>QEPC01008027.1:2440050-2459019 GCA_003113815.1 Sphenodon punctatus | reverse complement strand
GGGCTTGGGATGTTGCAGAGGGTAGGAGCTAGAGGCAGGGGTTGGGTGCAGGGCTCAGGAAGTTTGGGGGGCAGGAGCTAGAGGCTGGTGTTTGGGGGTCATGTCAGGGCTCAGGATGTTGTGGAGGGGCAGGATCTAGGGGCTGGGGTTGGGGGGTTAGGTCGGGACTCAGAATGTTGCAGGGGGTGGGAGCTAGGGGTGGGGGTTGGGGCGGGGCTCAGGATGTTGTGGGGGCAGGTTGGGGCTCGGGGTTTGGGATGTTGTGGGGGGACAACTCGGGGCTCGAGATGTTGTGGGGGTGGGAGCAAGGGGCATGGGTTGGGGGGGCAGGTCGGGGCTTGGGAGGGCAGGATCTTGCTCCCCTGTACAGCTGGTTGCAGGAGCCTGCCACCCCTTGGCACTGAGCAATCAGGAGCGCCCCTTCTGCTCAGGCACAATACCTAATACTCAGGGGCGTGTCTAGGTTGGAGCGGGCCCAGGGACAAGAAATGGGTTTGGGGGCCCCCTACCCCTCTTCTCTTCCTGTCCCTATCCCCTCTTCTTCCTCCTCCCAGCATCCTTATTACAGAAAACTCTCCCCTGTCATTCATATATACCTGGCATTGTACAATCACTAGCTCTAGACAGGTCCACCCCTGCTGAACACCCATCTCCCTTTTTCAGGGTTAATAAAGACCAAGGGATGCAGTTTTCAGCAAACAGGACCCTGCAGCACAGACAATGCCACAGCACCCCACCCCACCCCCCTCAGCTCCAGACTAGAACCCCAGTTATTACCCAAATAACTGCCTTTGGGCCCCACCCCATTTGGGGATTGGGCCCACTCCCTCCAGCACCACCATTCCTGGGGAACCCTTTAATAAAGTCCTGAGGAAGGGAAGTTGTGCCCCCATAATCAGTTCATGCTGCCCCCTCCTCATAACCATTTCATTTGCACCGCCGGCCCATATAATCAATTCACGCTGCCCCCCCACCCATAACCATTTAATTTGTGCCCCCGGGGCAGCGTGAATTCGTTATATGGGGGGGCGCAAATGAACTGGTTATGGGGTGTGGGTTTAAAGACAGTATTCCTGTTAGCAATAACTTCACTAAGAAAAGTTAGTGAAATAGCAGCCATGATAATCTCAGAACCATATTTGCAGATTTATTTTCCAAGATAGAATAGATATTGCTTTACATCCTAAATTCCTGCCGTACATAGTATAAGTAAGACAGTTGTGAAAATGTGGCCCTTTTTACATGGGCCTCTCCCACCCATAAGCACGCAGATTTCTGTGTGGTCATGGGTGGGGAAGCCCCATGTGAACGATGCGGTGCACGCATCCATGGTGAGTGGGGGGTGCATATGCGTCTGCCTAACATGCATCCCCACGCACCCCCCCACTCGTCCCCACACACAGAGCAACTGGGGAAAACAGTGGTTACTCCGCGGGTCTGGATGAGTGGGAGGTGAGTGGGGATGCATGTGCAGTCATGTGCATGCCACATCCATGCACTGGCATGCCCACGGACCCCCCCACCTGGCGAAGCCATGTAAAAATAGCATGTGAGGAGCCACTCAAAGAAGAACAGAAGGTTGCTACCTTGTAAACAAGATTCTTTGAGATGGCTCAGAACATTCTCACAACACCCACCCTTCCAGCCTGCATGGAATTTTTTTCTTATATTTCTAGAAAGGGTTGAAAGAAACTGTCATTCTGAGGGGGGGAGTCAGTGCTTTTTATACTAGAGGAGCTCGAGACCATCATGCAGTCTATTATTTGGATAGGATGAGTTTGCACAACCCAGTTGTGAGAATGTTGGAAGCCATCTTGAAGAACCTTCTTTACAAGGTAGCAACCTTCTGATCAGCATGTGGGGAGGAGCTGTGTCCCTATGTCTAGAGCACTACTAGGAGGGAGAGGAAGGTGAGGGATGGGGACAGGAGCCAAAGAGGGGAGGCAGAACAACTTATTGGGGGAGAAGCTGGCTGCAGCCTGCCACCCAGCCATGTAACTGCAGGGCCCCTGCTAGTCGCGGCTGTACCAGCTCCAGCACCAGCAAGCTGTGCTGACTCCGCTTTGCTGGGGGAAGGGGGCAAGGCGAGCAAGTGCAGGGCCGTGGGGAGGGGGGGCATGTATGCTTGCCTTCCAGCACAGTACACAAGCTAGGGGGAGACTACAATAGTCAGTGTTTACAGAGTTCCACTTCTCCGGCTCTCCAACAGGGGAGAGGATCTCAAGTGCACATGTGCAAGGTTGCAGAACTAATTTTTTAATCATTAATATCTCTGTTTTGGCTGCACCAATCAGTATCATATTTCAGAAGCTGTTATTGATCTCATGCGCCAATCCTGTGAAGTTTGGGGACTCAACTCATCCAGGGGGAGGAGATATTAATGAATATACCTACAGAGTCAATGTTTTGGGGGGAAGGTCCTTGTAAAGTATGTCCATGTGTGGCATGATTCTGTGGAACAAGGACAAGAAGTAGAGGAACTCCCCATCAGACTCCCACATGTTCATGTATGACATGGCCTCAATACCAGTCTTGGTATCATGACTATCTAGTCATATTTGTTCAAAGCACTCAACCAGATTCTCTCTGTGCTCATAGATGACCTCGACTGTCTGCACACTGAAGTTCCAGCATGTTTTAGCTACTTTGGGGAGCCTTCTCTTCACGACTGCACCCAGAACTTCAGTCCTTTTTGGAGATGACCTGAAGAAAACAGGAATACCAGACAGACTTTGAAAGAAAATCCTTACTTGTCTTATTTGGGATACGGCTTGCTGCACAATAAGGTTCAGCTGATAGGTAAAACAATGAATGAAGTGTGTGTTTGGGTATACATCCCTTATCTTCCTCTGGACTCCACCATGCTCTCCATGCTTCATGCTCGCTCCATCGTAGCTCTGAGCTATTAGTTTCTGTTTGTCAGAGTCCCTTGGGAGAGCAGCACTGAGGTTTTCAAGCACGGACTCGCTGATTGTTTCTGCACGGAAGTCTGTCAAGTGTGTGAAGCTGAAAACACTTTCCAGTTAAACCCCTGTCATCGATGTAGCGAAAAATCATGACAGACTGACAGGTGGTTGAGACATCAGTGGTGTCATCAGCTTCAATAGCCACAAAATCTGCATTTTAAAGTTCATTAATTATGTGGTCATGAGCAATCTGCAACATGCAGTCCAGGAGTTCATTCTGCATGGTTTTCGAAGTCCCCTTGAAGACAGTTGCAGTCTTCAAATGTTGCTGTAGTATACTGTCAGCTGTGGCAAGTAAATCTATTGCACCTCGAAAAACCCCTGGATTGACAGATCCCTCGCTTTCATCATGTCCAAGCAGCGCCAATTCAAAGGCACCACAGAACTTTATGCAGTCTATTATTCTGTAGAGAATGTATCAATTTCAACCCATGTCCTCATTATGTTTCCTTAAATACACACAGTAGCCTTCATTGAGTCTCTCGGCGATGTTTGTTTTTCCCAACTGTGACAGGTTTAGGCAGTTATCAAAGTGGCTTTTACAAGAATCATACTTCTTTGCCTTCTCAGACAGGTGCTTAATGTCCTTGACTCCCGTCTTTGTCCATGCTGCATCACCACCAAACAGCAGGCAAGGAAAACAGAACAACGACTTCTTGAAAACACTGCCACAAAGTCACCAGAACTTCTCATACCAGGATGTGTGGAACCTGCATGTATAGCCTTTCCCTCTGTCCTGTGCAACTTGTTTTATTTGCAGTTCTGGACGGTGACGTCCCATTTCTTTGATATGCAGTTTCTCTTCATAAGTCAGTGTGGTGAATGGCTTTGCGAGAAGAGCATCCACGATATTCATTTTCAAGTGTAGGCTCTGAAAAAAGAAAAGAAAAATGGGGAATTGGCATTAGCAGCACTCTCAGAAAGATATTTCTTGCCTTTTGTCCTTCACCTTAAAGTGGTGTCTTATGTGTAAACAAACAAACAAAAAAATTAATTTCACATATGCAAAGCAGTCCTTTTTTTGTAATCCACTGTCCCATGCAAAATTAACCCAGACAGTTAAAAAAAATAATTATTGAATACTTTATTTAGAAACATTTTTTAAATTTAATATTCATCCTAAACTTGGTCTTTCTGGGAACAAGAAGAAACCACCAGAGACAACCAATTAGAGCCTACATTAACTTACGTAGTATTTGTACAGTGTTAAAGTCTTCAGATGTGTTGACAAATGCTTTCTGTGAGTGCTTGAAAGAAACATAATTGTCCCGCTCTTGATAGATGCACTCCATCTACATCATACAGGGATAGCTGATGTCTTGAGAACCTATGCCAATTTGTAGTAGCCCTCCTTTGATGACTCAGAAAAGTATCCATTAGCCTGTTCCATTTCTCATCGATTTCCTGACCCGACAAAGCGCACCAGAATCAGTCGGGCTTGGCCTTGCATTCCTATTGACTGCCCTTTCAATTAAATCTGACACCAAGATGTTGCTTCTTGGAAAGGAGTGGATGCTTCGGCGCAGGTCATGTCTCATGGCACTCACCAACTCTAGACCAGTGAGGTTGCCCACATCATTTCCATCACAGTGGATCACGATTCCTGTTGGAGGTGGAATATCACGTCTCCTCTGAATCTTATCCAACATTGGAATGATCTCATGCCATCTCATGCCTCCTCTTCTGAACCACCAGATGTCATAATTCTGATTATCCAAGGAAAAGCTACGCCCCTCTTCAAAGACAAACTGCTCCAAATGGCGAATGTAGGAATCACCAATGATTCAGATAACTTCTGCCATACTTTGGATCAGGATGCAAACACAATGACAGTGCTATCTGCAAGAGTAGCACAGAGACAAGAGATAGACACAGGGGTCTGTCCTCCAACTCCAAGGTACTGAAGAGAAATAGTACAGAATTGCAGGTGTTACAGTACTAAACCAGGCTCCTCCAGACCAGCATGCCTAGTAGCTACACCAACAAAATGCCTGTCCAAGCACACAGGCCCCTTTAAAAAAAACATTTGGCCCATTTCGGGGCTGCATTGCCTCGAAACCAGGCCCCTCCGGACCAGCATGCCTAGTAGCTACACCAACAAAATGCCTGCCCAAGCACACAGGCCCTTTTTAAAAAAGCATTTGGCCCCTTTGGGGGCTGCATTGCCTCGAAGTCAGGCCCATCCAGACCAGTCCCACTGCCCAGTCAGACTCCCCGAGTCCCCCCACTCTCCCAGTGCACCCCACTTCACACCAGCCCCCTCCCCTTTGTCTCCCAGTACACCCCCTCCCCCGAGCCCTCCCCCCCAAGGCAGCTACCTCTTGCTCAGAGAGCAGCTCAGAGCAGCTTACAACACACACAATCAACAATTACAAATAATTAAAACATACTACATAAAACTAAAACATAAAACTTTCCCAGTGTCTGGAGGCCGTGGCGGATTGGATGAGGCATAGCAGACTGAAGCTGAATCCAGACAAGATGGAGGTGATGGTAGTGGGGAGGGCGAAGGAGGTGTCGGCTCCCCCTATTGGGGGGGTCTGCCCTCTGGTTGCCCAGCAGGTTCGGAGTCTGGGGGTGATTTTGGATGCGGACCTCCGCCTGGATCGACAGGTGGAGGCGGTGACTAAAGCCGCCTTCTGCCAGCTGCATCTGGTGCGGAGGCTGTGCCCGTACATCTCCAGATCCGACCTGGCCACTCTCATCCATGCCTTTGTTACCTCGAGGCTCGACTACTGCAACGCGCTCTACGTGGGGCTTCCCTTGATATTAGTTCAGAGGCTGCAGCTGGTGCAGAATGCGGCGGCCCATCTCCTTACGGGGACGGGTCGCCGTGAGCACATTACACCAGTGCTCCGCACTGGCTGCCTATAGCGTACCAAGCCAAGTTCAAGGTGTTAGTATTGGTATACAAAGCCATATACGGTATAGGCCCCTCTTATGTCGGGCACCACCTCGTCTTCCATGACTCAGGACGAACCCTCCGATCCACTGGGGGCACCCATCTGGAGGTTCCCAGTGTAAGGCGGGGGACCACCATGGAGAGGGCATTCTTGGTGATCAGGCCACGGTTGTGGAACTCCCTACTGAAGGAAGCCCACCTGGCCCCAGGTCTGCTCACCTTTCGGCAGGCATGCAAGACTTGGCTGTTCACCTAGGCCTTTGGAGGGGAGGGGGGAGGGAGGGGTAAATGGGGGAGATTGGTGGGGTGGGGTAGGGGATTTGGGGGAATTGGAGGGTAGAGCTAGGGTTGTTTTTTAATTATTTTAACATTGATGTTGGTTTTAATGTATTTTATTGTTTTATTGTGTTGTTAGCCACCCCGAGATGCTGTGGGCATGAGGGGGCGGCATAGAAATGTTAAGAAATAAAAAATAAAATAAAACTATAACTCACAATTTAAATATGTAAAAATTAATTTAAAATATCCTAAAAATACAACAAAATATACTAAAAGGGCAGAACCAATCTGTATTTAATTACCATATGTGATATCATCCCACAATAATCACTATTATAACATCCCCCCTCCCCAAGTCCCCCCAGCCCTCAGTTCCCCCCCAAAAAGCAAAGGCCAAGCCCCAGCCAGGTCCCCAATGTACTTACCACCAGCAGGGTAGGCTGAGCTCAGCAGCATCTCCTCCCCACTCGAGGACAAGATGCTGGGCTTGAACGATGATGGACCCACTTGGGCCCTATCTAATCTAATACTATCTGAGATTCTCTATCTAACAGTGAATTGATCCTGGATTGAAAAAGATTCAGCTGGATGGCCAACTGCAAAAAAAACTCACTCTCTTTCAAGAACCAACTACTGAGTCAGAAAGAGAGATAAAATGGTGCCTGGTGGAATCACCAAGTTCTTCCCCTTGGTCTCTGCAGCAGGCAGCCCCCACCCTCTCATACCACGTGAGAGAAAAAGCCCACGCTCAGAGACACTGATTAAATTTAAAAGTTAACAGACAAGCACTCTCCACTCCCCCCCTCTTGCTGTTCCACTGGCCAATAGCACACGTCCACAGTCACACGTCTCACACACACACATGCATCCATGTTGCTCCCCCAAGTCCCCCCCCTCCTGCCCACAGGGTGTCAAGGGCTATAGCCCATATTACATACTGTGCTGCTGTGTTTCTTGTCCACAGACCTCAATGCAAGCCTGCCCCCAGCGATCCTGGCAACACGTTGCTAGTTTAAAAGAACATGTGCTGGATGGCACTTCCTAGCCACCTAATGCATGTCCTCTGTAGTTTTGACCCTGGCAGGGCTCTGTCTAGGATCTCTCCTCCTTCTCCCTCCCCCGCGAGTGAAAATGAAAAGAACTTGAGACTCAGAGTCAGTCCCCTCCTCCCCCGTGGCCCCACCTCCCCCTCATGACCTCGTGGGCCCGATGCATTGGCGTGTTGATGTTTGCGCATGCACTGAGCCAAGCAACACGCTCATGCATGCGCACTCATTCATCAGGAAGTTCAGAGCACCGGAGTGGCTTGACACAGCCGTGCCAGGGCTCTGAACTCCACCGACTGTACGGGAACTTTGGCGGAACTTTCTAAGGTACAAATTAAATGTTTGGGGGTGTGGAGGAGCCAGGAGGCCAGTAGGGGCAGTGCCCCTGATGCCCTCGGGCTGGCATCGCCACTGCAGTGGGCTATTGTCTTGTTTGTTTTTACCCTAGAATGAATTCATGGCATCATTCTAGAAATATGGGGCAGAGTTTTGGGGTGCATCTGGGAAACGGCAGCACAGAGTTGTTATATTACAGAGTAATCCAATGGTAGAACCAGGATAGCAGCACAGGACTCAAAACTCTGTGGCATTTTAGTTGCATTGCTGTGTCTGATGAACCACTCTGATTTTGTTATCAAAAAAGTGGTTAAAGATTAGCTCATTTGTTCTGCACTATTATATATGAGAAATGCCATATTCAGTGATATATTGTTATATTCATGTTCAAGTATATAGTAGAATTGCCATATTCAGTGATAGCAAACAAGTATAAATATCATATCCCTCTCCCCTAAATTAGCCAATTTTGGGTGAAAACAGACATAACGTTAACTCCACATTAACACCACTTTAATACGGCTTTTACGCTTTAACATTCCTTACGCATGTAGCAGGGCTACATAGGGCACCAATACAGTCCTACAACATACATAAGAAATGTTAAAGCGGTGTTAAAGTGGACTTAGTGTTAAGTCTTTTTCACCTATTATCATATTAGCAAATAATAAATTAGCTAATACACATACTTTTTTAAATAGAACCCCAGTTCAGCAAAATACTCAGGCACGTGCTGAAGTTTAGTGTTCCTCATCAAGGAACATTAGCATTTGCTAATGCTAAACCCTTTGATTTCCATAAGATTTAAACATATGCTTAAAGTTAAATCTATGATTAACTACTTTGCTCAGTCTAAGGTCACTTTCAGATCTTCCTCCCCGTACATATTTGGCTGAGGGAGGGAATGCACACGCCAGGATATGCACAGGGTTCGGCCGGTCTGAAAGCCCCCTCACGCGGATTTGCCTGCAAACACACGCAGAGATACAGAGCAGGATTTCCTGCTCTGTATCTCTGCGTGTTTGCGCTGGCAAAGCCATGGGGTGGGGTGGGGGACTTTCAGACCAGCTGAACCCTGCGCATATCCTGGCATGCGCATTCCCTCCTGCAGCCAAAATATGTGCAGGGGGAAGGTCTGAAAGTGGCCTAAGAGTGCAACCAATAATAGTTAAAGTACTGACTCTAAATAATGTTAGTCACATTGCTTTGTGAAAGGAGGAGCTCTTGTTCTAATTTTAGCCAGAAACATCACTCATAATTTATTTACTTGACATTACAAAAATAAATAAATAAATAAATCAAATTATGCTATCACTAGGGGTATTTTCAGATGTGACGGGAACACTGCTAACCACACTGAACCACAGTGGATCCGGTGCAGTGGCAGCGATCCCATGCACGTCTATTTGCTCCCGGCCAGATGTTCACAACAGTGAACACCTGGCCAGGATCAAATTGACCACGGTTCTGGAGGTGAGACTGGCCTCAGCTCCAGAACCATGGTTAGTTTGGCCACAATCTGGGACGGGACTGAGAATGGCCATGGGTAATGACTGTTACCCAGCCCCGTCCCAGAAGCATGTTCCAACTATGGGATGGGATCAGGTGCAGCGGCCATGGGAGCGCAGGGGGGCAGGGCTGAGCGGCTGCACATTGTGCCACACAGCCCCGCCCCCTCCCAAATTCCCCACTGTGATCAGGCCGGCATGTCTAAAGGATGACTGGCCTGAACACGGACTGGGATCCGGAATGGATCCCAGTCTGGGTTTCAGCGTGTTGGGCCTGGAGGCCCAGCACGTCTGAAATTACCCTTAGGTCAGGTTGTATGTCTCTTGTTGAAGAAGAGCCAAATTCATAACGAAAGATTTTCTGTGATTTAGTGACAGGATCAAAACTTCCTGACAAGCTATTTTTAAAAGGCAGCATTTCCAAGAGTGATCCATTTTTAACAGAGGGCTTGGTCCTGCAGTCACTAAGAAAAAAAAGCTTCCATTGGTTTGGACACCAATACTCAAGGGAGGCCTTTCAGTTTGGAAGGGTTTGGCCTAATCAGGTTATTTCCAGGAGAACTGCTTTGGAGAGTAATTAGTTACTCCGGAGATGAGAGACATTTTCTTGCTGGTAGGTAGTGTTCAGTAAAGGAAACTCCCTAGCCACAAGTTTACAAACAAACCACTCAAAGTTCATTGAACCAGCATGCCTCATTTCTTTCCTAAATCTGTCCTTAACTCCACCTCACCCATAAGCTTGCACTTAAATCTGTCATTTTCATCCATCAGCCGCGGGTAGAACCAAACCCTAGTTTTCTACACTGAAGAAAAAGAGACTCCAAACGTAAGTTTTTATGAACAGGATCTTATGTTCGTCTTTGAGCCTGATCCAAAGCCAGATGAAAAAATGGGAAGACAACTCCCTTTGACTTCCAAGTCTTCAAACCATGAGCCCAGTGTGCAGGCAATCAGAGGACTGGATATGTACGGTATATCTAGACAGGTAGCCAATGAAAAGGTCTAGCATCTAGAATCAGACAGGCAGTGAGACAAGCAGAAAGAATGGAAACTAATGAGAAGAACCCCTTCTGTGCAGATAAGAAAGAGGCGTCAAATTGGTTTGCCAGCTTTCTGCTACTCAGACACGTCTTTTAAGAGGAAGCTGTTGCTTGAGCTTGCTTTTCTTTTAACGTTGTCTTATGCCATTTTACAAAGGTTTGGAAATGAATTTCTGTGAGCGGCTGAAGCCTGAACGGCATCCAACTTCTTTCTAATTAGCGTAAGGGAAACCTGGAAGGTAGATTTTTGCTAGCCCAGCTTCTGCACATAAAAGACATTGCCTTTCCAGGACAATAAATGGCACCCTGAGAAGTTTTCATGCCTTTGTCTGAGTGCTTAGTTTACTCGTCTAATCGCTTCACATTTAATAGCATTTCATTTGCAGCTGTCTTTAAAAAACAACCTTGTTAAAATAAATATTGGAAGTTGTAATGGTAAAGAAACACCCCCTCCGACACAACAATAGATCCTTCCAAAACAAGAAGCCATTCAGACCAGGTTTCTATTCAGATTGGCATTGTTTAAAATGTTTAATTGCCAGCGCTGGCTATGCATAATGGCTCGCACACTTCCATAGACAAGTCGCGCACAGCATGTGTGAGATGGCTCCTTCCAAGGACAGGCTGAATGATTAAAGCCAAAGCCGTTAGTCATTTCACAGCTTGTTTGGGTCAGCCATGGCATTTGGTGCCTTTCAGAATATTTAGCTAAGGAATTTCATGACAGGGCAATTCGTAAAGTGAAAAGGGCACAGTAATTAGTTCAAGCCATGGAAGGAATTTGATTTTATAATGTCAGCCTTTTGACTGCATAATGCATAATAAAAAAGTGGCTTGTAAGCTTTTGTTTAACAAAAATAGAGGAGAGCAATAATCATCTTGGGAGAAAATGCTCTTGAATTCTCTTATTTTTCTGCGGGCTAAATACAGAGATTACCAGGAGTCAGATGCAGGAAAAAGCGACGTTACTTTCCAAACTTTACCCCAAAATAATCTCTTTCAATACAACTCCCCATGCTCTCTCTCTTCTCACACGAGGAATGAAATTGTTAACAAGCTTGCCATCAAAGTTTTAACTCTGGGCTTTTGAAAGGAACAGGGTGGTCTGACTCCACAGCTCTCAGAGATGCTGTTAGTGAGTCTATGATTTTCACCAACATCTTTTAATAAGTGATGCTTAGTTCATATGTTTAGGTTCTCTGTGCAACTAAACCTAGAGAACAAGATGGTAGCTCTAAGGATGTGCTGGTATACACTACATCACTGTATGCCAACTTTTCCCAAACCCAGGAGTTGACAGGTCCTCTAGCTACTGCTTATTTTCAGAAAAGTTGTCCAACGTGGGGTAGCTCCTTTTTTAGTTCATCTAAATACCTGGAAGAGTGGTTCATGGGCGCTGGGAGAGTGGTGAAAATGGGATTCAACTGCACTCCCCTACTCCTGCCCCTTCCAAGCCCTTCAGGCAGGGATGTAGATTCCTTTCTGGTGTGACTACACCCCTTTTCTGAGCATCATGACATCACTGAGCCATGACATTGGGAAAGGGTCACATTGGTCACATCACACAGGGGTGGGGTGAAGACACTCTTACACACCCCTAAAGTAAATTCTGTCAGCACCTCTGATACCTGCCTGCCAATCGTTCCATTCTAGCTTTACGTAAGTCTGGCCATATTGGGTCAGACCAATGGTCCAACTAGTTCCAGTCTCCTGTTTCCAGCAGTGACCAGTACCATATACTTAAAAAGTGCACAAGAAACCAGACTGTTAAGGAGTGCTCGTTCCTCTGTTGCTCACACCCACATTCTATCAATCAATTTGTCCAAGTGTAATAATAAAACTACAGTTCTCCTATTCTCAGGCAACAGTCCTCAGATTTGCATGCCCAAGGTGGGAGATGAATACTCGGTACGTGCTGACTGGGTTGACTACTTTCCTGCGCTACACCTGGCCAGCCTACAGGAGGTTAACTTATTATTATTATTATTATTATTATTATTATTATTAGACATTTATATAGCGCCAGTCGTGTGACCTTGTGCTGTACAGAACACAGAACTAGACGCAGTCCCTGCCTGTGGCTTACAATCTAAAAGACAAAGGGGGGGGGGGACAGGGCGAGGGGACAGTGGGAGAGACATGGGAGAAGACAAACAAACATTCAGGCGGATGCGAAGTCTCAGGTGCGTATGCTTGGCTTGGTTACAAAGAGGTTGGTAGCAGCAGTCAGCAGAGGAGGGCCGACAGTAAGAGTAAGGGGAAAGACTAGCAGGCGTTGGGAAAGGCAGCAAGGAAAAGGTGGGTCTTGAGGAGGGATTTGAAGGAGCGGAAGGAGGAGGCAAGGTGGATGCGGTAGGGAGGGAGTTCCAGGCATGGGGGGCAGTGAGGGAGAAGGGTCGAAGGCGGTTAGGCGAGCAGGAGAAACGAGGGAGAGCGAGGGAGGGGGCAGAGGAAGAGCAGAGAGCGTGTGCAGGAGTGCGTAGGGAAATTAGGTCCGAGAGATAAGGGCGAGCTTGGTTGTGGAGCGATTTGAACGTGAAAACCAGGAGTTTAAACAGGATACGTTCAGGAAGGGGGAGCCAGTGAAAGGAGAGGAGGAGAGGCTGCACATGGTTGAAACGACGGGCAGAGTGAATGACCTTGGCAGCGGAGTTTTGGATTTCGATAAGGGGGGACAGGTGAGAGTGAGGGAGGCCAGCAAGGAGGAGGTTGCAGTAATCGAGGCGAGAGATAACCATGGCATGAACAAGGATTTTGACTGAGGAGATAGATAGAAAGGGGTGGATGCGGGCAATGTTGAGGAGAGCGAATCGGCAGGATTTGGCCACAGAGTCAATGTAAGGTTTAAAAGAGAGGTGCATGTCAAAGATGAAGCCCAAGCTGCGGGCTTGGAGAACAGGATGGATGGTGACCCCATCGATGCAGATGGTCAGGTTAGAGGGAGAGGAAGGGGAGGGAGGAAAAATGGGCATTCACCCAGTTGGCATTCTTGGCTAACAATAGCTTGCTCAACCTTACTGGCATTCACCCAGTTTGCATTCTTGGCTAACAGAAGCTTGCTCAACCTTACTGGCAAAGCATCAATACTGGTCTTGGAGAAGAATTAATCTACTATACATAATATACAGTAAGAAATATAATTACAACAGAATCCTCCCTTGGCAAAGTCACTATTTTCACAGATCAACTTCCTCCTTTTCCAGAAGGGGAAACAGAAACACAGAGGTGAAGTGACATACCTGGGGCTGAGGAGAAAACCGAAGTTACAGCAAGCCCTTGTAGATCCCTCTTCTCTGTAGAAGATCAGTGGTTGCTGGTTACCAAGCTTTTTGCCTCCACGTCCCAATTTCAACGCAAAGATAATTCCATGACAGCAACAAAGACATACAAATATCAGTCAGCAGGATCATAACCCCAATCACAGGTGGCGTGGCCCCACTTGGAGTCCCAACCTTTTGGTGAGCAAGCCCCTGGGAGCCAGCCAGGAAGTAGCAAGCCCCAGCCCTTTAAAAGAGCCAAGAGCACATAAGTCACTTGGGACTGGAACAGGCTGATTAGACCCAGCTGTGCATTACAGGAAAGGCAAACCATCTAGGCAAACCTTACTAAAAAAGGATCAGCTGCCCCTCAGTTGGGGTAGACCATCAGGGAGAAAGATTTAAGTCACAAGGGGCTGGAGTAGGTGGGGCCTTGTGATACCCAGGCTGGTGTGGCCAAGACAGATGTCAAGGCACTAGAGGCACCAGGGAGCTGAGAAAACTGGGCCAAGGCTGGGAACTCAGGGAGCAGCTCACTGTGTATAATCAAGCCTGACTTGTGGACTGTACCTAGTTTGGAACAGAGCACTGTAAAGAAAAAGGCACTGGTTGAAGATAACCTGAGCAAAGTGTTGTTTTGGGGTGCCAGTCATGCAGCAACGTGCTGGGACAAGGCTACCCAGTTACACCTCCACTTGCCAAGTGCCTGGCCAAATAAAAGTCTTACATTGCCTCTGGAAGATGAGCAGGCCCAGGCTCAAACAAACCTCCAGTGGGAGGGAGTTCCAAAGGTTGTGGGGTAGTCACAAAACACCTCTCTGTGTGCCCTTGCTGTGCCAACTTCACCCTCAGAAAAGGGACATGAAAAAGGAGCAGTCTTTTAGATATGGTAAGGTAAATATTAGATATGTGGGCCTAGTATATGGGCCTGCTCAGTATCTTTGGGAGCATTCTAGCTGGTTTGCACCATTGTTAGTAATTAGCACCAGCTTGAGTCTCACTGAAATGAATGTGTTATGCGCTAGCACTAAACAACTGGAGGATCACGTGATGGGTCTGTTTTAAAACGTCAAACTGCTGTGGCAACGATCTTATTCATGTATATGTTGCACTCTGAACTGGTATTCTGCAATCCATAAAACGAATAGCCCGCCATAATATACTACCCTAAATATTATGAGATGGAAGGAGCCATTTTATGAACAGTGCAGAAACGTATTATCGCCAGCATTTCTTATTTTGAAAACAATGGTGTCTAAAATATCTTTGTTTCTTTCCACACACAGAGGAAACTATCGTTCCTGGCCCAAAGAGCACACAAATAAAACTGGAACAAATATTGGAAGCAAATACTGAATTTGACAAATTCTCTGTATTTGAAACTGTTTTAACAAAGTGGCTATGAATCAGTATTTGCTTCCAGCTTTGCGTGCAGTTTCAAATCTTTGTTTTGGCATTTTGTGTTAGGTATTTTGGTCATTTTGGTATTTCAGTACTTAGTTTGTTCACTTTGGCTGTATTGCGTGGCAGGTTTTTTGAATTTTTGAATGTGAACATGGTTGCTTCATTTTGGACCAATCACATTCAAATTCAAAAACCTGCCAATGCAAATGAAGTATTGAAAAAATGAAATATCGAAGAACTGAAAGACTGAAACAAAGAAAAGACACACATGGTGCTAGTTTTGCAACAGTAAAGAAGATAAAATCAGATATTTGCTCATGCAAATTGATATGCAAATTAGCCTTGCAAATACAAAATGTCATATTCAACACAGCCCTACACCCTACAGGAAAACATAACAAATTTGTCTGGTGACCTGCAGTTGCAGGGCCCTTTTATCATCAAGCGTATCATTAAGTCCTTTTATTTGCAAGAGTTTGATTTCTAAATGTAATATTGCAACCACACTGTTTGCATCTAGCTAATAAGTAAAAATTTCAAAAGCACCAAAGTGGCATAAGAAACTGGCTCTATTGTTTTGCATGTCACTAGGGTGCTTTTGAAAATCCCATTCAATACCCCTGATTAAAGTGGAGTGCAGATACATGTGTATTGATCCAGTAAATGGCAATGCAATGGAAGTTAGATTCTGTGTATGCTGTTCTGCAAAAGCAGTCTCACAGCTGCCTCTTGCTAGCTAGCTGCTGTCTGGATGAACCTTTCCCTGTGTGGCTTTCTAGCAAGTGGCAGTGCTACAAGATGTGGAATTCATCTGGCTTCTGGTACCATATTATTAAAATGTATTTCTTGTAGAGAGTTTCCTGTTCAAATTTCATAGCTTCAATTATGGTAACTTCAAAGAGATTAATCCTTTGGTTGGGACAAGTGAGCTTTGCACAGAATACATCTAACTTCCAAATGATGCAGAATAATTAAGAAGGGCTTCTGCTGCTTGGGATGAAAGCCGGAGATGGCAAGCCAGATCCTCAGCTTGTCCAAATCTGTGAGGCTCTGCTGTCTACAACAGACCAGTGTTCATTTATACCAGCTAAGGACTGAGTTTCTAAGACTTTAGACCTGTGCCTTTATTGTAACAGATAGTTACTTCTGGTAATTGGTCTGCACAACCATAATAAATAGTGTACTCAGTGGCATGCACAGTGTTAGATCCGCATATTGTGCCACATGATATTTTAGTAGGCATTTAGATAGATAGTCACCTGAAATAAACTGAGAAGGCACATGGGTCTGAAGAGCCCATTCCTATGGGAAACTGGCCACAATAACCAACTGAAAGTAAGGGCTCTGGAGTACCATGCCTGACTCTGTCACTGACTTTCTCCATGACCGCTTCTCCTCTCTGAGCCCTGTTCTCATCTGTCAAACAGTAAAACTAATAGCCACCTATGACACCCCACAGAAGGGTTGACAGAATTCATTCAACTTTATGGTTTCTCAGGTGTAAAGAACTTTAATCATGCAAAGTATCACTAGTGTGAAGACAAAGGAGACAGCAGTTTTATTTGTGGTTGGGCTGCTAGCCATGGATTTATTATTTAAAGCTCTGACTAATAGCACACACAGACTTCCTTTTGCTTACAATCTCAACATAGAAGATAATAAAAATCATGAGCAAGACTTTCAAATGAGGTAGGTGTTCTGTTCAACATGCAATTGTTCGCCTTATTTAGACGCTAGACTTGGGGGACTTCAATATCCACACTGACACCAGCCTTGGGGAGGTGGAGTTTGAGTTCATGGCCACCATGGCAATCAGGGCCTGTCTCAAGTAGTTATCAGCCCAACACATGATGGGGAACATACCCTGGACCTGATTTTCTGCACCGGCTTTAAGGCAGGGGATCCATTATTGGGGAAGGTATCAGCAGTGCCCTTGTCATGGATTGATCATTACCTCCTACGGGCCTGTCTCCCGGCACATGTCTGCCCCCGAAGAGGTGCGGAAACAGTTCAGTTGGTCCACCCTCAGAGACTGATGGAACCGGAGAGGTTCCGGAATGCTCTAGGGGAGTTACCTTCTGATCTTGAAAACCGATCGCCTGATTGCCAGGCTTTTGGCAAGAGGAGGGTGGGAGGGTCTTTTCCCCCCTGTATTGTGTATTTTTAACAGTTTTAAATTGTTTTATTGTTTTACCTTTTTATACTGTTGTTTGCCGCCCTGGGCTGCCCTGTGGGCAGGAGGGGCAGGATATACATTTTATATAAAATAAAAAGAAATTTAAAATGATCTCGTTGCCTTATGGAACATCTTGCTGACTGAGGCCATCGACCGAACGGCTCCTAGGTGTCCACTCCCTAAGCATCAGCATCGCAGGCCTCCCTGGTTTACTGAGGATCTGTAACAGCTGAACAGCGAAGTGTGGTGGTTGGAGCAATGGTAGTGCCGTTCGCATGCTGAAGCTGATAGATTTTGACATAGAGCTAGTTTGCGAGCCTATGCCATGGCTGTGCAGGCAGAAAAGAAAGAGTTCTTTGCTACCCCCAGAGCATCTGTGAAGTCTCGTCCAGCGGAACTTTTCCGGGTGCTGAGGGGGCTGGTCGGTCTGGACTCCCTCTGCCTGGAACTGGAATCTTCCAGTACCTGCTGTGACATATTTACTGAATACTTCTTGGATAAAATCGTCCGTATTCTCCATGACTATAACACCACACTTATTACAATAGAAGAACCAGAGGTTATGGAAGCCCCGTCCTGTCCAGTTTTGTGGGATTGGTTTTAGTGGATGTCGTCCACTATTGTGGGCAATGTTCTTGGAGCGATCAGAGCCATCTCTTGTGAACTGGACCTGTTCCTGTCCTGGCTGGTTAAGGCCAGCTGTGAGATGCTGGGGCCATTGCTGGTGTGGGTGGTCAATGCCTCCCTTCAGGACGGCAGAGTGCCGAGTTGCCTCAAAGAGGTGGTGGCGGCAGCCTCTGCTCAAAAAACCATCACTTCACATTGACTCCTTCGGCAGCTATCAGCCAGTCTCTAACCTTCCCTTTTTAGGGAAGGTTGTTGAACAGGTAGTGGCTTGGCAGCTGCAGGAGCATCTGGACCACATCGGTTGTCTGGACCCCTCGCAGTTTGGCTTTCGTCCGGGTTCTGGCATGGAGACTGCACTTGTGGCTTTGGTCGAAGACCTCCACCATGAATTGGATCAGGGTCATTTGACCCTGCTGATTCTGTTAGATCTTTTGGCTGCTTTTGATACCATTGACCATGAGATGTTGTTGACTTGCTTGCGGGACCGAGCCAGGGTGGACAGGATTGTTCTTGAATGGTTCCGCTCCTTAGTGGCTGGGAGAACTCAGCGAATGGTGCTCGGGGATTGCTCTTTGTCGCCCCAAGACCTCTCATGCAGAGTCCCGCAAGGTTCTATTCTGTCCCCGCTCCTGTTCAACATGTATATGCAGCTGTTGTGAGAGGTTGTGAGACAGTTTGGTGTGCGGTGTCATCAATATGCTGATGACACCCAACTCTACCTCTCTTTTTCAGCCAACCCAGACCTGGCAGTCTCGGTGCTTACTCGATGTCTGGTGGCCATGGGGGACTGGATGAAGGCAAGTCGACTGAAGCTGAATCCCGACAAGACTGAGGTGATGCTAGTGGGGAGGGTGGTTGGGTTGGCATCCCCCCATCATTGATGGGGTTCGCCTTCCACTGGTCCCCCAGGTTCATAGTCTGGGAATGCGCCTTGATTCCCAGATCTGCCTGAATGCCCAGGTGGGGGCTGTGTTATGAAGTGCATTTTGCCAGTTGCATCTGGTGTGGCGGCTTCGGCCTAACGTCTCAGACTCTGACCTGGCCACTATCATTCATGGTTTCCTCACCTCAAGACTGGACTAGTGTAACACGCTTTATGTGGGACTACCCATGGTGATGATTCAGAGACTGCAGCTGGTGCAGAATGCAGCGACCCATCTCCTCACAGGGACTGGCTGCCTATAGTCTTCTGGGCCTGATTCAAGGTGTTAGTACTTACTAGGGGTGGGACTACCGGATCATCTGATATCCGATACTGCCGGTATTTGGTGTACCGGAAGTATCTGATTAAACCCGGTAATCCGGCCCGTTTATCGGATTACCCCGTACCGGATTTTTTACATTGCGGCCATTCAAATGAATGGCCGCAATGTACAAAAACCCACCAACACACCCCCCACTTTACTTTCCCTCCCCAGTCCAGGCTGC
>QEPC01008027.1:2426095-2439950 GCA_003113815.1 Sphenodon punctatus | reverse complement strand
TAGGCGATCCCTGGGTGGGGAGGTAGGGTGATCCCTGGGGTGGGGGGGGTGTTAAACCACCCACCACCCCAGAGATCACCCTAGTACCTACTGGTGCGGGCTGCGGGTCGCCGGCGGCAGCCCGGAGCCCAAACTAGCAGGGACTTCGGGGGGAAATTTTATTTTTTTAAAGCCAGGCTGGGCGGGGTGTGTGTGTGTGTGTGACCCCCCTTCCACCCGTACAGTCTGGGAGGGAGAGGGGGGAGGTTTTTTGTGTTTTTTTCCATTGATTTCAATGGGGCAGTTCCCCATTGAAATCAATGGAACAAATCCAGTACCGATAAACCGGTACACAGATCCGGCAATCTGGTTTTTTAAAATCCGGTAACTGGTAAATCCGGTAGCCGGTATTTGCCCCGATGTCCCACCCCTAGTACTTACCTATAAAGCCCTATACAGCCTAAGCCCTATCTATCTGTGGGACTCGCTGGACTCTGGATCGACTCCTTCGATTGACCGGGAGCACCTTCTTTGAAGTCCCCTGGGTATCTCAGGGGGAGAGGGGAAACTATGGAGAGGGCATTCTCTGTGGCCTCACCAAGGCTGTAGAATTCCCTCCCGTCAGAGCCCCAGGTGGCTCCGGACCTCTCTTCCTTTCAACAACAATGCAAGACCTGACTGTTCTGAGAGGCTTTTGGCAAGGGAGATGGGTGAAGGGTGGCAGGGTTTGAGGGTTAGGGTGGTAGGGTTTTGTTAATCTTTTCTGTATGTTTTTTGACATCCTCCTTGCTGATCAGAAAGGTTTTAAGATGTACTGATATTTATTTTTTATGAATTGTTAGCTGCCCCAAGCTGCTTTGGCAGGAGGGGTGGAGTATAAAGTATTTAAAATAAATAGATACACATTAGCTAAAACCATGCACAAATGATGAGTGCACATGCATAAGATTTGAAAGCCATGGAAAATACAGAGGCAATTGTATATATAATTGTGCAGCAAACTGATCTGACTTTATAGCCCACTACTCTACAAACAGAACACAAGAAGCCATTGGTGATTCTGACCCACAGCCTAGTCAACTAGGGCCTTGTGGCACAAACCCCTTTGAAAACAAGCACTTAAATTATACCATAAATTTAAACCAAATCTTTTCTTTAAAAAAAAATGTGGCAGAAGCTGGCCGATGATTAACTAAAAAAGAAGCTTGAATGAAATACTAGATTCCATAATCAAAACCTCCAGTTTACAACAAGAGTTAAGGCAAATTCAATCATGCATGAAAAAGCATCGAAATTGCAAGTTAAGGCTCCCACCTTAACTTCCGGTCCATGTTATCAGTAAAGGCATTGAACAGTCTCACATATTGTGCTCACTTACAACTTAGGCTCCATGCACCCACACTTTGCATTTGTCTTTCAGCCCCAATTCTCTTCCTCTTTGCAGGTTGGGGGCAACACTGAAGCCGGGGACAGGAGGGTGTGAGCTGGCCCCTCACCCCCTCTTTTCCCTCTATCCATCCATTTCAGTTGGGGAGAATGGGACAGCTTACTAATGGCTCACAACCATCCCTCTTACCCACTAGTCTCCACTGCCTTCTCAGAGCACAGTGAAGCTGGGTAGAGTTGTATACAAATGTTTAATTAAAAATAAGTTGCATTCAAATTAATTAATGGAATGGCCACTGGAAGGAATAGAGGCAACAGCAGTGCCAATAGTAGGTTTATAGAAGTGGTCTTCTCCCTCGCCCTATAAACACTAACCAAGTTGCAATCTGTCTCATTGTGAAATCAGTGAATTTCCCAGTTGTCATCTGCTCCCTATCTTTCTTCCTTTGCTTAGGAAACAGATTATGATGACAAGGCAGAACCAGAACAAAGGCTTGGTTGCTGTTGCTGAACGTGTGAAGACCAGGATCCACTGGGTCTTCAACCAGCATATTCACCATGCCAGGGCTGTGGGCTTAACCATGCTGCCACAGGCATGGTGAACTGTAGTGTGTGTGAGAGGGATTCTTCTCAATGCTAATGGAACACTGCCTATGCCACTGATTCAATCCTGGGCACCCTCATTGTCTGGTTCCTCTTGCATCACCCGTAGATGTAGAAGCAGTTCCTTGAACCCATCCAGTCCAATTCAATATAATGTTCTCTCTTTCATCCGAGAGATGTAGAACAAACCCACCTCTTCATTCACAGCTGAAAACCTGGTCTAACTCCTCTGTTCTTTCTCCTACTCTGTTGGGGATCCAGGGGAAAGAGAGCAAGAATGCCCCTCCCTTCCTCCAGCAACTTTGTGGCAGGCTGCCAGGAACAATCCTCCCTGGAGTTCTCATGCCCTTACTCAGCTAGCCTGGTCACATATAAACCCAAGCCCCCAGGTATTCCTTTGGGTTGGGTCAGGTACACCTAGCTTGAGTTTGTTTCAAGCCTGCCCTCCTCACTCCCCTACAGCCCCAATGCTCCTGGGGAAAGGGGCTTATCTCCGCCTCACTAAGTCCCCGGAGCAGCCCAGGCTGACCAAAAGCACCTCTCCAGCCCCACAACCCAGTTTGCTCACATCTGGTCTCTGTGCTCTGTCTCCAGGCTGCATTGGTGGTGCTAGCTACTCCAATATCCTGGGCTTTCAGTCAGCCCTCAGGTGCAGACTTTCCTTCAGCCTACTGTGAGATTGTTTCCTCCTCACAGTCTCTCCTTTGCCAGTACAAGCTCTTAGCCCCAGTCTGGTCTCAAGTCTACACTCCTCACTCTCCACTCTGGCTTCTCCACCTTTCTCACCCACTGGCCTCCCACAGGTGGCCATCAGATTCCTCATTAGTTCCCTTGGCCAGGGTTCCTTAAAGAGTCCACACCAACACAGTCCTGCTAGAGCTCTTTCCCATGGTGCTGGTCCTTCAGATCGCTTGTGTCTCTGTCCCAAAGTTCCCTTGTTGGCAGCTTCTCAGCCAAGCCCAACCAGGCTGGAACATGTTTTGTAGTGCCTTTCTAACTCACCCTACCACCCAATAGTTCTGTTTTATTCCTGAAATCCTGTGGTCTCACCTTTTGCAAGCATAGTCCTGCTTCTGGACAAAGGAAGCAGGCTGGAGCTGGATGCCACCAGTGATGGGTCACCACAAGTGTGCTGGTAGCCTCTGCTAGAAGTGGGTTGCCAGGCATGTGCCACTGGCTGCTGCCAAAGTTGGGCTGTCATCATAATCCGCCACATGGGCAAATCTGAGCTAAAGTGTCCATATGTCCATGTCCCATCAACTAGGTTACGTGCAACCTTGTGCACGTACAGGTCCGACAGTACTTAGAAGCCAGTACTTAAGAGTCAAGGCCAAAGACCCAAAAGTATTTCGAGGAGCGACCGTTTCCTGACCCTCTTTCCACTCTTGCTCTCACTGGCACCTGACATAGCTCTCCCACCCCATTCCAGCCACAGAACTTGGTGGCAGCTGTGGGGACAGGAGAGGCAGGGCTGCCTTGGGTAGCAATTTCAATGTATGGCGATGTTGAAGATGCTGGAGAGGGGGGTACAAGAGGTGGCTTCTATAAACAGGTGGCCAGGAGGCTCCCCCCCCCCGCACAAACTACCCCAGGGCTGGTCAGCAGGTCAGTCCATCAGTTGACTCACCACAGTCAATTTCAGCTAAGCCACCTGGCCCCGGCACACCTCGGCTGCTTGCAGTGGCACTGCGGCCGCTTTCTCCCCATTACAGAGATTGGGCACATGCACAGAGAATCTGCAGTGCGCTGTGTGCGTTCTGTGCATGTGCCTGATCTGTCAGTGCTGAGTTATAGCACTGCGGCGGCAACACATTTAATCTGCTGCCTGTCCTTGTTTCCCCCAGCTCCGTTCCTCCTTCCCTTCTCCCTCCTGGCTGCCGCGGTCACAAGCGGCACTTTTTAGAGTTCCTCCTCCTCCCCAGCCTCCTAGTGAGGTGGGGCTTTCAGGCTGCGTCAGGGAGGGACGTAGGGCTGTGTGTGTTACTGGGAGGAGCAGGGCTACGCATAGCATAAATAAACCATGAGAGAGAGCGCATGCGTCAGGCGCCGTCCCGCTGCTCAATGACTCTCTCTCAAGGCAGGGAGGAGGGACTTGTGAAAGCTAAAGCTGAATTCCATGAGTAGAACTCAGTCAAAATAGGCCGCAGCTGGGTAGTAATCAATACTGCCCATTTTAGGGAGGTTGGGGGGGGGGGGTTTCAGGGGAGGACCCTGCCTCAGTGCCAGCCAATCACTGGCCAGAGAAAGACTGCAGGAGGAGCTGCACTGATCTGTATGCTGGCTGCACAAACCATTGACCAGGTAACCACAGTAGCACATGCACCTTACTCCTGCTACTAGTAGCGTTGGGGAACTGGATGTCAGCGACTGCAGAGTACAGCGCTGCTGCTTAGAAACTGGTAAGATTGAATTCCCAGACCCCGGTGCCATGTTCAGACCCTTTGATTGCCCCTGGCCTGGCCACATGGCTAGCTACTGCTGTTTCAAATGGTCTCTACTGCTCCCCCTGCCCCCCATGTTGCCTGCTGCTTTCTGGTTTTTGGGTTCTGGGTGGGGGCTTGTGCAATGGTTTCTCTGCTTGAGTTTCCTTGGCATTTTCTATGCAATTTGAAGGATGTGCAGACACACTCAAGGCCATTTTGTGTTTCTGTTCTGCCCCCACTGGCCCGGCCACATGACTAGCTACTGCTGTTTCAAATGGCCTTTGCTGATTTTCACCCCTAACTGTCTGCTGCTTTAACCTGGGTGGGGGCTTGTGCAATGGGGTGATTTCAGACGTGACGGGGTGAATATTCACCCCACCATGACCACAGTGAAACGCGGGCCACAGTAAACTGCGGTGAATGTCTGTTTGCCACCTACCAGATGTTCACCACAGTCGAATGCGGGCCGTGTTTGCATCGACCACGCTTCGTCACATCTCACCACCTGGAGGTAACGAAGCGTGGTCAAAGGCCCGTCATGCTGAGGGGCGGGCTGGCGGCAGTGCACAGGGGGCGGGGCCATGCGTCCGCACGCAGCACCGCACAGCACCGCCCCCTCCGCGGTTGGGTGAGCCAACAGACGTGATGGCCACCTGAATTGATCGTGGGCGGTGGTGTCTCGTTCCCCATGGGTGGGGGGGGAAGGAGGGAACATCTGTTCACCCACCCCTTGCCCAAACCACCCCACGGCCCGCGGTCAATTCAGATGGCCGTCACGTCCGAAATCACCCATGGTTTCTCTGCTTGAGTTTCCTTGGCATTTTCTATGCAGTTTACAAGCATGTGCAGACACACTCAGGGCCATTTTGTGTGCCTCCCCTCCCCTCCCCCCCCCAACCCTGGCCTGGCTGGCCATGGCTACTTCCATTTCAAATGACCTCTGCTGATTTCCCCACCTAATTGCCTGCTGATTTCTGGGTTGTGGGTGCTGGGGGAGCCTGGGGGCTTGTGGAAGGTAAGGGCTTCACAGTATTGTTAGTTGGGTCAAGATGGTTCGCTTTGTTTGATCTGTCTGTTTGCATGATGCACTCACCGCTACTCCCCACCACCCTCAAGCATATGCAGAGGCCATTTTGTGTGTGCCCACTGGCCATGGCTACTCTTGTTTAAAATGGTCCCATTGCTGATTTCCATACAATCCTAATTGTCTGCTTTCTAATTTTTAAGGGGGGAGCCGGGAGGAAGAAACTGGGTGGAGGGGTTTCTTCAAAACCCTCCTCCCAAATCTTGTACTTTCTGCATAGGAAACTTCAGGAAGTGCTTGCTCTTAACACCTGGAGCATTTTTCTCACCATTCTGTAGTTTTAAAGTACCTTAAGGGGCTTTACAGCATTTCCAGCTTTTGAAGACATGTGTAGGTTTTCATAAGTATTAGAGGTGTGCACCAGGGGCCCATGTCATTTTTGTTTTCATTCTCATTTTCATTATTTAAATCTGTCATTTTCATTTTCATAAATATCAAATTGTCGTTTTTGTTTATGCTTTCGTTTTCATTTTCCCTTGGTTTCAATGAAAAACACATTTATGGCTGTAACATTTTATTTTCATTATATTTTGACTGAATATTGGAAGGGTTGTACCTCCAATGGAAGGCATTAAGTGTACTGAATTTTTAAAATATTGGATAAAGGAATCCAATTTTATAAGCAGTTGTATAGGATGATTTTTGCAAAAGAATATAATTCATTCTTAACTGTAACTTCTTTGCATCACATTTAATTTAGATGAAACTTGGCTAGTGTATACCCCTTCACATATTTACTATCTCTGCCTACTTTCAGAAGGATTCGATAAAGGGTCCTGGTGGTATAAGCAATTAACTTATAAATGTATGTCTGACTAACATTTTTGTAGTCCAACCAGCGTACATGAAATTTGGCAGGGCTGTATATCACGCTTTCACAATCATCTATGCCAAATACCAGAAAGATGTGATAAAGGATCCAAATTGAATATGACTGCACAAAATATGCAGAGAAGAAGCCTATGCCAGGGATTCTCTTACGTGTCACTGTGATATAAGATCGGTTTGTGATGTCAATTGGCCAGCAGAAATGTCAACCAAAATATCCTCATTCTGTGCTGTGACCATCCCAACGTCTCTCCAACACTTTTTACTGGGAAGTCAGAAGCATCTGTTTAGGAAAGAGCTGATATTCTGTTATGTCCTCTGTCACAGTGCTGCAGGATGTGATTGTGATGATAATTGGCCAGCCTGGATGTGTAAACTATGTCTCCTGATTTAAGGGATGCTATCCCCAAAGTCCCAGTTATGTCCCTTCTATGCCTACCTCAAAGCCACTACAGATTGGTCCTGTAAAGCTGGAAACATACAGTAATTGGCCAGTGAATGTGTCTGTCAGTCTTTTGGGTTGCTCCACATCCTCCCTCCTACAGCCTCCCTCCCCCTGCCATGTCAGGTGCCTGCCTCTGACTCGCACTGCATGTGCTATTTATCTTAATAATGGTCTTCAAGGGGACAATTTCAATTGCTTATACAATTGGGTCCCTTTATCAAATTGTCCTGTAGTTTGGCAGAGATAACAGGGAAGGGATGTGATACATGTCTGCCAAATATCCTGTAAGCAGGATGGAAGCTAAACATGTTACAGCTGACAATGTATTTTAAAATTAATGTCTCATACCATCAGGACCGTTTATCCAATTTTTCTGAAAAGTGGCAGAAGTGTTATGCTTGTGGAGGGACACAATACTCTAAGGTTTCATGCACATTGTATGGAAGATAAAGACATTGTAGCCATGAATGTGTATGAAGCTTTGCTTAAAATCACAATATTCAATTGCTTCTTAAATTGGTTTCCTTTATCTAATCTTTTTGAAACTTGGTACACATAGTGCCCTTCATGGGAGGCACAATATCTCTAAGTTTCATCAGAATTGAATAAGAAACAAAATGGTTATTGCCAGAAATACATTTTTCAGTGTTTTCCCTTTATTTCAAAAACAAAATGTTTTCATTTCTATTTTCATTATTATTATCTGACATTGCCATTATTGCAATAATGATAATGAAAATGACAATTTTCATTATTGTTATTGTAACAACAAAAATGACATGTACACCCCTAATAAGTATGTGCTCCTGGGGCCCAAATCTTTTGCCAATCTAATTTGCTCTCTAAAATTTATGTAGAATCTACAACAGCAGATAACTACCCATAGAGAAAAAGGTATCCATCCAACTGTTTCTGAAGATCACCTACAGAAGCAGGTAACTTCTTTTCCCATGGTGGGGTGGGGTGCGGAAAAGTGTGGGGTGTGGGGGGGAACAAGCTTGCAGATTTGCTGATACAGTTTGTCGTGTTTTTCAAAAAGCAGCCATCATGAGTGTGGGATTCTCTTTGCCACTTCTACTGTGTGGTGGTCATGATATCTCAGAGACAAACTGACCTTTCTGTTTGTTTGTCTGTTGTGAGCAGAAGGAGAAGGAGCAGGAGCCACTGCTGCCAAGGAATTGCTAAACTAGTTCCAAAGGACTTGGCTGAAGAACAGAATGTACATTGAGGAGGGTGCCAGGAGACATTGCTGTAAGTTGGAATGCACTTTAATGAATTATCTCCAGAGTGTTCTAGTAACTTCAGTTGCTGCTTGCCTGGCATGTTGTGTGAACCACACTTCTGCATATCATTTGCAAGGGGGAAAGGGGTGTGTGTGTGCATGTGTGTAACATGTTATGCTTTCATTCAGGACTTGTCTTTGCATCCATTGTAGTACAGTGCATAATGATGGCTCAAGGCTCACTGCGATATAATTCCCTAAAATCTTCTCTTATTTTGCAGGACAGAAGCATCAAAGAGTGAGCCACTAAAAATTAACACCATGGATTCACTGCTGGCAAAGCCATTCTCACAGCTCTCTTATGCTGAAAAATATCAGGTGAAAGAACTGGGACCTGACCGTCAAGATCTTCAGCTTGCACAAACTTCCCATGACAGAGGGAAGGACTACACATGCCAGTTCAGCACAGCGTGGTATGAGAAGAAGAAGTGGCTGTGTGGCAGCGTTTCCAAGACTGCCTTGTTTTGTTTTCCATGCTTGCTGTTTGAGGGTGAGGTGACGTAGAGCATCTAGCTGAGAAAATAAAGAAGCACGATGAATGCAAAGGTCATATTGATAACTGTTTCAAGCTTGCAGCATTTGGTAAGACCAACATAGCGGCACTACTGGATGAAGGTTACCTTGTGAGCATTAGAAGGCACAAAGAGGAAACTGACAACAATCGGTACATTCTTTCCAAAATAACTGATTGTATTCGGTTCTGTGGTACTTTTGAGTTGGCACTGCATGGCCATGATGAGACTGAGGACTCCTTGAACCCAGGAGTTCTTAACCTTGGCTGATCTGATTGGCAGCATCGATCCTGCAATGGAGAAGCATTTGAAAAATGCCACAGTTTTCAAAGGCACTTCCAAAGCAATCCAAAATGAACTCCTAAACTGCATGCTCATGGTGGCCAGGGATTTCATTATCGAGGAATTGAAGAGCACTGAATATTTATTATTATTATTAACAAACATTTATATAGCACCAGCAGTGTACATGGCACTTTACAAAGTAATAAAATAGACACGGTCCCTGCCCCTAGGGCTTACAATCTGAGCGACAGGAGCTGGGGGAGAGACATAGGAAGGGGAACAGAGGGAGAGACAAGGGGTCTAACATTCATGAAGATGCGAGGTCTCAAGTGCACGTACTTGGCTGGTTACGATGAGAATGACAGCAGGCAGGTCCATGTGGCAAGGATAAGGGTAAACAGATCGTAGGTATAGGAATAGTGGCTCAGCAGGATAAAGAGTCAGACAGAGCAGAGCGGAAGAGGTGAGTTTTAAGGAGAGATTTGAAGGTATGAAGGGAGGGGGCAAGGCGGATGTGGACAGGGAGGGAGTTCCAGGCATGGGGGGCAGCAAGTGAGAAGGGACGAAGGCGCTTAGGGGAGCAGGGAAGGCATGGAAGGGTGAGAGAAGGGACAGAGGAGGAGCGAAGTGGACGGGCTGGAGTATGGAGGGCGATAAGTGCAGAGAGGTAGGGGGGAGCGAGGTTGTGATATGTGGCTCTTCAGGCTGATGACACAACAGATGTGTCAAGCCACTGCCAGTCAGTACTCATTTATCAGAACATTGATGGCAGAGGCTCAGCTGTAGAGCATTTTTTAGTTTTGCTCAGTTGCAAGACTCTTGTGCAGACACTATTGCCATAGCATTGCTGCAGCAGATGAATGCTGTTTTTCCACAGGACGATGATAAATAGAGTGATTGCTCAGAGCTATGATGGAGCGAGCATGATGCATGGGCAGCATGGGGGGGTCCAAAAGAGGAGACAGGACGTATACCCAAATGCCCCATTATGTACGCTGCTATGCACATCAGCTAAATCTGATAACGCAACAAGCTGTGTCCCAAATAAAGAAGGTTAAAGTATTTTTTGCAGATTCTGGTGGATTAACAGCCTTTTGTTTGTCATTTCCAAAAAGGACAAAGGTTCTGGATATGATAGTAAAGAGAAGGTTCCCCAGAGTACCTGCCATGCTCTGGAACTTTAGCGTTAGGACAGTAAATGTAGTTTATGAGCACCAAGAAGCTCTAACACAGTGCTTCAACCACATAAGAAGTGGTCATTTTGATGCCAGTGCAACTTGTGAGGCATGGGGATTTGCTAGAAAGTTGGAATAGGATACGGAGTTCCTTTACTTCCTGTTTTTATTCCATAAAATAAACGCAACAAGCTGTGTCCCAAATAAAGAAGGTTAAAGTATTTTTTGCAGATTCTGGTGGATTAACAGCCTTTTGTTTGTCATTTCCAAAAAGGACAAAGGTTCTAGATATGATAGTAAAGAGAAGGCTCCCCAGAGTACCTGCCATGCTCTGGAACTTTAACGTTAGGACAGTAAATGTAGTTTATGAGCACCAAGAAGCTCTAACACAGTGCTTCAACCACATAAGAAGTGGTCATTTTGATGCCAGTGCAACTTGTGAGGCATGGGGATTTGCTAGAAAGTTGGAATAGGATACGGAGTTCCTTTACTTCCTGTTTTTATTCCATAAAATAAACGCAACAAGCTGTGTCCCAAATAAAGAAGGTTAAAGTATTTTTTGCAGATTCTGGTGGATTAACAGCCTTTTGTTTGTCATTTCCAAAAAGGACAAAGGTTCTAGATATGATAGTAAAGAGAAGGCTCCCCAGAGTACCTGCCATGCTCTGGAACTTTAACGTTAGGACAGTAAATGTAGTTTATGAGCACCAAGAAGCTCTAACACAGTGCTTCAACCACATAAGAAGTGGTCATTTTGATGCCAGTGCAACTTGTGAGGCATGGGGATTTGCTAGAAAGTTGGAATAGGATACAGAGTTCCTTTACTTCCTGTTTTTATTCCATAAAATAAACGCAACAAGCTGTGTCCCAAATAAAGAAGGTTAAAGTATTTTTTGCAGATTCTGGTGGATTAACAGCCTTTTGTTTGTCATTTCCAAAAAGGACAAAGGTTCTGGATATGATAGTAAAGAGAAGGTTCCCCAGAGTACCTGCCATGCTCTGGAACTTTAGCGTTAGGACAGTAAATGTAGTTTATGAGCACCAAGAAGCTCTAACACAGTGCTTCAACCACATAAGAAGTGGTCATTTTGATGCCAGTGCAACTTGTGAGGCATGGGGATTTGCTAGAAAGTTGGAATAGGATACAGAGTTCCTTTACTTCCTGTTTTTATTCCATAAAATAAACGCAACAAGCTGTGTCCCAAATAAAGAAGGTTAAAGTATTTTTTGCAGATTCTGGTGGATTAACAGCCTTTTGTTTGTCATTTCCAAAAAGGACAAAGGTTCTGGATATGATAGTAAAGAGAAGGTTCCCCAGAGTACCTGCCATGCTCTGGAACTTTAGCGTTAGGACAGTAAATGTAGTTTATGAGCACCAAGAAGCTCTAACACAGTGCTTCAACCACATAAGAAGTGGTCATTTTGATGCCAGTGCAACTTGTGAGGCATGGGGATTTGCTAGAAAGTTGGAATAGGATACAGAGTTCCTTTACTTCCTGTTTTTATTCCATAAAATAAACGCAACAAGCTGTGTCCCAAATAAAGAAGGTTAAAGTATTTTTTGCAGATTCTGGTGGATTAACAGCCTTTTGTTTGTCATTTCCAAAAAGGACAAAGGTTCTAGATATGATAGTAAAGAGAAGGTTCCCCAGAGTACCTGCCATGCTCTGGAACTTTAGCGTTAGGACAGTAAATGTAGTTTATGAGCACCAAGAAGCTCTAACACAGTGCTTCAACCACATAAGAAGTGGTCATTTTGATGCCAGTGCAACTTGTGAGGCATGGGGATTTGATAGAAAGTTGGAAAAGGATAAAGAGTTCCTTTACTTCCTGTTTTTATTCCATAAAATAATGCCTCACATTAAGGTGCTTTATGATCAACTGCAAAAGAAAGAGATTGACTCTGTAGGTGTTCAGACATTTACTACAGAGTTTGTCAGCAGCATCAATAGAGTGAGAGACTCTATTAAGGATCTACACTCCGAATTGCCAGAGCAGTCCCAGCTCCCAAGAGGTAGCATTATAGACAGCCTCGATCAAATCACAGTTGAAGTTTGCGATATCATCATTTCACATGCGAAGGAACGATTTGCATTCACTAAGCACCTAGTGAGCACAACATTATTACAGGGGGCTCTTTTTGCAGCACACAACCAATGCTTTCCAATGCAAGCATTGAACGAAACAGTGGATGCCTACCCTATGCTACACAAAGACAGACTTAAGATGGAGAGTTCTGTCTTGTATGAGAAGAAAGACTTGTATGGTATGAAGGATGCCTTAGAACTACTTAATTCATTGCTGGACAACAATCTGCAGGACAGTTTTGCTGAAACTTTGAATCTGGTGAGAATTGTCATCACAACACCAATGACAATGGTGGAATCTGAATGGTCTTTCTCAGCTCTACAGAGAATAAAAACTTTCCTGCGGAACACAATGAAAGTAGAAAGACTGAATGCATTGGCAATGTTGTCAATAGAAAAAAGATTGATCCAACGAATACCTGACTTCAACCACAGGAGAATTGAACAGCTTGCATGTCTCAAAGACCGTCACATGCCTTTGCTGTACAACCGATAGACCTGTGTGAGTGTTTGTATATGGAGCGCATGGGAAACCCTTTGAGGTGCTTGACTGGTGAGGCAAAGGAGCTGGGAGGAGGAGAGTTTGTTGTTTGAGTTCTTGGCTGGTTTGTGTGTGTCTTTGGTTGTGGTTTAGGTTGTGTTTGGGGGAGGGTGTAACTGTAACTGTGTTTGGTTAATGCTGTGTGTTTGATTAATAAATCCTTGCCTTGAGTCCAAGACCTGTATTCAGTGTGGGGTTTTTCTCTTGATAGCTTATTCATTATTAATTATTATTATTATAAGAATTTATATAGTGCCAGCAGTGTACCTGGATGGTGCTTTACACAGTTGTTGGGAGACAGGTCCCTGGCCCAGTGGGCTTGCAATTTAAGAAGGACAAGGATGAGGGGAGCACAGGGAGAAGCACACCTATTCCCATTTTTTTACACATGGGGAACGGAGGCTGTAAACATTCACGGAGCTTGCCTTAGGGGATTTTACCTGCCTGCCTCACTGCTGCAGGCAGTGTCGTGAGCTCCGTCACCGGTGAGGAGAGGGTCCCTGCGCTCTGCTGCTGCTGCTGCTGTTGTCACCTGCAGGGAGAAAGAACAAACTGTGAGCATTTGAGGGGGTAGGGGGGGAATGTAGAGGCCAGCCGAGAGGGCTGACCTGTTCCCTCCTCCCACCTGGAAGCAGCTGGGCGCTTTAAAACCCCGCGCCCAGCGGCTGAGGCCAGGAGCCTGCCTTGGGGGATTTTACCTGCCTGCCTCGCTGCTACGGGCGGTGTCTTGAGCCCCGTTGCCTGCAAGGAGAGGGTCCCTGCGCTCTGCTGCTGCTGCCGCTGCTGTCACCTGCAGGGAGAAAGAACAGACTGTGAGCATTTGGGGGGGGGGTAGGAGGGGAATGTAGAGGCCAGCCGAGAGGGCTGACCTGTCCCCTCCTCCCACCCAGAAGCAGCTGGGTGCTTTAAAACCCCGCGCCCAGCGGCTGAGCCGCAGGCCACGGCCAAAGGGCGCGGCACTTTGGGGCACTTCGGGGCCGCAGGGGGTTATTATTGTTTTGTGGGCTTTTTTGTACAGGGCTAGGGTGGTAGGGTGGGTGGTGTAGGAGGGGGGGTAAAAGGGGGGTGGACCCAGTGACTGCCCTTGGTGGCAGCAGGGGGAGCACTGGGAGGGTTGGTGGGGTGTGTGGCTTGGTGTCCTTGTGAGAGAGGGACACCGAGGGGTGATGAGGGGGGTATGGCCTGTACCGGCCCCTGGTGGGAGCAGGATGGCCGGGAGGGTGGG
>QEPC01008027.1:2413343-2425995 GCA_003113815.1 Sphenodon punctatus | reverse complement strand
AGCATATTACACCTGTGCTCCGAGCTCTGCACTGGTGGCCGATAGCGTGCCGAGCCAAGTTCAAGGTTTTGGTGATGATCTATAAAGTCCTACATGGTCTGGGCCCCTCATACCTCAGGGACCGCCTCGCCCTCCGTGCCCCAGAGCAGCTCCTGCGGTCTGCCGGGGGTGCCTTCTTGGAGGTCCCCCGTGTTAAGCGGGGGGCCACAATGGAGAGGGCATTCTCGGTGGCTGGGCCACAGCTCTGGAACTCCCTTCCGGAGGAAGCTCGCCTGGCCCCTAGCCTGTTGACATTCCGGTGAAGTTGTAAGACCTGGCTGTTCGGCCAGGCCTTTGGGAGGGAGGGTGGGTAGGGTGAGGTGTTTTAGCCCCCCCACCTATTTTGGTTTTTTAGTTTGTCTATTATATTTATAACTTTAGCCCTGTTTTAATATTTTAATAAGTATTATTGTGTTATGAGAGTTTTTAATGGTTTTATTGTATTTTAAAGTTCTTGGAAGCCACCCCGGGCTGCATGGCAGGAGGGGCGGGGTATAAATTTATTAAATAAATAAATAAATAAATATTAACTTGAAAGTTGGCTAGGTTCCACCTACCGTTGGCTATGCCTACCGTTGGGCTTGCCCCTCCCACTTCTGCCCCCACCCTGTGCCCCACCAGCCTTGGAACTCACCAGCCGCCACTGGCAAGAGGCGCATGTTTGCCTCCATGTGGGATTTCCAACCCCATGGCAGGTGAGACCCGAATAAAACTGGGTGCTGCTACCTGCCAGTGAGCCATAAACCGTGTACCACATACCATTTACCGCTTACCACATACCTGATCTCTCCAATACCATAAACAGTGCTATGAGCTGTGAATGTGAGATACCGGACTGATTGCTTTTGCTTTGAATTTGTATTTTTCTTTCAATTTTCACTATAGGTTCTCAATAAAATATGTGATTTGCTCAATAAACTCTGGACCGCCTCTCGGAGTCATAATAGCCCAGAAAAAAGAAACAACCAGGTCGGTGCGAGTCATAACAGGGGGTGGGGAGGTTGGTGGGTGGAGTGTGGGCATGGCGGGAGAGAATGACTGTCCACGTATTAGGTTTGTCCTGCTAAGCCTGTGAGTGGGGGCTGCCTGAACACACAAGAAATAATACAGGGGACTGCCCATTTTATTAGGCTCTACACTCTAAATATGTGAGTGGGGGCTGGGTTGGGGCTACACAGACTGAACCCAGACTCAACAGGGCTATCATCTCGTTTGTTAACACCCAGAGACAAAGAGTTTGGGTAACTGTGTGACCTAGGACAAGTCAGTGAGGGGCAGCTGCCAGCCTCTTTGAATACCCTGCCCAGGGAACTTGGCTTGTTGGGGAAGGGGGAAGGACTGATGTCCCTCATTGGCCACTTGAAATGTTGGGATATATGCCTCCAGTGGCAATGGAAAGAACATTTCAATTTCCCTGCCCTACTCACCTCTTCTTAAAACTCAGTCCTTTTTAATTCCCAGAGTACAAAAGCATAGTTTGGCACACAAATTCACAGCAAAATGGGAATGAACTACAACAATTATCACAATGAATGTTGACAGTGTTTACACGTTTTTTAAAATGCCTTGCACTCTAATTATTGAAAAAAATAAAACAGAAAAAAAACAAAAGCTAGTTTTTAAAAAGAGTGGTTTTAAAATAATGATTAAAACTATGTTTTATTAAACATCAAGTTATCTCCCATCATGCTCTGTTGAAAATGAGTTGAAACCACTCACTGTTATTGGGTTGCCCATGAAAAAGGTAATCACTGGAGGAGCACATTTGCTCTGATGGCCAGATGACATCCAGCAAGAATTCAACTGTTTCCTGCAATCCTTTTAATGGAGTTAACTTAAATTACATTTAATCAGTAAATTACATTTACTCATTAAAACTAATGTGCACTGAACAATATGTTACTTAATTGCATTCATTCCCTTTCAGTGGAAAGAAACAAGGACAATCTCTAAGTGAAGTGGAAAAATTAGTAGAGAAAAATAAGATCAAAGTAGGCACCAAGCTATGCTAATATGTTAGAATATCATAAAATTGAGGCCACTTTCACACATTACCCACAGAGGCAGGGAAACTTCCACGAATGCAATTGTGGCTCTATTGTCACGGGAATTAGTGCATGTGGGAATGCGCGGTTCTGCTTTTATCCTGAAAGAACACTTGTCCATGACTGGATCGCCCAGTGTAGCTTTTACAATGATGGGTGTTCTCATGGGATAAAAGTCGAATAGCAGATTCCCACATGCGCTAATTCTTGTGAAAACAGAGCCACGATTGCATTCACCAAAGTTTCCCTGCCTCCCATGTAACATGTGAAAGTGGCATGGATTGAAGGAAGCTTGATTTGCAAAGCAATGATGTGGTACTTAAGTAAATAAACTGGCAAACTGACGAACAAGTGAGTTATCCCAGGAAAACTGGCAAACTGACGAACAAGTGATTTATCCCACGAAAACTGGAGTTTGATAAGATTGATATTGGATACACCGAACCTACTGTGCTAGATTCTCCACATACACATAATAAGAGGCAGCTTCTGCCCTGATGAACTTGCATAATCTACCAGACAGACCGGGGAGTGTGGGGATGGGGTGGGGTGTTTATCCCTGTTTTACCAATGGGGTATTGAGGCACAGGGAGATTCATTGTCTCACACCATGTCATACAGGGAGCTTGTGGCTGAGATGGTGATTGAGCCCAGATCTCCTGAGTGTCAGTCTAGTGCATTAATCATAAAATCATCTTTCCTCCTATCTTTCCTAGCCAGTGGTGACACACGTGTGATGGCCCCGCTCTAGCAGTGGCTGCCGGCATGTATGCAGTGGCCCAGCGCTGGTGGCATCCAGCTCCTGCCTCCCTCCTGTGTCCAGAAGTGGGACTGTGCTTACAAAAGGTGGGACCACGGGACTTCAGGAATAAAGCAGGACTATTAGGAGTTATGGTGAGTTGGAAGGGTTGAAGTTTGAAAGATGAAGTTTCAGGAGCAGAAACACTAGTGTTTTTGGCCTCCTGTCATCCCCACCATCCTGTGCCACAGGGAAAAGTCTGTCCCATACACCAACTTAGTCTTTAAAAAGACGTCAAGTATTCCCCGCCCACACACTCACACTTCTATTATGTTCCCCCTCCCCCCAGATACAGCACAGTATGTTCTAGTAATTACACTACGCAGTAAGGGTGGTCTTATGGATGGAACTGCAGTTTGCTTCCGCTGCAGAGCTGATCCCACAATTTTAGGATTTAAATACAGATCTGTATTATGGATCCATATCTAAATCAATTAAAAGTCTTTAAAATCCATTTTAAAAGATCACTGTGCATGCACAAAATGGTCTCCAGACCATTCTATGCACACCCTCTTCTAAAATGGCAGTGGCAGCATCGCCACCATTTTGGAAAAGGGCAGGCAGTCTGCGTAAGTACAGAGGCCATTCTGAGCATGTGCAGATCAGCTGTTCTTTTCCAAAAGGGTGGTGACACTGCCATGCCAGTGCCATTTTGGAAGAGGGCGCGCATATGCAGAATGATTCAGTGGCTATTTTGCGCATGCACAGTGATTGTTTTATTAGTGGATTGTAAACTGAACCGCAACTGGCTTTTTTGGCACAGATTTGGTTCAGTATTGATTGATCTGTAAGGGCTTCTTATGAGCACTTATGGATCAATCTCAATCCATAAGCCCCTACTATGCATGCATGGAGGAGTCCCAAAGTGAGAATGTTGACAGGGGAGAAGCCAGTATAAGAATTATAATTTTCCCATGGTCAGGATAGGCAAAGGAGAATATAAAACCAATCCCTGTCAGAAGAATCTTTAACCTATGCTAGTCTGAACTGGTGGTTAGCTGTTGTGAATCTCTGTCAGTAGCAGTGCTATGCTGCACGTCAGTTCCTGCAGCACTCTCCAGGGTGGGGTCTGCCACCAGCTGCTTTGCCATGGTTTCCCTTCAGACGTCCTCACTCACGCAGGCAGGCAGGCTGTGTACACCCACCTCTCCATTCTAGCATCTTTGGGAGTTGGCTACACACAGGATCCATGTTCATTGCTTTACCCCATTGGCAACAATAGGGAAATTGCAGTGAACACCAGTCCCTGGCTATAGGCAAAGGGCAGTCTCATTCTTTGTGCATCTTTTGAAACAACAAGGCAGTGGGCCCAAATAAGGGGGAGGGGGAACATGGTAGTGTGTTTCCTACATCCTCCCCTGTTTTGGTAGGCAGTGAGGAAGAGGAAATAGTAGGAATGTGAGGGACTGGGCCTTGAACCACCAATGCTGGGGTTCCAGGGTGGTGGCCAGTTCACCAGCACCACTTCTTAGATATGCCACATCAACCAAATCAGGCTTTTTCCCCACCCCCACCCTGCCTCTGAATAGGTCCCTAGGCCCCAGTCTTGACCCAGCTTGATTGGCTGCCTATCAGCGTATAAGGCTGGCTGGAAGCAGCAGGAATGTAGGTGAAAGAATGACTTATTTCCTGGTCCTTGCTCCTGTAGCCTTGCTCTTGTCCCCAGTTCAGCCCTCCTGCCCTGACTCCCAGCCTTGCCTTCATTCCTGTCCTCATCCCAACTCTTTGTCCCAACCCAGACACCTGTTCATGTCCCACACACCAGAACCCTGTTCCTCTTGCAGGGTGGGGTGGGTATGGTAACAAAATTAGCATACAGAACCATTTATTTATGCTACATAAACTGATACAAAAAAAATTGTCCAGGGTGGAAGAGCCCTCTTTCCTTCTCCTTGCTCCTCTGTCTTTCAGGGTCTATGCAACTGCTACTTTCAAATGCTTCACCTTTAAAGAGTGGTTTGTAGGACTGCCACAGAAGTAACAGGGAGACTACATCTGGATAATATAGCATCTCTGAATGCAGGTTTCAAACTTGAATGGATAATGTCTGAACTGCTAAAATCTGGCAGGAGTGCCAGTCTGGAAAATATACTACAGAAACAGATGGGGCCGCACACTGACTGAGCAACCCTTCCAAAGGGATACCAGCTGCAGTACATGGGATATGAGCTGTGAGTCAGCATCTGTGCTGCAGCCTGCTGGGGCTGGTTAAATAACCAACTTGAAATTGGATGTGTGAACCTGGGGGAGGATAACCCCCATCATGCCACATTTTGATCTTTCCCTGTTCAAATTAATATTGACCGTAACAAGCAGCTGGTCACAAAACAGAGCCTCTTCTGTGCCAGGGGAAAAAAATGAGTCAGTCATAAAAAATTGATATGGTACCTTGAGAGACTTACAGAATGAGAAGAAATTATTTAGGGTTGAAATTCATTCTCATGATTCTCGTGTTTCTTGGCGAGAATCACGGTTCTCCGTTCATTATGACAAACGAGAACAAGCTGAAAACTAGCCGCATCTTGACTGCATTCTCGCCGAGAAACATGAGGGGAAAAAAAACCCCAAAAAAGAACCGTGCATGCACAAAATGATCACTGGGGCCATCCTGCACGTGCACAGCCCTTTCCCAAAATGGCACTGGCAGCATCATTGCCATTTTGGAAACAGGAAGCAATTCTACACATGCACAGGGGCCATTTTTGCATGCACAGACTAGCTGCCCTTTTCCAAAACGGCAACAACACTACCAGCTCCATTTTGGGAAAGGGCCACGCATGTGCAGAATGGTACCAGTGGTCATTTTGTGCATGTGCAGTTCTTTTTGTTTGTTTGGGGTTTTTTTTTTTTTTTTAACGAGATATCTCTTTGTACTGCGGCTGAGATCTCAGCAGGATCTCGGTCCCAGGTACAAAATCTCATAAGTTATCTCACAAAAACAAATTCTTACTCAGCCCTAAAATTATTCCACCACCATATACAGACACCCATCTTTGCCCTTACCTTGGTGCAAAGTACTAGATGAGGCTGGAGATACTCGATGACAAGATATTGAAGGTGCCAATAGGAGGCTATTGAAAAAACACATATGAGAAGTGGGAGTTTGCTCCTGAATGGGTGCTTACACACCGGGCCGGCCTTAGTGTAAGCGGGGCCGAGGGTGGGGAACAAATGCGGGGTCCCTATCTTTCACTGGTGGCAAAGCTGCCGGCCGCTGGTGGGCCTAGGGGCACTCCCTGGCTCAGTTAGTGCTCTCTGACCCAGGAGCGGCGCACTACTGGGACCTGGGGTTGGGGATGGGTGGAGGGGCACTCCCCTATGCCCATTCCCAAGCCTGAGTGGCCATTTGGATCACTTATCTGATTCGCCATCGCCGCTGCTGCTGCCACCTCTGGCCTGGGCCCCTTGGCCAGGGGAAATGAGGGAGAGAGAGGCAGAGGCCCCGCTTCTCCCTCATTTCCCCTGGCTGAAACAGCCAGGCAGCGGAGGGGGCCAGTGGCATGAGGGAGAAGCAGAGGCCCCGCCTCTCCCTCACTCCGTGGGTGCCCCCCCGCCTGTCAGTCTCTCGGACAGGGGAAATGATGGAGAGGCACTCTCCCTCACTCCTGCAGTCGGAGTCGGCCGGGGGCCCCGCGCTCAAGGTCCCCAGCTCCTGGCCACTGTCAAGCCAGGAGCTGGGGACCCCAAATGCGGGGGGGCTCCAGGAGTGGGACCCAGGGCGGTCGCCCCGAGCCACCCCACGGTAGGGCCGGCCCTGCTTACACACATCATTATTTTCAAGTGGCAGTGCCCCTCCCTCCCCCCATCACAGAAATTATTGCATGGTAATTTACCACAGATTTATTGCATGTGAATAGTTCTGCCATGTGGTAAAGCTGTGATGATCTTTGGAAGAGATAACCCAGATATTATCTTTCCAGGGCACCTTTTCCCTGGATCACCACAGATTTACCACATGGTAGAGGTGTTCACATGTAACAAATAAACCTGTGGTAAATTAGCTGAAGAAGACTAAAGACTGAGCACACCTAATACTTACACACACACACATACAGATCAAATGTATATAGTTATACCATAGACAGGATCCATAATGGGTCTGTTTAGTTTTGGGGCAAGGCTAATGAAGAGCTGTAGAAACAAAGGCCCTTTTCAAACAGCTGTACGTGTGTGAAAGGATGGGTGGGCAGCGTGGTGGGCGGGCGGTGCATGGGGTGCATTCCCAAGGACACCCCCTATCTCCACCCACGTCCACCCATCTCCACACACGGAGCATCTGGCAATGGTGCCCATTGCTCCATGTGTGGGTGATGGGTAGGGGTGATTTGAGGGTCAGATACAGTGATTTGAGGATTGCATCTGTGCAAGGCAAGGGGGCTAAGAACCATGTCCTCGGTGTAAGTAAGTTTCCATAGGGCAATCACTTGATACACTAGCTGAGGATCTTGCTCTAAACTCATAATATCTCGGCCTGCTCCAAAGCCCACTGAAGTCAATTAAAGTTTCCCATTATTTCAAAGAGATTTGGATCAGGCTTTTTCTGTATAATCTTATGACACCGACATATAATTGGGGCGCACATGAGAGGGTTCCCACAGAGCTGATAACAATGTTGCTGTAAATTATGTGCATGGTTCCAGCGACAATCACCCCCTCCAAGTTTTAAATTTTATTTCACTGTATTCACACCACAATACCTACTCCAGGATAAAGCGCTCAGTTCCTTGAAAGGTTCAACATTTTCTCTCCTCCGCCTGCTGAAGCATTCAGGTATTCCTAGAAGAATTCAACTCTATAAGATAAGTGTTAATACATTATTTCTGCAGCTCTCCAGGGCCTGAAGTTTGAATTTAATGTGAACTGAATAAAATCATTTGCTTTTTATCAGCATGGTCCACGAACCATGGTTTGAGGCCAATATGTGACTCTAAGGAAAATGAGTTTAGCTCCAACTCCCTAATCCCTGCGTAAGATCATAAAATCACCACACATCACTCAGCACTGTTTAGCGAGAAATGACTGTCTCTGTAGTAATAATAAAAAACTGAATTACAGTCACTGTCTCCCTAGCTGATGGCTCCTGCAGAGGTTCAGGTGAGCTACGCAATTATGCTGGATAGGCTGTATTGCAGCTACTGTAGCATAGACATCCCCTGCTTGGCATTACCAATGCTTGGTTTTTCTGTTGACAAATATCTATTCTGACGAGAAAACAGAGTTAAAGAAAACATTTTATTAGTAATAATTCCAAATCAAAGTCTACTGTGGGTTTACATGGGTGTAATTACAGTTTTGACAGTGAAGTAACTAACTCCAGTTGTACACTGGTATAATCAAGAGAAGAATTTAACCCTGTGTGGAATTCATTCCTGCCTGCACTGTACCTTAAAAAATAGGGACAGATTACTTTGTCTCTCTTCAAATAGAGGGACAGGCAATTGTTATGTTTGAACTTGTAACCTGCGCAATCAGATCCCGTAGTAGAGCTGCAAGAGCAGTGCATATTGTTGGATTGTGCAACAGTCACAAAAGCCCATTGCAAGCCCTGCAAGCTTAATATGGGGCTTGTCCAGTAGGGGGAGGGTCAGGGGATGAAACAGTTTTTTTTTCCTCGTCTCCTCTCGTCTCCTCTCTCTGTCCTCCATCTTGTCCCATGCAGTCTGTACAGTGTAGAAGCATGTCTTCTGAGCGCTTAGTAAAGTTCTCATGATGTGTTTGTGATTGTGCTAGGGTCATGGCGAAAGCTAGTACCCTTAATAAAAACATTGACATTCTTAGCAAAGTTCTGTTTTGAAGAAACTTCTGCTGTGTGTTATTCAACAGAAAACTAACTCTACATTAGGTTATGGGCCCTGGACATCTTCAAGGCATTTTGAAGACTAGAAGCAGCCCAGAAGGAGTGCAGGCTGTGAAAGAAAACTCCCAGACAGAGAGGCCTACTGACTGTGAGTAAGAAGGCCTAAATCCCAGAAGGGGAAAGGAGGGAAGCAAGTATGGCAAGCAGCTCAGAGCTCAGACTTTCAGTAGGAAAGCTGAACAATGTAAGCTACCAATTGTGGAAGTTTAAAGTGGAAATGCTGCTGTCTAAAGATGATCTATGGGAGGTGATTACCACGAACAGACCAGCAGCAAATTATGAGGAATGGGATAAAAAGGACAACTTAGCAAAGGCTACAATAAGTTTATTGGTAGAAGATGACTAGCTAATCCATATAAAAAGTGAGACCACAAAACTTGCATGAGAGAACTAGCCTGAATAGCAAACTGTTTCTACTGAGGAAAATATATAAAATGAGGCTTGGGAAAGAAAGTGAAATGCAGGAGCATATAAATGCCATTTTGGAAGTAGTGGCACAGCTGCGTGGCACTGGAGAAGATATTAAGGACAGCCATGTGGTAGCCCTACTTCTCTTCAGCCTGCCTGAATCTTACAGGGCCCTCATCAATGTCCTGGAGACAAGATCAGAGACTGAACTGAAGCTGGAATTTGTTAAAGGTAGACTTGCGGGTGAATTCCAGCGCAGAAAGGAGAACCTGCAGAATGATCTAAAGCAGGGTAATGAGACTGCACTGAAAACCTCACACAAACCTCCTAAGAGGGAAACCAGAGTATGCTTCAGATGCAAAAAGGAGGGACATTTAAAGAAAGACTGCTATATATGGGAAAGCAGAACAGCAGAAACTGTCTCCACAAACACCTAAGCAGAGGGCTAAAGTCACAAACATGTAACACAGTTGCTCAACAATGGAGTGGGTGCTTCAGAGCAACGCAAGACAGCTCATCCCAAAATGGGTGTGTAGAATCCAGGGCAACGAGCCACATGACTAGTGATAAAGGATTCTTCACAGGACTGGATCTGAGCAGTAAAGAAAGGTCAATCTACCTTGCAGATGGAAGAAGCATCTATGTTGAAGGAATTGGACAAGGATTCCTGTACTGCAACCAGTCACAGGGAGACACACTGACCATATCCATGAAAGATGTGCTCTATGTGCCCAACTTAGAAGGAGGACTCCTGTCCGTGAGGCACCTGGCAGTGAGGGGGCTCACAATTTGTTTCCAGGGAGAAGAATGCACAATTCAAAGTGGGACAAAAGTACTGGCCAGAGCCACTGCAGATGAGCACCTGTACCATCTGAGCACAGCGAAAGAACAGGCGAAGCTCACTACTCACAAGTCACACGATGACTGCATCCACTTGTGGCATAGACACATGGAACATAGACACCCAGACAGCATCAAGGAAATGCACAGACAGCAGTTGACCAAAGGCCTTAAGGTATCAACGTGTCCCATGATCATGAAATGCAACTGTTGCATCAAAACCAAAGCCACGAGGGCTAAGCTTCCTAAGAGTCAGAATAGAGCCACGAAACTGCTTGATCTTGTACACAGTGACGTCTGCAGCATAATGAAGGTTCCCACGCCAGGAGGCAACCAGTATATGGTAACTTTCATTGACGACTATTCAAGGTACACGATCACATACGTCACGAAGAGCAAAGATGAAGTATTTGACAAACTTCAAGACTATGTGACCATGATGAGCAACAAGTTCCAGCACAAACCAAAGACACTGTGGATTGACAATGGGGGTGAGTTCACAGGAAAGGAAGTAGAGGACTTCCTGAGACTCCATGTAATTGAGCACCAAAAGACAGTGCCATATACACCCGAGCAGAACGGAACAGCTGAAAGGAAAAACAGAACGCTAACCAAAATGGTTAGATGCATGTTAACAGACTCTGGACTACCAGAAAGATACTGGGGCGAAGCTGTAGGGATGGGCAAACGCGGTTCAGAAGTTTGGAGTTCGGACCGAACTTGACCAGTTCAGTCGACTGAACCGAACTTCCGAACCGAACTCGATTTTCAAACCGAACCAAACTGAATTTCCGAACTCGGCTCTGTTCACCCATCCCTAAAAGATAATATTCCATTTAGTTCAATGGGGTTTGAATTTCCAAACTTTGTTTGGAACTTCGGAGTTTGCACCGAACTCTAATAGTTCGGTCAACTGAACTGAATTTCCGAACTCAGTTCTGTTCACCCATCCCTATGAAGCAGCAGTTGCTGCTACCTACCTACAAAATTGGTTGTATTCTAGAACAGTGAGGAAAACTCCATACGAACTGTGGCATGGTCAAAAAACTAGTGTGGGCCACATCCCAGAGGAAGGCATCCTTGTAGGATACAGAGCAGCGGAAGGCATCCTTGTAGGATACAGAGAGCATTCCAAAGGCTACAGGATCCTGGATCCAAGCACAGACAGACTAACCATTAGTAACAGTGTGACCTTTGTGGAAAACTCAAGCAACAGTGTGATGACTCTCCAAGGTCCAGGCGAAGGAGAATAATCAACCATGGATGAAACCACTGAAAGGGAGCACTCCTCTGAACAAATAGTCAAAATCGGCACAAAGGTAACAGAAGTGCAGGAACAGACACAGCCAGCTGCTGATGCTGAGCCAAGGCAGTCGACAAGGTCTAACAAAGGCATTCCCCCCATTCGTCTGTCCTACAAAGTCAGCACCAGTACATTGTATGAGCCAACATCCTGGGAGGACATTTCGCAGATGTCAGAAGGGGAAGCAGAAAAATGGGTAAGAGCAGCTGAAGAAGAAGTAAAGTCCATGCAGGACAACGCAACGTGGACACTTACTCCACTGCCCACAGGGAGAAAAACTATAGGTTGTAAATGGACATTATTAATTATTATTTATTATTATTATAAACATTTATATAGCGCCAGCCATGCACCCAGCACTGCACAGAACATAGAAATAGACGCGGTCCCTGCCTGTGGCTTACAATCTAAAAGACAAGGAGGGGGAGACAGAGAGAGGGGACAGTGGGAGAGACAGGAGAGAAGACAAACAAACATTCAGGCGGATACAAAGAGAAGAAGATGGAAGATATCTTCGCAACCAAAGACAGGCAATAGAGGAGATGATAGAAAGTTTCGGCATGGGGGGCGCGAAGGCAGAAAGTACCCCTATGGAAACCAGCTACCCAAAGGAGATCAAAGAACCGAGCTCATTGCTGCCAGACAATAAACAATACAGAAAGGCGATAGGAAAGCTCTTGTACATTGCCACAATCACAAGGCCTGACAATGCAGTGGAAATAGGTATACTGTGTAGACAAGTCTCAGCCCCAACCCAAAGGAAATGGAACGCAGTGAAGAGGGTCTTACGGTACCCAGCAACTTCCGTGTCAGACCTGATAGGGTACGTGGACACAGATTAGGCTGGAGACCAGTCGGACCGAAAATCTACCAGTGGGTACCTATTTTTGCTTGGTGAGGACCCATCAGCTCCTGCAGTAGGAAACAAGCCTCTGTGACACTTTCCTCGACTGAGGCAAAGTACGTGGCAGCAGCACATGCCAGCCAAGAAGTTATCTGGTTGCGACAGCTTCTGAATGATCTGGGGCAAAAATTGGACAGACACACACCGATCCTGGAAGACAACCAAGGATGTATAGCGCTGGCGCAAACAGAAAGAATCAACCCCAGAACCAAGCACATTGATGTAAAATACTAGGGGCGGGAAAACCGGTAAATCCGGTATCCGATAATGCCGGTACCGGGCGTACCGGCATTATCGGATTCGACCCGGTAATCCGGTCCGGGTACCGGATTCCGGGTACCGGATTTTTTTACATTGCAGCCATTTAAAAATGGCTGCAATGTAAAAAACTTAAAGCCCCAGCAAAAAAGTTTAAAAAAACAAACCCTCCCCGAGTCCAGGCTGCGCGGGTGGAAGG
>QEPC01008027.1:2400144-2412693 GCA_003113815.1 Sphenodon punctatus | reverse complement strand
GGGAGGGGGAGGGAATTAATTTATTTCATTGATTTCAATGGGGACACAGCGCCCCATTGAAATCAATGAAATAAATCCGGTACCGGTATACCGGATTTAATCCGGGAATCCAGTTTTCAGAGAACCGGTAACCGGTAAATCCGGTAGCCGGTAATGGGCCCGGGGTCCCACCTCTATAAAATACCATTTCCTGAAGGACTCAGATCTGCAATACTGTCCTACAGAGAATATGACAGCGGATGTGTTCACGAAGCCACTAGTAGGGGAACGCCATCGCAAACTATTAAGAAGATTGAATCTAGTGGGTTTGACTAGTGACTGTTGAGAAGGGGTGTTGGATTGTGCAACAGTCACAAGAAAAGGCCCATTGCAAGCCCTGCAAGCTTAATATGGGGCTTGTCCAGTAGGGGGAGGGTCAGGGGACGAAACAGTTTCTTTTTCTCCTTGTCTCCTCTCTCTGTCCTCCATCTTGTCCCATGCAGTCTGTACAGGATGGAAGCATGTCTTCTGAGCTCTTAGTAAAGTTCTGTTTTGAAGAAACTTCTGCTGCGTGTTATTGAACAGAAAGCTAACTCTACAATACATATACTGCAAAGTCTCCACGTATATTAGTTTAGAACAAATAGACTTGCTTGATTCACCTTCATTTCTCCTTTGGTGCTTAATACATGCAACTGAGGTTTATGCTTCCACTGACAGCACGTCATTAACTTGCACAAGAAACCTGATTGTAAACAAGTTACATCCCTGCATTCAAGAAGTAGACACATTATTTTATTTATTTAGATAATTTTTTTTATCCCACTCTTCAGGCTCAGGATGGCTTACTTAATTTACTTATTCACTTTAACATTAACTAATTAACTCAACTGTTAACCCTCACAGCAATGTGTATTTTTATATTTTTACATATTGTAACTCGCCCCAAGCTGCCTTTAGCAGGAGGGGCGGGATATCAAATGTTTTAATAAATAAATAAAAACCCTGTGAGTTAGGTTAGGCTGAGAGATCTGTGACTAGCCCAAGGTCATCCAGTGAGTTCATGGCTAAGGTGAGACTTGAACTGAGGCCTTCCCCATCCCTCCTGGTCCAAGTATTGCACTCTTCTTAACCACTACACACTGCCTCGCCAATCACCAGGCAGCCAATCAAAGTCACGAAGCATGATTTTCAGATGTCAAATGGCAGGCTAGGGAGCAGTTAGCAAACAATTGGATTTGACAGGAACTGTTGTTTGCTATGAATTATTAACTTAGGTTCTTCAGGTCGTGTGGATTACTGCCCTCATCATGCCACAATTGTTCTCTTTAGGACATTCTCCACTTTAAGTTCCCAGACTGTTCAGATGCACCATTTTCAGTTCACTAGATTCGTTTCTAGTAACTATAACCTAACCTCTTAGGGAGAATGTCAATACATTTCAATGTACATGGGATCAGGCCTTTAGATACCCTGGTACGTTTATTAAAAGAAAACCCTTTAACTACCAATGCCAGTTAATATCACCAGTCAAAGAGTTTTTTCTAATATTCACCTGGATCCACTGGGTCAGTTCCTGCTCTCAGCTACAGTACTTTATTATATCTGGACTCTACTGAATTCAGTGGAATCACTCGAGAATTTACCCCTGATTTGCACCAGCATAACAGAACAATTTTTTGTCCAAATGTAAGTTGTTTAAAGCTTTGCCTACTTCCAGAGCTATTCCAGGGGTGTAGCTACTGGAGTGGGCCCTGATGCATAAGAAGGATTGCTCCTCCCACCCCCCTGTTCCTGAAGGAAGTGGGGCCCAGTCACAAGGGCAGGGCAGGGCAGGGCAGAGCAGGGGGAGGGAGTGTGGTAGGGAGTTGCCAGGGCAGGGGGAGTGGGGAGGAGGGGAAATAGGCGTACCCCAGCAAAGAAACGAGGCACATGAGGACAGGGAGGCAGGGTGGTGGCCCGGTGGCCATTTTGTGCATGAACTGTGATTTTTAAAAATTCCTTTATTAAAAATAAAATAAAATAAATCACTGTGCATGCCCAAAATGACCGCTAGACCATTCTGCACGTGCGCACCCTTTTCCAAAATGGCTGCACATATGCAGAACGTCTTTGGTGGCCATTTTGTGCATGCACAGTGATTTTTTAAAAATTATTTTTTAATTAAAAAAAGAAGTAAAAATAAAAACAGTAGGGTCATTTTATGAAACACCCTCCCCCCCCCCAATGAAAATGAAATGGGGTGCCTTCTGCACACTCCTAGTAACTCAATGTCCAAAAAGTAACAGCATGGAGTTCAGATAGTTACATTAAGCCAAATGTATTATTTAGACAGTAGGTTAAAATGAAGATATATCCATTTAAATGTCTGTACTCAATAATTTATTGATAAGTATGAATAGACGATTATCATATTATTAAAATGAATTATTTACTGCAAAGGTCACCTGAAGATGCTTGCTGCAATGTCTCCCTTCTCAGATGACACACAGTTCTTCCAAGCTATAGTCTAACATTTCCACTAGTAACATTTGTGCTAGAACCCAACTGGCTGATGTACAGTGAGTCAGGCCAGAAATTAACATGCCTTTTTCTTCTTTTAATTTTCTCTCTAGCTCTCCTGTGCTTTTACATTGTCCATCCATTCTTGACTTCTATTCATTTATTGCATCTTTTTGAAAAAAAACCACAACTTTTAAATTTATTTTTGTTCTTACTCGTGCATTTTGGGGGCCTCCTGTCCCGTTCTTCTATCAGCTCACTGAGCGACCACCCACCAAGCTTGAGTCAGAGAGCTGCTTCCTCTGTCTGTATCCCTGTACTTGTGACCAACTGTGGCCCTTTCCACACGGGTGCCTCCCCTTCTCGGACACATGTGCGGGTGGGGGGTGCCCGTGCAAACGCTGCAGCAGGTGCGAGAGTATGGGGGGGGGGAACACTGCAGCTGGTGGGTGGGGGTGTGTGCACGTTCTCGCGCTGCACCCACCCACGCATGGAGCAACAGGCACCAATGCCCGATGCTCCGTGCATGGAGATGGGTGGAGGTGGGCGAGGGGCCGTGAGAACACCCCCCCATGCATCGCCCAGCCATTGCGCCACCCACCCACCCATCCACCCACCCACTGCGGCCCGTGTGAAAAGGGCCTGTGTTAGCGAGCCATGCAGTAAGAAGTGTGCTAGGATTATATTCCGTTAAGCACCTTATTTATCAGCTCTGTGTAGCAGTTTTGCAGAAATACAGGTTGATCCATTCATGTTGACAGGGACAGTCTGTACCAGACACCAACTGAGACAGATTCTAGAGCAAGGATTCACAAAATGTTTGCCTGCATCATACCCATTTTGAGACTTAAATCTTAATTGCACAACCCCAGATAGCAAAAGGCGTATATAAAATATCAGTCAGGACTGAGAGCTCCACACAGATGGTATGAACCCACTTGGGGACCTTGTTCAGTTCTAGACACAGGCTCTGGTAATACCTCTAACAAACACCCACAAAGACAGCTATGGGTGCAGCCACACAAGCTGGGAGAGCCCGATCCCAGCGTGGCCCTATGGCGGGCAAGTGCTGCTGTCACACTGCGGGGCCAGCACATGGAGTTGGGCAGATAGTCTGCCCCACTGCTGTCGGAGGTACTGCCATGGCACGGGGCAGTCCAAGACACTGGCCACACGAGAGGTCACCTGGCCCCACCTCCCTCCCTCAGCCCGACCAAAATCCCACTGCCAGCTATGATGTGACAGTCGACAGTGTGTGATGGGTGACAGTGCCCACCACTCAAGCCCCGCTGCAGAGCTCACCATGCGATGGGGCAGAGGGGGGCCCAGCACATGGGTTGCCACACCTTGGGCAGCCTTACTCCATTTGGGGCATGGGAGGATGCTAAGTGACGCGTCCTCAGACTTTTCCTGAGGACGCAGCGCATAGCAGCTAGCTGCTCGCCCCGCCACGTGGCAGGGGGAATATCTGGCAGCAGCCAAGCATATGATGCACTGCATTGTTTGGTGCAACTGCCCTGGGGCATCTCGTGTGGCTGCACCCTATGTCTTTCATCAGAACCCACCAAACATCACAAACAGAGGAGGGAAAGTGGACTTCAAGAAGATGTCTCCTTTTTTAAATTAAAGCTTTTATTAAATTTGTGTACAAATTAGATTAAATGAAGGCCCTATTTGTTTCCCGTATCAGAGGCCATTTTCACACAAGACACTCTCCACCCACTAGCCACCCACTATACATGTTCTAGGGCTGTAGTGTTGCCCTATAACATGTACAGTGGATGGGAGGTGGGTGGAGAGTGTCTTGGGTGAACACACACAGAATCAGTTACACACCTGCAAATGCACAAGAACAACTTGCATACGCCCAACTGCAGTAACCATGCAAGATGGCTGCATCTTAAAGGGTGTGTCAACTTTTGTGCATGCCTGTTTGAAGATGTAGGCATTCATTTGCAACTGTTATGTGTCTTGGAGCAGAAAGGAAGAAGCAACAATACCTATCAGCATCTTCTAAGAAATTAAAGTATAGTTTCAGTTATTTGGACAGTTATATTTATTTAATAATAATTTTTTATTATTATTATTATTATTATTATTATTGTTGTATTTATATAGTACTGCAATGTACCTGACACTGATCATTAATTAGAGATGGTCCCTGCCTCAAAGTGCTTACAGTCTAGGAGAGAGGAGGGAGGGGAGACAAGGGAGAGAAGAACATAGGGAGAGACAGGGGATCCATTCACAAAGTTGAGAAATCACAGCTGCATGTATAACAGGGGCAATGGGGACCTGGAATGAAAGGAGAGAATCAATGAGCAGAAGAGAGGTGTTCAGGAGGGATTTGAAGGTTGGGAGAGAGGGAGCAGAACAAATGTGTTCAGGGCGGGAGTTCTGGGCACAGGGTGCAGCAAAAGAGAAGGGGAAGAATGGTTCAAAGAGCAGGAGACTTGGGGACAGATGAGGGTCATAGCGGCAGCCAGCAGAGGAGTAAAGCTTCCAGGTGGGAAGGGAGGAGGAAACAAGGGCAGAAAGATGTGGGGTTCTGGGGAAGAACTTTGATTTTTCTGAAGTTTACACCAAGGGAAAATTAAATTCTGCACAAATCATTATTTCTAGTTAATAATTAGAACATTCTATAGACATTTAACCTGAACATGTCTGCGGCAATATTTGCATATTAAAGGAAATGGCCTTTATCCTGCAAAGCAGGTAAAATATTGCCGTCTGCAGAGAGTCACACTTCCTATTCAATTCAGTGCACGTTCCTGGTAGTAAATAAATAGGTAATTTTCCTCTATTGCCTTTTGGGACAGTTTGGTTTTACATTCATAAACACAAGCAGGTAATGTATCTTTGTTGATTAATGTGTATGGAAGGCGAAGCAAAGCTACAATTTTATTTTTCTGCTTTAAATGGCACTCAAGCAAAAAGGCTGGGGCATTCAGCTAGGAGCATTTTTATCGCTGTTCTCTGCAGATCCACAGAGCATACTGTTATTATTGCAAGACTGAGCCAGCTGAGCAACTTGGGTAGGAACACAGCAGCAGCCCAAAGTGGGAAAGAGCAAAAAGCAAAGAGAATTACTATGCAGGGAAGCTTGGGCAATTATTTTAGAACATGCTGGGTCAGATTTTCAATAAGTGAGAAACACAAAATGGGCACGTAATTGTACTCCTGCTTTGCGTGTGTATTTAGCATGATTGCTTGTTCAGATGCACCTAAACTATCAGCCTATACAGCTAGAGAATGTCTATGTTAATTGTTGTGCACACAAGCACACAGTTGCACTCGCAGTTGCTGCACAACTAACTCACTTGATTACCTGGCCTATGTAAAAGTTTCTCTAGACTAACATGTTTCTGGATATAAATCATGAATGAATGATATAGTAATACTATGCATGTTGGCAGAAATAAATTGTAGGCCTAAAAGGAGCATCAATATCAGAGCTAGACTTTCACCAATGGTTTATCTGTGGCTCCACTAGATTTTTTCCCCCAAGGGGCAGGGTGAGAACGAAGGGTTTCCTGCCCCCCTTTCTGATCTGTCCCACCCTCTGTGGAACATTGGGTGTAAATAGATGAACGACAGCTCCGTTTCTCCCCACACCAGCCGGATTCACCCCCAGGGTGGCTAGTCTGTGTAAATCTGCCCACCAGATGTTCAAAGTGGAGCAGGCTATGGCTGTTCTGAGGCAGCCTTGCTGGCGCCAGCGGTGTTCTGGAACATCATGGAATGGACCGGCCAAACCCAGGGCAATGTCAAACATGGAGCTGCTGTCTGTCTGTTGGGCAGACCCATGGTGCAGATCCACATCCAATCATCCCTTGCCCCATTCAGCACCATGAAGTTGTGGGTGCCAACCTAGAGCGTTGGATGAACGCAACTCTATGGGGTGTGTGGGGGAAGCTGTGCAGGCAGACCGCAGCTCAGGGAAATCACCTGTCTGTCTGTTGTAGACCCAGGGGTCTGGAAGTGGGTGGATATGGGGGTGCACCCCCTGAGTAGCTCTGGGGGTGGCCAGGCTCTGTGTCTATCTAAAAACACCCATTGAGATCTCACAACTCTCCAAAGTGGGCATGGCCATGTTGGGAAGTGGCAGAAGGCCCCTTATCCCCACCACCTTTGAATGAAAGGTGGCAACCTTGCAGCAGCAGCATAACCTGAGGGGGGCAATTTACCCCTTTTCCATAGCCACACCTCAGTCCCCAGAAATGTGAACTCACAGTCCCCCTCTCTCTCCCACATTGGACCCTCTTTTCTGGTCAGGCAGAAGGCAGCACTGTGGATAAAAACAAATCTAACAGTAGCCTGCTGTAACCTGCCACATGTGTTTTTGGTCCATCAGATGTTAGCCAAGACTGACCCCAGGCAAGTTGACAGCTAGCTCAGGCTCTCACCTCAGTAAATGGTCACAGTCACAGCCCAAGCTACTGCCCGTCCTACCAAGCCAGGACAGGCTACGATGTGCTATCACGTTTGTTTAGCATGCTGTTCCCAGCCTGGACCAGGGGCTGCCATGACTGGCTGCCCTTGCTGTCCATCATGGCAGGGGGTGGGGAGCTGGGAGTGTTGCAGGTGCAAGGCCAGCTACTGGCACGTCCGTTCAACCATTGCCCGGGGCAATGGGATGGCTCTCCCAGCCACACTCATGTAATGTCTGGTAGCCTGAGCTGCTCCCAGCCATGTTAGTGGCAGGTTCCCAACCTGGGTCAGGTTGTGACAGCGGTGCACCACTATCATGTTTGTTTTTACTCAGTGCCTCCATTCTCCCCTCCCCTTCTTGCCCTCCCCACATTGAGCATAGGGGTTACCAGACAATGGGGAGGTGAAGGGAAAGAGGGATGGAGATAGAGCACTAGCACCAGGATTAGCAACAGCAAGGTGATGACTTAGTGCAGACTGAGCTCTTGTTGTCCCCTAAGTCACTCTGCTGCTGCTTCCACTAGCAGAGCCAGACCCTGACAGCAGGAGGAAAGGTGGTGAGCACAACTGGAAGAGAGGGACAACTTATGCCTAGGATAATAATAATCTATATTTTTACATAGCACCCCCCCTGCCTTGGCACTCAAAGCGCTTTACATACAACCATTTAACACAACTTTAAATCCTCACAACAACCCTGTGAGATAGGTTAGGCTGAAAGAATATTGTGGCTGGCCCAAGGTCACCCAATGAGTTTCTGGCTAAGGCAAGACTTGAACCGGGGTCCCCCCCAGTCCAAGTATTGCCCACTTAACCATTACACCACACTGGATTCTCGCCATCTTAAATGATTTTTGAAAAAGATCATACATGATGATGAATACATGATTAGCTGGATTGACTTGCTGCGTCCAATGGATTAATCAATCAATTAATTGCTAGAATACTATAGAACAACATTTCATTGGTTTTATAGTTGTCTACTATGCTAAATTATTTATATTTTTTAAATTATCATTTTGAAATTTGTGGTTTTAATTTTTTCAATCTTTTACATTTTAAATATTTTTTGTGTTTTGCACGCTTAATTTTAATCTGTGATCTTTATGATGCTGTAAAACAGGTTTTATCCGTATGAGCTTGGGATGGACACATTACTTATTTGTGGCAAAACCAAAAGGGAAGAGCTAGCAGATTTCCAAAATGGGTGCTAATGAAGTCTTTGTAGTGTATACCATATCATAAGTATGCCACATAGTCTATAAAAGAAATCTCTTAGAAAAGTCTTAAGACAGTTTTCACAAGACCGACCCTCTTTTGAAGTAGCTGTATTAGGCCTTTTTCACACGAGATGCACCCACTCATGAACACCTAGAAATCTGAGTGTTCATGAATGGGAGAGCTGGGGTAGCAGTGCCCAGTGAGTGGGGGTTTATGAGCACTCCCGCCTAACACGCATCCCCACCCCCACCCCCACTCATCAACACACATGAGGCAACCAGGGAAAACAGCAGTTGCCCCATGCGTGTTAATGAGTAGGGGGTGCATGGGAATGCATGTGCGATGGTATGCACGCCCTGCCCACCCACCATGCACCCACCAGTGCGCCCACGGACTCACACACCCTGTGGGGGCCGCGTAAAAACAGGTTAAGTTACCACGAGGCAATTGAACAGGCCTAGATGTAAGAGAAAATAAAACTAAGTTACATTTGACACCTCTTAACATAAGCCGCAACCTTAAATGTGCTTAAGCAAGTGGAGCTCCAGTGAGACTAGAAGTACTCAGTGTTTCAGTCACTGTGGTGACTGACATACCAATATCATACAAGGTCTGATGTCCAGAGTTATAAGGAAGGCTAGAAGGAAATGCTATGACTCTTGCAGGAAATATTCATAGACTTGAAAGTAAGAAGATACCATTGAGTCTGACCTCCTGAACGGCAAAGACGGAATTAATTTCTTCCAGTTATTACTATATCAAGTCATTTAAAGTGTACTTTGTCAAGACATGTCTTTTAGCAGGGTGTGTAATTTTAATTTGAAGGCTGCAAATGTTGAAGAGCCCACAACCTCCTTTAAACTTGCAGATCTGTCTCAATAATAATAATTCCTAACTGTAATTTTCCTCTCCTTTTAATAGTGTAAATCTGGAGACATTCCATTACAATTGGGCCCCTTTTATTCTAGCTTCAGGAGTTATTGAACCTCCCGTTGATACAGGAATAAAATTTCCTGTCCTAGGTTTTGGGCCAGGGTAATATTTGAGGGGTTTTGGTAATGGGTGGGCGGAGAGATTATTTTAAGGGTAGGGATATTTTTAATTTATTTTTTTAAAATTAAGTTCTGAGAATTTAAATTTTAGAAGAAATCCTGCAGGGAGATGCACTGCAGTCAGAGCCCTGATGAGAAGTTCAAAGGCACTTTATAAATGCAGTTAATCACATTGGTCTATGATTTATCCCATAGATGTCAGCCCTCCTCTATGCTATATATACCCTTTTGATCGGCAGACATGTCCATAACAGATGTGTTTAAAAGTATGCAGATCACCATGCAGATAAGTGAAGTGAACCAGAGCAAGAGATCACTGTTACAGACTAAAATAAGAAAGGAATGGGGAAGAGTAATTTCCTTTGATAAACTATTTAAACTATTCGCTTAATAAATATTGGGTGAGCCTTTATGGGAAAGAGAGCTCCAGTGTTAAATGTTTGTCATCTGATGTCTGATGATATGTTTATATATCTTCTAATAGCCTTTGATTGTGTCTTTACTGACTGGGGGGGATTCAATTCTGCAAGGTGCTGATTGTCAAGATGCTTAGAACCCTTTGCTAAGGAGTTGTCAAGCCCCCTGAAGGATCAATCCCTGAGTCTTAGTTGGCATGTTAATTTATTATCCTTTACATGACCATTAATGGGATATCAGGCACAATATATTATTTTGGTTTCCCTAATCACTTACTTGATTAAAATCTGAGTAGCAGAGAAAAATATATGCTTCTGTATGTTAAGTGAAGTCTCCTGCTACGAGTGGGCCAGGTAATTTATTTGTAAATGGTGATTGGGAAAGAAATGCTGGCTTAATTTCATACCGCTACCGTGGTTGGGTTTTCCTTTAGACAATATAAATATGATGACAGGTTCCTAATTAACTGATTACAGCTCCTTTGGAACAAATGGTTATTAATATTCATAAACGTTTGCCACGTTCCAACAGATGTAAAGCTCTGACATACAAAACTACGGACTAATTTGAAGATCTGAAAAAGCGCAGTGCTGCTCTTGTACTGAGGCTTGCAGCATGAATCTGCTTTGTATCTAAGTGGGTGTTTTTCTTCCTTAGCAAAATAGTAACATTTACTACCAGGCAGACGGCTGTCGCTCTAGTACAGCTGGTAGTTTATGATTATGTAGCAGCAGAGAGTGAAGCCATCAATCTCACAGTTATGACATAAATAACAGTTACTGGCAATTTCCAGTCCTTCCATACTGGGTCACTTTTAGAAGTCTCAGCTTCATTCTCCACCCTCAAACCATCTGACTTAGGTGCCGAAGAAATAATGGCTTTTTTTAACCAGGAGCCAAAGTGCCTTCAGCGTAAGGAAAGATTCCTGTGATCTTAAAAGAACTTTGATCAGGCTCTAAAGGCTAGGTTTTCAAAGGCAAAATTGGCACTTACTCGATTAACTTCTGTTTCAAGAGAATGGGTGTCTTCAGACAGTCAGCACCCACGACTCTGCTCCGTCTCACCCCTGGACAGGCCATCTGTTTAAAGACCAGATGTACAGGCGGAGCAGAGATGGAGCTTGTGCCTGCTCTGGGGTAGCCCCACCGGCAGTGCTCTGAAACAGGTAGGAGCACCACCAGCGGGGTGAGCAGCCCAAACTTGGGGCACCATACGGAGGTGGGGCTGCTGTCCATCTGCTGCAGCTCTGCTCTCAGCTAGGGGTTGCCCTGGGCAACGGCATAGAATTGCAGGCAGCACGTCAGGCGATCAGCCTGCAATTCTACGGTGTGGGGAGAGGAGCCTTACATGGGCAGACTGTGGGACGCAGCAGCTGCCAGGTCATTTAAACCCAACCGAGGCAGGCAGACGTGGGGGTGCACTCCTAGACCTACTCCAGGAGTGAACACTCCCGTGTCCATGTGAAAACACCCAATGAGAAAGGTCAGTTTTTTAAATAAATGGTGACAACTTTTGGAGCAAAAGCATTCTGGGAACTGTTGTCTCTGGAGGGAAACGGGGGGGAGGGGGAAAATATGCCAGGACATCAGGTAAGTGGTGGAAAATCAGGCTGCATGCCTAGTTGAGGAAAATGGCCAGAGAGAGGAAAAGAAAAGAAATGGAGGCTCTGGGAGGAACTGATATCCTAGTCATCAAGAAACCATCCAGGCTGGGCAGTGACTCAGGAAGACAGGCTTGGCTACAGTCAGGACTAACAAACAACTCTCCAGGTGGAGGCTGAACTAGGACAGCTATAACATCAAAGATTAATCATGTCCCTGCATCATCTGGGGAGTGGCCCAGAAGGGCTGTCCTCCAACAAAGCTTAGTGACTAGGGGTGTGCATGTCATTTTCATTATTACAATAACGATAATGAAAATTGTCATTATCTTTATTGCAATAACGAAAATGAAAAATAATAACAAACAAACAAAAATGACTTTTTGCTTTTGAAATAAAGAGGGGAAACTGAAAAACATATTTCTGGCTACAACTTTTATTCTTATTTACTTCTGATGAAACATGGGTATAGTGTACCCCCAATGGAGGGCACTATGTGTACCAATTTTCGAAATGATTAGATAAATGAAACCGATTTTAGAAGCAATTGAATGTTGTGATTTTAAGAAAATATCCATACACATTCATGGCTACACCTTTATCTTCCATCCAATTTGCATGAAACCTGTAAATGTTATGTCCCTCCATAAGCTTAACACTTCTGCCAATTTTTGGAAAGATTGGATAAAGGGTCCTGATGATATAAGGCATTAATTTGAAAATACATTTCCAGCTGTAATGTTTTTATATTCCATCCTGTTTACAAGACATTTGGCAGGAATGTATTACATCCCTTCCCTGTCATCTCTGCCAAACTACAGGATCATTTGATAAAGGGCCCCAATTGTATAAGCAACTGAAGTTGTCCCCTTGAAGACCATTATTAAGATAAATAGCAGTACATGCAGTGCCAGTCAGAGGCAGGCACCTGGCATGGCAGGGGGAGGGAGGCTTTAGGAGGGAGGATGTGGAGCAACCCAAAAGACTGACAGACACATTCACTGACCAATTACTGCATGCTTCCAGATTTACAGGACCAATCGGTAGTGGCTTCGAGGCGGGCATGTGGCTGGGTGGGTGTCCCTCAGGCGGGCATAGAAGGGACATAACTGGGAGGGACTTTGGGGATAGCATCCCAGCAATCAGGAGACATGGATTACAGATACAGGCTGTCAAATTATCATCACAATCACATCCTGCAGCACTGTGACAGAGGACATAAGAGCATTTCTATTGGCTCTTTTCTAAACAGATGCTTCTGACTTCCCAGTAACAAGTGGGGGAGAGATGTTGGGATGGTCACAGCACAGAATGAGGATATTTGGTTGACATTTCTGCTGGCCAATT
>QEPC01008027.1:2360498-2397190 GCA_003113815.1 Sphenodon punctatus | reverse complement strand
GGATGTCTTGGGGTCTGTGAGGGCCACTTGTTTTGAACTCGATCCATGCCCATCCTGGTTGGTGAAAGCCTCCAGGAAGACGTTGGGGATGGTGCTGGCGAGGGTGGTGAACGCGTCAATCTGGGTTCCGTCCCGGCTATGGCACTGAGATGGCGTTGGTGGCCTTGGTAAACGACCTCCGCCAGGAGATGGACGCAGGATGTTCAACATTTCTCATCCTGCTAGATCTCTCGGCCGCATTTGATACCGTGCACCATGGGCTGCTGTTGAGACGGCTGCGTGACCTGGGAGGTCTGGACGGGACTGTTCTTGAATGGTTCTGCTCATTCCTCTCAGGGAGAAGCCAGCGGGTGGTGCTGGGGGAGGAGACATCTTGCCCCCGTGTTTTATCATGAGGCGTTCCGCAGGGTTCTATTCTGTCTCCGTTATTATTTAATGTATATATGCAGCCCTTGGGGGAGGTCGTCAGAGGGTTCGGGGTGCGGTATCACCAATATGCTGATGATACTCAGCTGTATCTCTCTTTTTCAACTGACCCAGACCTTGCCGTCTCGTTGCTGTCTCAGTGTTTGGAGGCCGTGGCGGAATGGATGTGGCAGAGCAGACTGAAGCTCAACCCCGATAAGACGGAGGTGATGTTGGTGGGGAGAGCGAGGGAGGTTGTGGCCCCCTTATTGGGGGATTTCGCCCTCCTATAGCTCAGCAGGTCCGGAGTCTGGGGGTGGTGTTGGACGCGGGTTTCCGCCTGGAGCGGCAGGTGGAGGTAGTCACGAAGGCGGCTTTCTTCCAGTTGCATCTGGTGCGGAGGCTGTATCCATACGTCTCCGGTCCGGACCTGGCCTCCGTCATCCATGCCTTTGTCACCTCGAGGCTGGACTACTGAAACGCGCTCTATGTGGGGCTTCCCTTGTGCCTGGTTCAGAGGCTGCAGTTAGTGCAGAATGCGGCAGCCCGTCTCCTTACAGGGACTGGTCGCCGGGAGCACATTACACCTGTGCTCCAGACTCTGCATTGGTTGCCGATAGCGTGCCGAGCCAGGTTCAAGGTTTTGGTGTTGATCTATAAGGTCCTTCACGGTCTGGGCCCCTCATACCTCAGGCACCACCTCGCCCTCCGTGCCCCAGAGCGGCTCCTTCGGTCCGCTGGGGGTGCCTTCTTGGAGGTCCCCGCGTTAAGCGGGGGGCCACAATGGAGAGGGCATTCTCGGTGGCCGGGCTGCGCCTTTGGAACTCCCTGCCGGAGGAAGCCCACCTGGCCCCAAGCCTGTTGACATTCCGGCGAAGCTGTAAAACCTGGCTGTTCGCCCAGGCCTTTGGGGAGGTTTTTTTTTAAGCTCCCCTACCTTATTTATTGTTTTTGTTGAGGTCCCGGGCCCTGTTTTAATATATATGATTATTATTATTGATTGTTTTTAAATGGTTTTTATACTTTGTATGTGTTTTATTGTTGGAAGCCGCCCCGAGCTGTTAGCAGGAGGGGCGGGGTAGAAATCTATAAAATAAATTAAATAAATAAATAAATTAAACCGGGCACCACCTGGGGATCCTCCATTTTTTGAAGCAATTCTCAGCTGGCTATCTCAGTCAGTAACTGATCTTCAGGATAATAAATCCTCTCTTTCTGTGAAGTAGGTAATATCACCTCAATGGTACAAAAGGAGAAACTGAGGCAGAAAGGTAAGTTGACCCACCTGGGCCACAAACCCACTTGCTATCAGAGTCATCATAAGAACTCCCCTTGGGGAGTTGCAGTCCCCTTGTGGGGCTTGAACCCGATTTTGATAAGCTAGTGGTCAGACCAGTCCATCAAACCACTTGCTGGGAAACTAATATGCTGGTATTTCAAACATCAGCTGTCTTTACTTTTACCTAGAAGCCTATGAACAATATAATCTGCTTATCAGGCAACTACAGAGTCAATAGCACAGAAAAATAAAAGAGCTGGTGCAGGATGCCAGAAAAATGACATTTTCAGAAACCCTTGGCTCCATCACGTCAGCCAGCTCATGGATTAATGTGTGTTTTGTTAGGTATTTGTGCCAGGGTGGGCAAGGTTTATGAGGTGCCATTTGGATTTGGTCAGTGCTGTTATACTCTTTATTGGTTGGACTGAGGCCAAAATTTCTGTTTCCTAAAAAGCTCAGAGAATATTTTTATGTTTTTTATGGTACAGTGAATGTCTGGTTTTTGTAACTTGGAATAGATTAATGGGGGTTGAGGAGAAGTCATATAAAATTTTAAGGGCTAGGACTGAATCCTAGCAGAGTTAAATGCAGCCTTTTTCCTTCTCTAAGTACAGAGAGTTTCTCAAATGAGGCGTCCAGGGAGATATTTTACTCTGCTATCATGACTCTAATCAGACATCATAAGCACTAATTACAGGTAAATGGATAACCTAAATAAGAGAGCTCCCAAATGGCCCTTCTTGCATAGCATCGCCCTTTCCTGGCCATTCTTCTCCAGTCACACCACCACGGGGAGGAGAACACCATCGGATGAAACAAATGTATTCTTTGCCAAAATAAAAACAAACTCAGTTTGCTTAGAATAGGAGGAACAGGAATCGAATGTTCCATTGGGTTCTGAGCAGGCGGGGCAATGGAACAAGCTGATGAGGGAAGCAGCACTGCGCAAGCTCCTTCGCTGTGGGCTGTGAAGAAGATGTACCTATTAGGGATGGTTTAGGCATAGCGAATCCTGCTACCGGGCTGCCCTAGAGGGTCTTTGAGATCTCGGCCACTCCTACCATTCTATGGTTATAAACGGAATTTCAGTCACACCCTTTTTGTTTGTTTTCCATTCATGTTTTTCAAGCATGCATTCAAGTTAGATACTTGGTACAAAAAAAGTGTAAATGGGTTTCAAAAGGTCCCGTGTATGTACCTCCCTGCTTTCTCCCAAATTTCAGGCGTTCTCTCCACTGAGAATGCTGTTGTGGGAGTTGAAACTTTCCAGCTCATCTTTCATTATTTGGAGAATTCATGATTCCGAGAGAGAATCAACACTGCAGCCTATGGAGGGTGGAAGGGAGGGAGTTGAGGGGCACAAATGTCTTTTTCTCCTTTGCTACTAACGGGTCATAAAAGCAATAATGAGTTCAGCACAGGGCGTTTCCCTGGGAATTAATGACTGGTTGAGGTTAATGACCGTTGCCTGCCTGAGCTTTGGACCATCAACTCTCCTAGCTGGTCATCAATCCCCAGGAAATGCCCTGTGCCTCTGTCATTATTGCTTAATTGATAGGAAAGCACTAATGCAATAGGAAACGAGTAGCCCTATGCTAAAGGCTGGAGCCACTCTCCAAGACGCTCTGTCGGAGCTGACCTTACAACACACAGCTCCCATTCCCCCTCTCCCCCATTACCCTCCGGTCATTCCCCTTTAGTTTTGAACAACCTGGGAGGGGAAATAAATCAGAGGAGACAAACAGCCTCAGTATCAAACCAGCAGGTCGTAAATAAACTCTTCCCCCCAAACGCCAAGTACTTTTATTTTCCCCCTTTTTTTTTTTTTTGAAAAATCATTACTCACCCTGACATGAATCCTAATTAAAATTTTACACAGTGTGTCTTTTAATTAGCCGTGGCTGGAGTGGGGAAATCTATCAATATTTAGCAGGATAATTGTATGAAATGACTTTTCAAAAATGAACAGCAGGCATGAATCCACTCAACAGCAGTGGGTTATTCAGACACACTGTGCAAGATGGGGTGCCTCAGATAATGTGCGAGAGATAATAATGCACACAGGGAGTGACACATGCTGCTATATTTTGTGCTTCATTGGTTCCCCGCGAACAACATTTGGCTCTTGTTGCTCTGAGGACATCAGGGTTCACACAAGCTACAAGCTGGTGGTTTTTATCTTTATGCTGCTGATTTATTTTATCTTAAATAGAAGGATGTGTTTAATAACAGTACACACACAAGCAAGAGGCTGTGAGACAGCTCCCTATATGCCCTAATTTGATTTTGCTTTGCACAGAGTAACAATGAACAGCTCAAGAGCAAAGACTTCTGTTTTGAAGCACTCTGCACATAAGCCAGGAGAGAAAGTGGTAAATGAATTTCTGTTTTGCAGAGGAGAAAACATGCTTTCTTAGCATTATTTTCAAATAGCCAAGCAACTTTCTATGGTTTGTAATCCTTTGCAGTCTCTTCCTTGTTATTTCACTTTTATTTTTAAGGAAAAACTGAACCAGACAAAACAATAACTAAACATTTAGTCACTCTTGATTTATTAATAACTGTTTTTTTAATTCTACATGTTTATATAGCAATCTGTATAGAATAGCAATCAGTATAGAATAGTTCAGCATATCAGAAAAAAATGACCATGTTTGGAGTTTACTCAGTGGAACGAACTTATTGGCCCAACCACTGATGGTCTTTCTCGAGTGGCCCTTTTTTAACGGGCCGCAGTGGGTGTGCAGGGATGGGTGTGCGGTCACAGTGGGTGGAGGTGGGGGTGCGGCTGTTCCCACAGGCGAACCCCCACCTCCACCCACGGAGCATCGGGCACTGGAGCCCATTGCTCTGTGTGTGGGTGATAGGTGGAGATGGGTGGAGGTGAACGCGGGAGCACACACGCACCCCCACCCATCCCCGCGGCATTCACATGGGCGCCTCCACTCATCTCCACACAGTGAAACGCATGTGAAAAGGGCCAGTATTTGTTTACAGATGTGTAAGCCCTGATATGCAAAACCTCACTGAACACAACCATATGCAAACCTTAGCTCTTTTCACACGAGACGGACCCCCCTCGCACACGTGGGCAACTGGGTGGGAGAGGGGGGGGCTTCCATGTGACAGCAAGTGGGGATGTGTGGGGGGTGCACTCCCATACCCCACCCACCGTCCATGCACGGAGGCACTGGGGGAAACAGAGGTGCCTTGGTATGCGGAGATGGGTAGAGGTGGGTGTGCGTTCTTGTACTGGGCCACACACCCACCTCCACCTCCACCCATCCCCCATGGTCCGCAGCACCTCCGCAGTGCATTTAAAAAGGGCCCTTGTCTTGCAGTCCACATCGGAGCTTGTCTGAGTGTAAAGTGGACATGTATGTGTACTCTAACAGACTTGGGGGTTCAGAGAAATTCATTACAGTGAAATTTTGCTCCTAGGATAAAATCCTCTCACATAGGCAAATCCTATTATTATAACATAGAGTGCAGGTGAGAAAAATCCTTTTTTTCCTCCACCCTCATTCACACTTTGGCCTTTCCAAGCAGTGGCCTAAGTAGTGGTGTTTTTACACGAGACATATACCCCGTCCCGTGAGCAGACAATTAAACCCACAAATCAAGTTCACATGTGAACAACTCTCCCAGGTTTCATGTGGAAATTTCTATTTTTTAATCCACATTTTTAAAACCCTGACATCAGTGGTTTATTATTGCACTTTCCAAAACTCATGCCATAAAGATGAGAATTAACGTCTAAATGCCATTCATGCAAGATTGTGCACAGTCACATTTCCTCCAATTACCATTTTGAAACCATAAGAACATAAGAAGTGCCATACTGGGTCAGACCAATGGTCCATCTAGCCCAGCATCCTGTCTCCGACAGTGGCCAATCACGGTGGCTTGGGAGAAGCACCCAACAGGTCACAATGGGGGATCCATTCCCTGTTGTTTTCCCCTTTCTCCCATCATGTTCCCTGATCCTGTCTGGCTAAGAGCTGCTAATGGACCTATCTTCCAGAAACTTGTCCAAACCTCTTTTAAACTCAGCTATACTACTGGCCCTTACCACAGCCTCTGGCAGTAGATTCCTCAACCCAATTATACGCTGAGTGAAAAAATATTTTCTTTTATATGTTTTAAACTTGCCACCCATGAGTTTCATGGAGTGTCCCCTAGTTCTAGTTGAGAGGGTAAATAACTGCTCCTTGTTTATTAGTTCCACAACACTCATGATTTTATAGACCTCTATCGTATCTCCTCTCAGTTATCTTTTCTCTAAACTGAATAGCCCCAACCTACCAAGTCTCTCCTCATACAGGAGCCCTTCCATGCCCCTCATCATTTTTGTTGCCCTTCTCTGTACCTTTTCTAGTTCCGCTATGTCTTTTTTGAGATGGGGTGACCAGAACCGCACACAATATTTGAGGTGTGGTTGCACCATTGATTTGTATAGAGGCATTATGACATCCTCAGTTTTATTCTCTATCCCCTTCCGAATAATTCCTAACATTGTTTGCTTTTTTGACTGCTGCTGCACACTGTGCTGTGGATTTCATTGTATTGTCCACAACCACCCCTGGATCCTTTTCCTGAGTGGTAACTCCTAGCTTAGTACCCAGCATTGTGTATGCATGGTTTGGTTTATTTTTCCCTATGTGCATCACTTTGGACTTGTCCACATTAAATCTCACTTGCCATTTAGATGCCCAGGCATCCAGTGTCGTAAGATCCCATTACAGTTCCTCACAGTCTGCTCGTGTTTTAACTACCTTGAATAACTAAAGGTGAAAACAGACATGACGCTAACCACCCTTTAACCACTCTTGGTGGTCATTTATGCATGTCTCAGGGCTGCATAGGGCACCAATACAGCCCTGCAACATGCTTAAATAACCACCAAGGGTGGTTAAAGGGTGGTTAGCGTCATGTCTGTTTTCACCTTTAGTGTCATTTGATCACCTCACTCTTAACATCCTTTTCCAAATCATTAATGAGTACATTAAACAGCACCGATCCCGATACAGATCCCTGAGGCACACCACTTTTTACATCTCTCCATTGTGAAAACTGAGCATTTAGTCCTACCCTTTGCTTTCTATCTTTTAACCAGTTTCTGATTCATAGTGAGACACTACCTCCTATCCCATGACTTTTTAATTTTCTCAAGAGTCTCTCATGAGGGACCTTATCAAATGCTTTCTGGAAATCCAGGTACATTATATCTACTGGGTCCCCCTTGTCCACATGCTTATTTACATTCTCAAAGAATTCCAACAGGTTAGTGAGGCATGACTTACCTTTACTAAATCCATGCTGACTCTTTCCCATTAAGCCATGTTTGCCAACATGCCCTGTAATTCTGTCCTTAATGATGGTTTCCATCATTTTGCCCAGCACAGACGTCAAGTTTACTGGTCTGTAGTTTCCAGGATCACCTCTGGATCCCTTTTTAAATATCGGGGTTACATTTGCCACCCTCCAGTCCTTGGGTACAGTGGCAGATTTTAGTGACAGGTAACAAATTACTAACTGTAAGTCTGCGATTTCATATTTGAGTTCCTTCAGAACTCTGGGGTGAATGTCATCTGGCCCTGGTGACTTGTTAGTAGGGATGTGCGAACAGAACACGGTTCGGATGTTCGGCCGTCGTTTGGTTCAAAAAAAAAGTTTGGTTTGGTTCGGGAAGCGAGTTTGGGTTCAGTTCAGTGGAGTTCGGTTCAGCGGAGTTTGGGTCGGCCGAACATTCGGAAATCGGTATTGATATCGATATTGGTACCAATATCGATACCGATTTCAAAGATTTTTATTTTTGGTATCAGTATCGTTTGGCCCTGAGACACTTAAGTTTGTTATTTTTATGTCTTGTTATATTGTTAATGTTTGTTTTTTTAAAAGTTATTATAAAAGTTATATGTTACTATCTCATTGTTATATCTGTTACAATCTCATTGTATGTTTGTATATACAGTTTGTCAGATCCCTACCTGACAGCAGCAGCACATGTGCCAGCAGGGTATCAACTTCCAGACAGCCCCCCAGGAGGACTGCTGGGGATCACATCATTAATGGGGAACGTTGGTGGCCCTGGAGGAACATCATGACTCCCAAAATCAGGCCTGTGGAGTTTGGGGCGTGGTGATGGGTTCTGGCTGCTGCTGCATGCTGCCACTCCACTGGCACGGCCTCTGCCACGTGCCCCATTGCCCACCTTACGGGCAGCAGACCGGCCTCTCCTACTTCCCTTCTCGATGTCTTCCAACCCAAAGAATGCACACAACGATATTTTATTTTTTATATAAAATACACACACACACACACACACACACACAATCTGAGGCCGCTTTTAGACTAGACAAATTTGCACGATTGGTGGAAAATGTGTGTGTTTTAATGCTCGTTTAAACACCTAAACCCTTTAAAATGCGCATTTGCCATGATCGTGTAAAACCCCAAACCATTTTGAATGTGGTTTTTTAATAATGCACATTTTTAAAACCGGTTTTGGCATCCCCCGATCATCAAAGGGGCTCAAAACCAGTTTTAAAAAATGTGCATTATTTAAAAAACACATTCAAAACGGTTTGGGCTTTTACACGATCATGGCAAATGCACATTTTAAACAGTTTAGGTGTTTAAACAAGCATTAAAACACGCACATTTTCCACCAATCATGCACAAATTTGTCTCGTCTAAAAGCGGCCTAAATCTAACTGCTATTAACTATTCTAAAACCTATGGAACTAAATGGAATATCTAATAACACAAAGGCCTAGTCCTACAAACACACTATAAAACTGAATCACTACACACTATCTCTATCTATCTCTATAACTAAGCTAACTCCTACATCTATCTATCTATCATAACTATCTAATGTCTGTATCTATATCTATATACACAGGGATGGTTGGGGGATACAGACAGCTTACAACAAACAACACAGGGAGGGGTAAAAACTGAAATGAAAGCTAAATCAATCTAATGCTACTCTAAATAAATCCAAAAACAAAATAAAAATAATGCCTAAATCTATCTAATCTAATCCAAATAAATGATACTAGGGAGGTAAATGTGTGGGATGGGTGAAATAGGAGGAGGATGGCAATGGATTGGGAGGAACACAAACTGCTAGGATAGGGAAACTTCTGAAAACGCCTGCTGTCAGGAACAGTGGCTAGCTCAGAAGGTGTTGGAAGGTGGGAGGGCAATGACTTTTGTTACTTGCTGTACGTGCCTTACCGCAAGCCTGCAGCTGGAGCTCTCTGCAGGTGGGGGTAATCCCAGACAGAAAGCTGGGGTGAGCTTGCCTCTCCATCACCCATCTAGTTAAGCCCTGCCCCCTGCCTTGCCATCCCAACATGGCCTTGTCCCTATGCCTACTTCAGTCTCCCCCCTACCTCTACCATATAGGTGAACCCACTTAACACATCCCCCTGTCAGCACCACTGCTACCATGCTGCTCTTGCCGGGATGCAGGAACCCCTCTTCCATGCTGCTGCTCCTTAGTGGCCCTGGAAAGTGGGACTATCCCCCTCACTGAAGAGCAGCGTAGTGGCAGTAGCTCCTGCTGTATGGTGCCTAAGGCCCCAATGGAAGCATTTCCTGTGGGGTTCACTGCTTGCCCCAGCAACTCTGCTCTAAAGGCCCTGGAGACCCTGCTGATGGCTTGCCTTCACCACCCCAGGTCTTGCCCCCACCCCTTCCATGCCCAGGGCCTCACTACTTCTTAGGCCAGTCCTGGTAGATTCAACTCTGCTGGGGCCCCTAAATAGTATTGGTCATGCCCCACGGCAGTCATTCTACTTGACCTACTATTCAGTATGCCACTGCTTCCATGGCCACAGAGAGGCTGCACTATACATAGTGCAGTGTTGTTACAATCCATTGTACAGCATTTCACCAAGGGCGTGTACTACTTCTTGGCTAGATCACATAAAGCAGTATCAACTTCTAAGAGTCACAGAAAGTTGATGTTATTGATCAAAAACCTACCAGTCATCCTTGACAGCCACAATCAGCTATAAACTCAGAGTGCAAGAGATAGTCATACCGTGGATAATCTCAATGCACTGCACACAGGCAGTACAATTATAGAACAGAGCAATTATAAGACTGCTAGTGGACACAGCTTGATAGAAACAGCAGAGGCTTCCAAAGGAAAATAAATCTGTAAGAACGTAGGGATTTCACAGAAGGGTAAAACAATGCAGATTTCATTGATTCTACCCACCAGCGGAATTGCCCATCAGTGAATTATGTGGCTACCAATGCCCTGATCCAAAGTCCACCGAAGTTGTGAATTCTTTAATTGACCAGTGGAGACTGGATGGGCCTCAAGTTTGCTAGACACATCCATAAAGTCCTAAATTCTACTCCTCCTGAATTCAGAAGTTTAGCCAGGTCTTAATTTTGTGTCAGAACCTAGGCCACTATCAGACCTCCCCGTGCATATTCTGGCTGCAGGAGGGAACGCACAGCCAGGATATGCGCGGGGTGCCGCCGGTCTCAAAGCCCCCCCAGCTTTGTCGGCGAACACCCACAGAGATACAGAGCAGGATTTCCTACTCTGTATCTCTGTAGGTGTTTGCCGACCAAACTGCGCAGGGGCGCTTACAGACCAGCGGCACCCCGCACATATCCTGGCGGTGCATTCCCTTCCACAGCCAGAATAAGCATGGGGTGAGGAGGGAGGGGGGGAGGTCTGAAAGTGGCCTTAGACCTGGCACCTCTGCCAGACATTGCCACTGCTGCTGCTCTGCAAGACCCCACCCATGACTGGATGCAGAAGCACCATCTTCGGTTTCTCTCCTGACAGGGGCAGGGCTGATCAATGGTGTTAAACAGAGGATCAGCAGCAGTAGTGCCAGCTCTTCATCCTGGCACTGAGCAAGGGCTGGAAAAGTATGTGATGGAACTTGAGCTGGTCAAGTAGGACAACTGGCAGGGCAGCTCCACCATCTCTTCTGAATCTCCCCCATGCTTCTGTTATAAAAGGATGGGACTTCTGCTGCAGGCTTCAATCCTGACACCTCTTTTTTTCCTACAAATTAAACGCTGACCTTGGGCACGTTACTTCACCTTTTTGTGTGTCAAAATGTAATCCTGAAGTTGTTTGGTGCTGGCATTAGTTATCTGAGAGATGCGAGACCCATTCACTTCAGTGGGTCTCATGTTGGTGCTAAGACCACCAAATGGCTTCATGATCATGCCCTCAGTTTGTCAATCTCTAAAATAGGAACAGCCATTAACTTTACAGGGACATAAGAATATAAGAAATGTCATACTGGGCCAGACAAATGGTCCATCAAGCCCAGCATCCTGTCTCTGACAGAGACCACTCTTGGTCACTTTGAAGAAGTGCCCAATGACTCATAATGGAATTATGCATTCCCTGCTGTTCATTTCCAGCTCCTGACAGTCAGAGGTTGCGTTCCCTGACCTAGTTGCCTCATAGCCATTTTTGGACCTCCTAACATTGGGAGGCTCAATGAAATAGCCTCTAGAAAGCACTTGAAGAAACTTGAGTGAAAGATGCTTAAAATGGCCTTCAAAACTGTGTCTCAAAAGGAAGTGACCACATTTGCAGATACTGTTGTCCAGTGGGCATGTTGGTTAGTTTCCCAAAATACATTTTTTGGCTTCCTGACTGAACTTTTAAAAAACCAATTTGCCATTTACAAAGAAGCACTAATCTGAGTGTTTACTGCATCTTGTAAAACATCAAGGTGCTATTAATTGTAGTGAAGCCTGACAATTTGAGCAAAGGTTGAATTAATAAATTCTCTTCCTGAGGCAATCTGACTTGGGCAGCAGAACGTCTCAAGAAAGGGAATTACTAAACCAGTTGTTTCACTCACATCACATGGCTTATTGGTTTAAAACAAACAGTATGCTTTACAATTGTAATATACTAATGTAATGCCTATTTTATACCTCTCTCCCCTATTTAACATGTAGACATCAAAGTGCCATGATACTGCCATGATACAGTACAACGGACATTTTTAATAGGCATATATATCTAGTACGTTGGAAACCAACAAGGCATAGGGGGAAACATAACACTGGGCAGACATGAGGAACAGGAACACAGTTCTATTGGTAGGGATGGGCGAACAGATCGCGGTTCGGGTTCGGCTGTTTGGTTCGGCTGCATTCGGTTCGTCCATTCGGTTCGGCTGCGTTCGGTTCAGCAGTTCAGCTAGTTCGCCAAATTTGGGTTCGGCTGTTCGGTTCGGTTGTCCAAACAGGCCGTTCGGTTAGACCGCTAGGCTGTTCGGTTCAGCCGTTCGGGAAGTGTTGTTATGGGTTTTTTTTGTTTTTTATATGGTTTTTTTTTTGTTTTTTATATGGGTTTTATATGGTTTTCTTTTGTTTTTTATTTGTTTTTTTGGTTTTTATATGGGTTTTTTTTATTTTATTTTTTTATCTAATATTATATATATCTGTCTACACTAAATCTAACTGCTATTACTATTCTAAATGCTATGAACTAAATGGATTATCTAATAAGTACACAGACCTACTCCTACAAACACTAAAACTAAATCACTAACGCTATCCTAACCCCTACAGCTCTCTTCTATCTATCTATCTATCTATCTATCCCCCCATCCCATATCCATATCCAAATATTATATATATATATATATATATATATATATATATATATATATATATATATAATGGATATATATACATCCCATATATATGGGATGGGGGGAATCACAAACAGAAGAGGAGTCTGTAGTAAAATACATACATTACATACTCAATGAGTCTGTACAGTGCATAACACAAGGTTTCAGTTTATGGTTTAAGTTTCATTTNCTGACTGCTGCTACCGACCACCTTGTAACCAAGCCAAGTACACGCGCCTGAGACTTCGCATCCGCCTGAATGTTTGTTTGTCTTCTCCCATGTCTCTCCCACTGTCCCCTCTCCTTGTCTCCCCCTCCTTGTCTTTTAGATTGTAAGCCACAGGTAGGGACCGCAGCTGATTATATGTTCTGTACAGCGCCAGGTTGTTGCTGGCGCTTTATAAATGTTTAATAATAATAATAATAATAATAATAATAATAATCCGAACACGATCCGAACTGACCGAACTGTTCGGCCATTTTGCCGTTCGGTGTTCGGTTTGTTCGGTATATTCGCTTTCAGGTTCGGGTTCGAGTTCGGTCGTCCGAACAGGCCGAGTTCGGGCCGAACTCCGAACTGCCGAACCGCGTTCACCCATCCCTACCTATTGGTATCAAGTTTCATATTCCCAAGGATCATAAAGGCTGAAAGGATGAACTTCCTTGAGCAAGACGACAGATAAATGGAGACTATGGCACATGAAAAAGGACACAGAACTGAGAGAGTAGAGAATTGCAGGTGTATGTACAGGTAGCTGAGTTAACCCGGTGAACAATATTGATATAGGACAGATAAGTAATTGGGCAAAACATGGATTTTTATGAAAAAATTTGCAAAGTTAAGAAGGTGGACAACAGAGGTAAGGCATTGATAGTGGGTAGGTAAACAGGATTTACAGTGGTAAATAAGGGCGTGACCAAACATTACAGTGAGAGGTACATTACGCTGTGATAAGGAAAGCATGGGGTGTCTATCCTGTATCTGATTCTGAATATGTGAATATTCCAGAGTATGTTGTGAGTAACACCAGTCACTCCTTTCTTTAGAACTGGGGTGTTAGGGTGTGGCAGAAATAAGCTGCCCCTTGCTAATGTAGCATGTGAATGCTAATAAGCATTATAATAATAATGTATTATAATAAGCGTGCTAATAATATTGGTGTGCCCTTTGTGGTTGAGTTACTGCAGGAGACAGCCGTTTCTACTGCAGGTTATATCAGACCCCACTCTGTGGGTTCCCTTCATCAGTTATTTATTGTCTGATCAGTCCTATACTTATTGCTTCCAAACAAAGCATTACAGCCAAATTAAAAGGATTCTCTTACAGCAGAGGTTCCCAAACTGTTGGCCATGGCATCAAGTGGTATTGAACCAAGTCCTGATTACTATTTGTAGTAAGAATAATAATAATAATTATTATTATTATTATTATTTTATTTCCATGTAACGCACTCCCTGCCAAATGGCACTCTGAGTGTGTCACAAAATCTATACAATAAAATTCAATAAAACAATGTAAAATCCATCTAAAAAGAGAAAATTAAGAGGGAGAACAGAATACATTAAGGGAAACCAGACTTTGCGTGTCTTTGGTTGTTTTTACATGGACGCCCACCCCCCACTGGGTGAGCGGGTGAGTGGTGGTGGCATCTGTGTAAACGCTGCGGTGGTGGGTGGGGGGATGGGTGTTTGTATGTGCGAACAGCATGGGCAGTGGGTGAGAGTGCGTGTGCGCTCCCATGCAACACCCACCTCCACCTCCACCCACGGAGCCATCTGGCAAACCGGAGGAGGCTCGGTGGGTGGAGATGGGCGTGCGCCTGTAGGAACGGGCACACCCCCACCTCCACCCACCATGGCAACACACCCATCCCCCCACCCACTGCTGCCCATGGAAAAAGGGCCTTTGTTGCTGCCTCAGGTCACAGGATTATATTTAAGTCTCAAAATGAGATCACATAGCCAAAAAGTCTAGGAACCCCTGTTTTATAGCTGTGTAGGCTGCCTTTATTCTTCAGGCGCAATTCAACACTCTTAGTTTCACAATGCTCTAGCAGCAATAATAGGAACAGAGCTGTGGTGATATTTTTTTAAATGGGAATGGACTAAAGTTAACAATATTGACAAGTTAATGTTTGTCAAATATTCTGAAGATGAAAATGGCCTGTTATTAGCATTACTTTGTTGTGGGTGGTGCAGTCTGGAAACACTTAGGCACCAAAAGTTTGTTGTCTGCATTAACATTAATCAGCAAAGGAATTAAGTCCTTCCCCCCTGCAATCCAGAGGCTGTTAGTGCCTGCCAATATTGGTTACATCTCCCAACAGGTACAGCCTAAAATCTAAAACTGGTTGTGGAGAGCTCGCCTAGGCCTCCTGTCGTTCTCTTCCCACCTCCCACAAAAGCAAATTAGAAAAATAATTACCTATGATAATCTACCTCAAACTAGCAGCCTCCTGATTGGGTGAATAATTCAGGAGATCATGTTGTACATCCAAATCATTCACAATATATTAATCCTGCTGCCAGTAAAATTAATTGCTTAAGAATTAACCAGGGAATTCCTGAAGGCACTTTGTTCTTCAGGTAAACAAAAGAACTGTCATTGATTGACAAGTTCTGTGAAAGATACAGTAACTGAGGGGATATTCCCATTAAACCTGAACATAATGTTGGACCCAAAGGAATCAATCTTCCTTATGTAGAAAAGGTGTCAGAACACAGAAGACGGTCACAATTTACAAGCACCCAAGGTTTCTCTTGCCATCAACATGGGACAGAGAAAAAGAGGCATCATGTTAGTAAAAAGGGGTTAGGGCCCAAGATTGCAAGAAGGCTTCTTACAGGATTTGGTCCCCAGGTTGAATGTGAATGGAAACCAGGTCTATGTCTCTTCAAGGACTTTAAAAACTCAGGTTAAAATAATTGGACATTGATTTTCAGACACATTTTATGTGCAGTCCTGGTAATCTACGGCCGTTACATGGACACCACCCACTCACCAACACCTATGAACATCCATCGGCTGGGCGGGAGAGCGTCCGTGTGAACAGCATCATGTGTGTGTGTGCGCTCATGCAACTCACCCATCAACACCCACCTCCACCCACAGAGCATCCGGGAAGGAGCGGCACACTCCATGGGTGTTCAACCCTACCCGTCCATGTAAAGGGCACAACACACCCAACCACAGAAAGGGTCCTCCAAAACCAGCGAGACATGGCTAGAGAGGCCCCACAGGAGCCCACAAGTGGACACACCCACCAGGAGAGATGCCGAACGCCCAACCGAGAGCCCTTAAAGGAGAAGCGAGCGAGGATATGGGTGCGCCGGCTCCCAACATGTCAGGCAGAAAAGCCCTAGACAAAACAAAGGGAGCGCCGGGGGGGAGGGCAGGCCAGCAACTGACAGCTCTCCCATACTCACACAGGGCAGAAGGTGCAATGCAGCTCTGGCAGCACCCACAACCCCAACCCCAACAGCATCAATGGGGTCCAGGGAGGAGAGCACATCCAACAGCAAGGGAAGATTAGGGGAACCCACCCACACAGGGGAGGGCGCAGACAAGTCTCGAGCAAACGCCGGGGAAACCCTGGACAGACAGCTGACTGCTCCACCAGTCCCCCTCCACGGGAGAGCACCCAAACCCTGACGCATAGAACCACCGGGGAGACAGCCGAGGAGGGCCTCCATGGCAGTCAGGTAAAATAGCAGCAACTCCCAGGGGGAAGGGCAAGGAACACCCCACAGAAGCAACAGGGGTGCAGCAGGACAACAGCTCACCCCGATGCATTACCCCAACAGGAGACCACCTGCTCCACTGCCACAACAGTCACTGGGGCCCCACGCCACAAAGCTGGACAGCCCCCCACAAGCGGAACCCAAAAGGGGAACTCCTGGACCAAGGACAAGACCCTGGACATCATACGCATGCAAGGATTCAAAAAGGTCCAGTACAACCTGGTGCGCAGCTACAACACCAAACAGGTCAGGATATAAACATATCAAGAACAACAATCTGAAGTCTGGCCATGCCATGCACACAATGGAGTTTCATTACCTGCTGGATTGATTCCTCTGCATGGACGGGGACATTGTGGCCTCCTGCATCTATGGCACCGCCTTTGCTAGGGCAGAAAGAGGGCAACAACAACACAGACCCTGCCCAGGGTCAGCCTTACCGCAGGGCGGTTCGGGTTGGCTGCCCTGGGCCCTTATCCTGGGGGGAGGCGCACTTGGGGCTCCCAGCCACTGTCTGTCTCAGCCAGGGAGTGAGGGAGAGGCAGAGGCCCCGTCTCTCTCTCACTCCCTGGCCGAGACAGGCAGGGAGGGGACCAGGGAGTGAGAGAGAGGCGGGACCTCTGCCTCTTTCACTCCCTGGCTGAGTCCGAGATAGGCAGTGGAGGGGGTCAGGGAATGAGAGAGGCGCAGAGGCTCCTCCGATCTCTCACTCCCTGGCCCCCTCCACTGCCTGTCAGTCTTAGCCAGGGAGTGAGAGAGAGGCAGGGCCTCTGACTCTCTCTCACTCGCTGGCCAGTCCGAGACAGGCAGTGGAGGGGGCCAGGGAGTGAGGGAGAGGCAGAAGCCCCGCCTCTCCCTCACTCCCTGGCAACGTCTGGTGGCAGCGGGCGAAGCGGCAGATTTAATCTGCTGGTGCAGCGCCTAGACCGACCCAGGGAGCCGGCAAGTGGGCCCGACGCGGGGCCCAGGCCAACGGTAGCGGCGGATGGGGTAAGTGCCCCACTAAATGGCTGGACTTAGTGATGGACGGAGGGGAGTACCCCCTTTGCCCATCCCCAAGCCAATGCCCAGGTAGCACCCCCAGACCAAGTTGGGGAGTGCCCCCTGAGACAGGGAGCACCCCTAGGCCTGCCGCACGCCAGCGGCTTTGCCACCGGTGGGAGAATGGAGCCCCACATTTCTCCCCCACCCTGGGCCCCGCAATTCCTAAGACCGGCCCTGCCCCTATCCAAACCCCCAGAGCAGGGGGAGCCCACTGCCCCTGGCGAGGCCAGCCAGGAAGTGGGAGGGGACAGCCCCATCCTACTGGTGGAGGAGGCATCCCTGGCAACTGACCCAGGAAGCATCAACCTCTGCGTGTGCCCCCAAAGCCCACAGGGTCAGAGCCCAAAAGGGACAGGCGGCACACGGGGAGTGCAGCAACTCCAGGGACACCCCCTGGGAGGCAGAGGAATACGACCTAGGTAAGAGAAAGACTCCAGGGAATGGGGGGTGGGGGGGCAACCCACAACAGTCAGGGGCCCAGCTGGGAAGCAATGCACGACTGACAGATCACTATTGCACAGGCAGCTCAAGAGGACCTGGAGGTGCAGAAGGAGGAGGTGGTGGCCCTGGAGAAGGACGTGGAGAACCTGGAGGCCATTCCAGAGCCCAGTGACCAGGATAACAATGGTAGGTTCACACAGACAAGGCACAATGGCAGGAGGTGGTGGGGTGACATAAAGGGGCCAGGGGCACAGTAGTGCCCCTGGCCCCATCCCCTGAAAAGGGCAAGCAAGGGACAGTCAAGGGAACAGCAAGGAGCAGGGCTGGGAACACCACAAGACCGTGGGTGGAGATAGCACAGGGGACGGGGGGAGGGGGGACATGGCCGCAGAGGAGGGACAGGGAGACAAGGTCGTGATGGGGACGGGAGACACATGCACACAGGGAACATGGGAGCAAGGATGGGGCCCCCTCCACATGCCGATGCGGATGTGGAAGCACAATGGGAGAACTCCAACAGGGTCAAGGCCAAAGAAGGAGCAACCGGGGGGAAGGGGGGGAAATCCCAGCGCAGGCCAAGGAGCCAGAACAGTTAAACAGGAGCAAGTCCCCATCTCCAAGCTAAACACAGGTTCCCTTGCTGTTCACAGACAAGTGGCCCAGTCCATCCAGGGGTGCCGCCACCAGGAGTGCAGAGAGGAACCAGGAGATGCGGGTATGCAACCAGCAGAGGAGGGAGGACCTTGGGAAGGAACTGCTGGTGGAAACCGGGCAATTGGCAGACTCACAGAGCAAGAAGCAGGCCCTCAACAGGGACGTACAGCTAGGGGAGCGGGAAAAGAACTGGGAACAAATGGCTGAAATGCTCACCCGGTCCCGCACAAAGCACCTGTGGGACAGGTGCCAAGCTGCTGCCCTCCTCCACAAGCAACACCTCGACAGGCAGGAGAGGGCCGACGTCACACTGGAGGGAACCGCTGGAAGGACCTACTAATTAATTGCAGACACCCTGGAGGACTTGCGGTGCCTCCCCCAGCACAACATGTGTATGCCCCCCCCTTCCTGTATATGTGGGCCCCCTGGATGTTGCAGTCTGTGGCCTGCCTTACTGGCCCACTCCCTCTCCCCTTTAGTGCAGGCAATGATTAACAAGACGACCAGGGAGCAGGAGGAGATGGTCCAGCTGGTCCTGCATGTGCTGTAGGTGCATCAATTGGACCGTGCCCAAGTGGATTGCTGGAGCCGGGTCCGGGGTCTCAGGCCCTACTGAGGGCTCGGCTCCACCCCACCACCCCACCTTGTAGCCGCTCAGTGTTGGTGTTGGTGCTTTGACATGAGCCTGTTGCTCTAGCTGGTTTATCATTAGAGTTATGTTTGCTTGGTTCCCCCTGGTGTCTGTGTTCTCTTTCCCTCTGTTGTACCCCTCTATGTGGGCTGTGTCAGGTTAGTGTGGTGTGGTTGCCTGGCAGGGCATGGGTCCGTTGCTGTGTGTTACCCCCCTCCCCATGGTTGTGCTTTATATCAGTAAGGTCTCTTCGGTTTCACCCCTTGGTACCCTGTCCTCTGGGTCATACCCCCTCAGCTGTTTGTGTGGGTTCCCATGTCCCCCCGCACTGTCCCTGGCATCCCATCTCCCCTTCCTGTTGTTTGTTGGGGCATGCGGGGGGAGGGCTGCCTATCCTCATGCACCTTGCTTTATATGCTTCCCCTCAGGTGCGGGGATGGAACAAGGTCTAAGGTCCCTTGGGCTGGTACTGCTGTTGAATGCGAGGTCTGTAGTCAATAAAACATCAGTGATCCGGGATATGATCCTGGATCAGGCTGCAAACCTTGCATGTTTCACGGAGACCTGGCTGGATGAAGAGACAGGGCCGATTTTGGCAGATCTTGTTCCAGTGGGGTACTCCATGCCATACCAGCCCTGTCTTGGGGGATGGGAGGGCGGGGTGGTGTAGCTATGGTTTTTAAGGAATCTTGGACCGCTAGGAGATGTCCGGTATAGTTAATCCCAGGGATTGAGGCCCTTCACCTTGTGTTTGAGTTGGCCAGGGACAGTATTGGGGTGCTGCTGGTGTATTGTGCTCCTTCCTGCCCAGCAGCATCCCTCTCCGCTCTAGCGGAGCTGGTGTTAGGGGTGGTGTTGTGCTCCCCAAGGACTGTGGTCCTGGGGGATCTCAACATCCATGCTGGCACTCGCCTTGTTGGGACAGAGCATGAGTTCATGGCCGCCATGGCAACCATGGGCCTGTCCCAGATGGTTAGTGGCCCCACACAAGGGGGGGCATATGCTCGACCTAGTTTCTGCTCCAGCCTTGAGGCAGATGATCCAGTAGTGGAGGAAGTGAGTTCTATGCCTTTGACATGGGTGGTTCATTTCCTCCTGCAGACCAGGCTCCTAGTGCATGGCAGCCCCCTGAAAAAGATGGGACCTATTAGGTTGGTCCACCCCCGAAGGCTGATGGAACCACAGTGGTTCCAGGAAACCCTGGGGGAGGTATCCTTAGACCTTGAAGACCGCTCAGTGGATGACCTTGTGCAGGCTTGGAACACCTTGCTGACAGGGGTCATTGATCGGGTGGCCCTGAGATGTCCGCTCCTGCCACTTCGTCACCGGAGAGCTCCTTGGTTTACTGAGGGACTGCGGTGTCTGAAGCGGGAAGGGTGGCGGTTAGAATGATGCTGGCGCTGCTCTTGGGCTGAATTCGATCGGCCGCAGCATTGAGCCCATTTGCGGTCCTATGCTATGGCCGTGAGGACAGCAAAGAAGGAATTATTTGCTGCCCTCATAGCCGCTGCAAAGTCGCATCCAGCGGAGCTTTTCCAGGTGGTGAGGGGGCTGGTCAGTGTGGCCGCCCACTGCCTGGAGGGGGAAGTTTCCCAAGCCTGGTGTGAGGAGTTTGTGAACTACTTCACAGATAAGATCACTCGAATCCAGCACAACTTCGGGGCCAGGATTGATGCAGAGGAAGAGGATCAGTTTCAGGAAGTGACACCAGCCGATGCTGAGGGGGCTCTGGGGTCTGGTTAGGGTGACTTTTTGTGAATGAGATCCATGCCCATCCTGGTTGGTGAAAGCCTCCAGGGAGATTTTGGGGCCGGTGCTGGCGGGGGTGATCAATGCCTCCCTTTGGGAGGGCAGGGTGCCAGACTGCCTCAAGGAGATGGTGGTGAGGCCCCTGCTCAAAAAAACATCATTGGACATTGGTTTGCTCACTAGCTACTAGGGGTGTGACATGAGGGCAAATACCGGGTACCGGTTTTACCGGTTCCCAGATTTTAAAAAACCAGCTTACCGGATTAATACCGATTTACCAGTACCGGATCTTTTCCATTGATTTCAATGGGGAACTGTCCCCATTAAAATCAATGGAAAAAATTAAAACAAAAAAACATCCCCTCTCCCAGACTGTGCGGGTGGAGGGGGGGACACCACCCCACCCACCCTGCCCAGCCTGGATTTAAACAACCAAAACATTTCCCCTAAGTCCCCTAGTGCGGGCTCTGGGCCCGCCGCCGGCGACCCAGAGCCCACACCAGCACTGCAGCAGCAGATAAGTGTACCGGTACTGTACTGATCCCTGGGGTGGGAGTGGTTTAACACCCCCCACCCCAGGGATCACCCTACCTCCCCAATGCCATTGCCTACCTTGAGCTCCGGGCGGCGGCACTCTGGCAGCTTCAGCACTGGCTGTGGCTTCCGCCAGCTTCAGCACACTACTAGGCCTTCCGGGGAAGCTGGCGGCAGCCACAGCTAGCGCTGAAGCCACCGGAGCGCTGCCGCCCGGAGCTCAAGGTAGGCAATGGCATTGGGGAGGTAGGGTGATCCCTGGGATGGGAGGGTGTTAAACCACCCCCATCCCAGGGATCAGTACAGTACCGGTACACTTACCTGCTGCTGCAGTGCTGGTGTGGGCTCTGGGTCGCCGGTGGCGGCCCGGAGACCACACTAAGGGACTTAGGGGAAATTTTTTTGGTTGTTTAAATCCAGGCTGGGCAGGGTGGGTGGGGGGTGTCCCCCCTTCCACCTGCACAGCCTGAACTCGGGGAGGGAAAGTGTTTGTGTTTTTTTGTGGTTTTTTTTTTTACATTGCGGCCATTCATTTGAATGGTCGGAATGTAAAAAATCCGGTACGGGGAGAATCCGGTAATTTACCGGGATTACCGGGTTTAATCCAATACTGCCGGTACACCCAATACCGGGCAGTATCAGATACCGGTAGATCCGGTAGTCCCACCCCTACTAGCTACCGGCCTGTCTCTAACCTTCTCTTTTTAGGGAAGGTTATTGAATGGGTGGTGGCCCGACAGCTCCAGGGATATCTGGATAGCATCAGTTTCCTGGACACTTTTCAATCAGTTTTTCATCCAGGATATGACACTGAGACTGCATTGGTGGCCTTGGTAGACGACCTCCTCCAAGAGATGAATTTAGGACATTTTACACTTTGGGTTCTATTAGATCTCTTGGCAGCATTTGATACAGTGGACCATGAGTTGCTGTTGCAATGGCTGTGGACCCTGGGGGGAGTGAATGGGACTGTCTTAGGATGGCTCCACTGACTCCTCTTGGGTAGGAGCTAGCAGGTGGTGCTGGAGGAAGAAACATCTGGCCCCCGGGATCTCACTTGTGGCGTGCTCCAAGGTTCGATTCTGTCTCAGTTGTTATTTAACATCTACATGCAACCCCTGGGGGAGGTTGTGAGACAGTTTGGTGTGCATTGTCACCAGTATGCTGATGACACCCAGCTGTACCTCTCTTTTTCAACAAACCCAGGCCCTGAAGTTGCGGTGCTTTCCCAATGTTTGCTAGCAGTAAGTGATTGGTTGAGGCAAAGGCAGAGCAGACTGAAGCTGAATCCCAACAAGACAGAGATGATGTTGGTGGGTTGGGTGGCGGAGATGATGACCCCCCTCGTGGAGAGGGTTTGCCCCCCACTGACCCTGCAGGTATGGAGCTTGGGCGTCCTGTTGGACCCTGGTCCCCACTTGGATCGTCAGGTGGAGGCAGTAGCAAAGGGAGCCTTTCGCCAATTACATCTTGTGCGTAGGATCCAGCCATATGTCTCAAGCTCTGACCTGGCCACCCTCATCCATGCATTCATCACCTCAAGGCTAGATTACTGCAACGTGCTCTACATAGGGCTGCTCTTGATGATGACTCAGAAGCTGCAGCTGGTGCATAATGTGGCGGCCCATCTCTGGACAGGGACGGGCTATAGGGAGCACGTTCCACCTGTGCTCCGGGCTCTGCACTGGCTGCCTATAGTGTTCTGGGCCCGATTTAAGGTGCTGGTTTTGACCTTTACACAGTCTCGGCCCCTCTCATCTGAGTGACCGCCTCACTCCCCGGGTCCTGGAGCGACCTCTGCGGTCTACTGGGGGCACCTTCTTGGAGGCTCCCCGGGTGAACCGCAGGGCCACGATGGAGAGGGCATTCTTGGTGGTTGCACCACGGCTGTGGAACTCCCTCCCAGAGGAAGCTCACCTGGCTCCCAGCTTGTTGGCCTTTCGTCGGGCCTGTAAGATCTGGCTTTTTGTCCGGGCATTTGCGGGAGTGAGGGTGGGTTTTTTGCCAGGGCCAGCCTTAGTATTCACAGGGCCCAGGGCGGGGGAGAAATGCTAGGCCCAGTCTCCTTCCAGCAGGTCTAGGGGCACTCCCCAGCTCAGGGGGCACTCCCCAGCTTGGTCGGAGGGCGCTACCCGGGCCTGGGCTCAGGGACAGGTGGAGGGGCACTCCCCTTTGCCCATCCCCAAGCCCAGCCATTTTGGGGGCACTTACCTTGGCTTCCACATTCACCCTTCACTGTCCTGGGCCCCGTACTGGGCCCACCAACCTGGGTGGCTCATGGCGGCAGGCACACCAGCAGCAGATTAAATCTGCCGCTGCAACCTGCCACCACCAGAAGTTGCAGGGAATGTGGGAGAGGTGGGGTCTCTGCCTCTCTCACTTCCGCTGGCAGCTTCCCCCTCCCCCCCCCCGCTGCCTGGCTGTCTCAGCCAGGGGAATGAGAGAGAGGCAGAGGCCCCACCTCTCCCACATTTCCCCTGGCCGAGACTGACAGGCAGTGGAGGGGGGGCACGGAGTGTGGGAGAGGTGGGACCTCTGCCTCTCCCTCACTCCGTCCCCCGCCCTCCGCTGCCTGTCAGGGCCCAGGGAGATGTGGACCGACCGTTCAGTCAGCCAGGGGGACCGCGAGTGTGGGGGCCCCCAGGAGTGGGGCCCAGGGCGACCACCCCAAGCCGCCTTGCAGTAGGGCTGGTCCTGATTTTCACCAGTGGGTATACCTCCTTTATTGTTTTAATAATGAACTGATTGTTTTAGTAACCCTTTTTGTATTGTTTTTAATGTATGGTTTTAATATGTGAATATCCCCCCCCCCCTTCCCTGCTATGGTGTGGGGCTCATCCTGAGCCCTGTACATCCCTGCCCCATGCTTAGTGGTCAGCTGCAGGGTTGCAGCCAGTCTGTGTCTGTTGGGCAGCGCCTCTCCTCTCTGTGCCCTCTGATCCTGGCTCCAGCGTGCACTTTAGTGCCTGCCACCATCACCTCAGCTGTCCTATTCCTGGCCTGTTGTTTCAGGGGTTGGGGGGTTCTGTGGCTGGTGGTCCTTGCCAGGGGTGGGGGTTGGTGTGGTCCCCACCAGTTTTGGGACTCGCTTGTTCTTCCCGGTGACTGTGCTCAGTCCCGGCCCACCTCCCCCAGTTGGGGGCCCCTTTCTTCCTCATCTTGCTGGGTTTCCCTGTGTGCTTGTGTGCAGTGTGGTCTGCTGGCTGGGTCTGAGTTTTGGGGGGGTCCGTGGTGCCCGGCTGTCTGGCCTGTGTCTCAGGGCTTGGCAGGGGCTGCTTCTTTGTATCTCTTGACATTCCAGCTCCCTCCTCCCCCACCCGCTTGGAGTCTGGCAGTTTAGGGGGGGTGCTGTGTGCCACGACTTTGTTTGCCCTCACTCGGCCATGTTGTAACATCCCTGCGCTAGGCGTGCTTTTCCCTCCGTTTGGTGTACGGGTGGTTCGTGTAAACATTATGGGTGTTTGCTCGGTGTTGCCCTGGGTTGGTGTGTGCCGGCCCCTCCTCGAACCTCCCACAACCCTCCCACGGCAGTGTCCGTGTAAACATCTCCCTGTTCAGTGCTGCTGGATGTGCGGTGGGTGTGTTCACCCACCCACCTCCACCCACCGAGCCCGCAGTGGTGTCCGTGTAAGAAGGACCTACATGTGCTCTTCCCCATCTTGTTCACGCAGTATTGACAGCAGCCACATACACCAGGTAGGGCAATCATGCACCTAGCTTGTTGGGGAAACTGTTCCCAAAAATGCAGGCACCACAGCTCTGATGTCTGAGTGGAAGCTATTCTCACTGAAAAAACAACAAAAAACAAACAGCCAGAGCAAAATGCCGGCTTCTTGGAAGTCAATTGCAAAACTCCCATTGAGTTCAATGAAGTAAGGAATGTGTGAATATATAATGCTGTCAGACAAAATAGTCACCGAGACTAGAATCTCTTATTTAAAGATTCTTTTCAAAAAAAAACCCACCATATGCCATATAGTGCTGGTTTCATATTCCACTTTGACTTGCACCAAGGGCTAGCAAGTGGATTTGGTGTTATTAAAACACAGACTCATTTCTCGTTATTGTGGGGGAGTTTAAAAAACAAAACAAAACACATGCATCACTATAGTACTTAATTAATGTCTGTGTAATAACCTCAAAGTCATGGAAAAGATACAGACCTTTATTACATCCTTTTTTCTTTAAAAACAAACAAACAAAAAACTAGCGTTCTCATAACTATTCCAGGGAATAGTCCATTATGGGGAATGAGACAGAGGAGGAGAGACGGGACAGAAGGGAGGGGGTGCATTAATATGTGTATCAGCTTCCCCTTCCCGTCTGTTTGCATAAATGCTCAGAGGGCACTTGCAGGGGGAAGATGGTTGGGCAAGCAGGCAGCAGTCTGTGAAAACTGACATCAGGCTGGGGTGGGGAAAACTGACCATGGGGAATGAGAGGGAGCTGGAATCACTGGTGTGTAAGGAATCTGGAGCACCCACTGGGGAATCCAGAAGGACTGTGGGCAAGAGAGGCATGATAAAACACTGAAGAGCACAGAAGAATCTTAAGTAGGAAGGAAGAAAAGCTTGCGATGCCCTGGTGGAAAGGAAGCAGCTGGCCCCATAGTTCCACCCTTACCTTTGTTGTGACTGCGAGTCCTTCAGTATCTTTTCAGGCGCTACTGGAGCACTTTCAGACTATGAAAGAGGAGAGTGGCTGGATGTCGCCATGCCACCTGGGTCTTGCCAGTCTAGGGGGAGAAAAGGAACCATATTCAATGAGGTTGCCTCTGTCATGGGAGGAGATCAGGCACTATTTGAGGATTTGGAAGACTTAACACTGACAAAAGTCACACACACACACACACACACACATACACACACACCTATAAAGCAGAGATGGGAATGAACCAAAATCCAGCATCCAAACAACCTTGATCTTTGGGATGTGTGGTATCTAGATCCAAATCACAATTTAGTTGCCTTAGACCAGCTATTACAAGCACATAAGTCCTTTGGCTAGCACAAGTAGCTGAAGAAGGGTCTGAAAGTAGAGGTTCAGTAATGTTAATAACTTGGTCTCCTTTGGAAGTTCTTCAAACTATGGAATCTTTCCAGTCCAAGGAGAACATTACGAGGACTTAATAATACTATTCAGGTTCAGAAAAGGAGTCTGGTCCTTGATATGAAAAGTCGTGAGCACTTCTTGTTAACACTAGTAACTTAAGAAGAAGTACCGTTAGAGCATGTCTTGTTCTGTGGAGAACAGCAGCTTTTGAGATTCAGCAAGAGGCATGTCTAAAAGGGTTTTAAATAAACATTCATTTTTCAACACTATGATTAGAAAATCAATACTGAAGTCTTGCTAAGAGCAAAAATTCAGTCCTCTTAGGCTTCCCATGATGGATTCCTTCATTACACAGGATTTTAACATGCCACGCTAATAAGTTATCTCTATATTAATACTTACACATTAAGGTTGCAGTCAGTGCTGTGAAATTACATTCTGAGTAATGATTCTTAAAACAATCAATGTGTATACCGTAAGATTGGGCATACAGGTGAAATTTCTTTTTTTGACCACCAGAATCCAGTTCTTTGATCCACTTCAGCAAAGCACCGACTGAACAAACGTTTCAATTCTGTTTTGCCAGAATTGATGGGGAAAAAATTGCATCCCATTTGTGCATGCATGCATACAACGGCCATGGCCGTACTGTGCACGTACATAACGGCGGCTGCCGGACAACAAAATGGCGACTGCCATACCGCACACACAAACCATTCCATTGGAATTACGATCACAAATTCTGAGTGATTGGAATTCCAATCACTGTTCCAATTTCACAGGAAATCTCTGCAGAACCTGAAATACTGATTCATACCACTCCTATTGGGTGTATATTCTGCTGTGTACATGAATTTGTGTGCAAATGCTTTTTGACAATCATTTCAATTAAGAGAAATAGAAAATAAACAAATTAATTTTTGATAAACTAAAAACTATGAAGAAAGTGGCCGGTGGGCCAGTGGCAGCACAGGGCCTGGGGCTTGCTGGTATCAATAGAAACGCTCTGAAGAAATGTCCATAGTGAATACTTAATCCAAGCAAAAGTCAAATAGCAACCTGTGACCTACTTACTCTGAAGTAATCCCAGTGAAGCCAATGGGTCTACTTCAGAACAAATAGTCTGAGGATAATTAACATGGGGTTTCGTTACAAACTCAAAACTCAGATCAAATGTGTCCACAGGTTTTCAAGGTTCACAAAGCCTTTGAGTGAATGAAGTCCTGGCTCTGAGTGAACCTTGATGGTTTTATGCTTTTGCATCAAAAAGATGCTAACTTTGATGCACACACGAAAAATAGTCAAGCTCCATGAATTGAAAAGCAAAAACTGGCTTTACCTCAAGCCTGAAAGTTGAAATTATGAACCCAGCTGGATCAAAGGTGAGGAAAATATTCCTATGTTTGAATGTGTGTGTAACTGTTGAGTCTGGCACAGTTTTAGCAATCAACCTGGATCCCAGAGATCTCTTGGTAAATTCAGACTACCAATGTTCTCCTGCTACAGGAAGATTTTAGGCCCTTCAAAACAGAAGGGATATTGGGAGGTAGGTGGGAAATGAGGAAGTTCAAAGAGCAACAGAATCAGCTCTGCGATGTGTGATGAAAGGCTGATGAGAAAGTATTTCTAGACTCAGGGGATAATATAAATAAGGGAATAAGAAAACATAATGCTGTATAAATATTTCTGGGAGAATAGTTGATAGGAGAGATGGAAATGGTCTTTTTCCTGTAGTGATAAGGCAAAAATAAAGTTTAAGGATTTCTCTATGGACACTTGGAGTAATAAATAACAGATAGATGGCTCTTTGTGCAGACAATGTGAGCCATTCTTGAACCAGGTAATTCTTTCCAAAGTATATTATAGTATGTGTCTTAAGTTTCTCTACTTGCAGCACTTATACAATTATATGGTGTCAATTAGTACCAAAATCCAGCATTCTTATGATCACTTAGGACTGCGTTTTACATAGCAGTCAAGACCCCAGAGAAGTAGGGTTCAATTTTGGTCCTTCCTTTCCCTGTAACGCAGATTCCCAAATTATTGTTCCCACTTGGTTCTGCCATCTGTGGATGGAGCTGCGATCCCAATTGATATTTGCTATATATTTTGCATGTCTTTGTTGCTGTCACAAAATGGGGCCACATGGGCAAAACGTTTGGGAACTACCATCCTGTGAAAAAGTCTGAATTATATATTCACTTTCTTGTACAATGGCCATTGGCTATGTAATAAATTTTACTACTTGCATATATTCACTTTCCTTAACGCACACAGAGTACATGGTTTCCTAACATGCGTGTCCTCCATTGTTCTGCCTTGAACTCTGAACACACGGGGCATAAAATCCTCTGTAGATTTAAGCCAATGAGAGCTGAGCCATCGGATGCTTTTAGACGCACAGCTGCCCTGGTGTTGACCATGCCAACCTGCTTCAACCCCAGGCTGGCCGGTCCGTTTTAAAATGCGCCCTGCCAGATGTGAAAGCAGGGCAGGGGGCAGCTCCACTTGCGGCACATCCCAGAGCCCTGCCTGTGGAGCAGACCGAACAAACCTGGGGCACCAGCTGGAAGCAGAGCTGCTGTCCATCTGCTCAGTGGACCAATGCTGCAGCTCTGCTTTTGGCCAGCCATTTCCCTAGGCAATGGCATAGAGGTGCGGGTGCTAGCCTAGAGCATTGGTCGATCCACCCACATCTCTATGGTGTGTGGGTGGGTGCCATATGGGCTGACCGCGGGCCAGGGAAACTGCTGGGTCTGTCTAAAACAGACCCAGGCAGGGCTGCAAGCAGGCGGATGTGGGGGGTGCACATCCATCTGTTTACACACCAGAGATGGGAAACCTTTTCCCTCCTGGGGGCCACTTTGAAAATTATGACAAGCTCCAAGGGCTGCAATGAAGTCGGGAGCAGGGGTGCTTAAGGGGTGTGTTAAAAAAAAACAAAGGTTCCAATAATGGATCTGACCCCTATCTTTATGCACACGCCTGCCCCTCTGCTCTTGTCACTTACTCTAAACTCAGGTTTTCAGTACTTGGGGGTAGGAAATGAATCCAGGGACCAGATTTAGGAGCTAGAAAGGGACCACAAAAACCTGCTGTAGGCCACATTTGACCCCCAGGCCTGAGGTTCCCCATTCCTGGTTTACACCCAACTCACTGACTTCAATAGATGGAGGAGTTAGTTCACCTTTAGTCCCTGTTTGGATGCCTTCATCAACACGATCTCATCTAGCCTTGTAAGGGAGTGGGGCTGGTTCCCCAGCCAAGCAGGGAAAGAACTACCTTTATTAGCCCAGTTCAGTTTGTCCCTAAATTTAGAAGGCTTTTAGCAGCAGGGAGCAAAGTGCAAAACCAACAAGGAAAGTACAAAATAACAAGAAGGTAAGAAGTTTCTCAGGCAGTCAGCATCACAAGTAGAAACTCTCCCTCTCCGCAGGTACGTACATAGCCCTAATTGTAACTGTGAGGAGTGGGGCTAATTGGATTCCATTTAACCCTGTAAATAGTTACTAGACCTAGGATTAACCCTTAATGACCCAGCCACAGACAAAGTATATTGTTCAATTCACTTGTGGCACAAAAGCTATTCAGAGTGGCATTCTGGAGCTCCACCGTGGCTGCTGTTGAGCTTACCTGTATGAGGAGAAGCAGAGCAGGCACCTGCTGGCACTTTCAACATGGCGGCTAAAAGGTAGGAACAAGGAAAACAGAGGTAGCAGCAGAGTTTCTGCTGCCACTAGGGGTCCCTCTAATGGCATTTATCCAAGTCCAGAGCTGATGGGAACTGAGCTAGACTCACAAGGCAATCCCCTCTGGGATAGGAGTGGCAGCACCTGGCTCAACTGGCAAGTGATCCTTGCTTGGCTTTGACAGTGGTTTTAGGATATCCCTGTGGTAGCGCCCACTGCTGGCTGTCCGCATGGTGAGCAACCCTGACCCCAGGCCAGCTTCTAACATCCTGCCTTAAAGTATATTTTTGAGAGATAGGATCCCCATGCATATTTGCATCCCCTCCCCCTGCTCGATTGACAACGCTATTTATCCCTCAGATACTGCAAATGCCCCATAAAATAAACGCCCATCTCTGCAGTTGGTGCATACGTTGTAATGCTAGAGCTGCTGGGCTTCAGACAATAGCATAGCTGTGCAAACTCCTTGGCAGGATAAATCTGAACACCTGCATGCACAGAGGTGCTCAGTTCCCGCCTACTGCTGCCTGTCTCCCAGGCTCAGCAAAGCAAGGACTGTGCAAATGTAGTGCTGGGTCTGTGCCCTAGCATGAAAAGATGCCAGGGCTGAGTCCCAGAAAGCCCTGGCACAAATTAAGCCTTGCCTGCAGTAGAGTGTGTACTTTTCAATATTCCTCACACCTTATTCTCTTGCACTAATATTTTTTACCAGGCCAAATTTTCCATTGCCTTTTAATTTCTCTGCAAAAAGCTATTGGATAGGTCCAAAATTCCCATCAGGATGCAGACAGAGCCAAACTCTCCATCCGTAGCAGCACAAAACACAACATATGCTCTCCCAGTATTTGCCACCCCAGGCCCAGCTAAATATTCTTCCCGAAGCTCCTGAATTCTTGCCAAACTCTCTTTTGTAGGCCCTTCAAGGCATTACAGCAAGAGATCACTCACGTGAAATAGTGCCATTAGTTGCTAGCTTTCCCGTAGCCAATGGGATGACTGTTCATTCTTCATCTCATTCAGATTCCAGGAACTGAAATTTAGACAAAGCAATAACTTTCTGGCATGTTTCTTTCTATGCTGTAGACATGGAAAGACCACATAGGCTCATGGGCCATAAGTGTGAGGTGTCTCCGATCTTTCCTTAATAATTTTTGTTTTTCTCTCATTTTTTTAAGGGAAAGCAACCTTTTATCCTCGGACTTTTTGTCTCTGTTTTCTTACTCCTTCTTCTGAATAGTCAAAAGAACTTGGAAAAAAAATGTTACGGACTTCACCCTTCCTTAAGAGGATAATTCAACAGGCCAGCGTTTGTGAGTCTGTTAAAAGAAAATTAGTACCAGCACTCTACGTAGTGCTAGCCTTGGTGCTGGTTCGGAGACTGCAGCTGGTGCAGAATACGGCGGCCTGTCTCCTGACTGGGACAGGCCGATGCGAGCACATTACACCAGTGCTTTGCTCTCTGCACTGGCTGCCGATAGTCTTCCGGGACCAATTCAAGGTGTTGGTGTTGACCTTTAAAGCCCTAAACGGCATGGGACCCACCTACCTGCAGGACCGCCTCACCCTCTGAATCCTGGATCAGGCGGTCGGCCTCAGGGTCCCCTGGGTGTCAGCCATGAGGAGGACATTCTCTGTGGCTGCACCGCGACTGTGGAACTCCCTCCCGTTGGAGGTTCGCCGACCTCCAATGGGAGGGACCACCAACCTCCCCTCTTTTTGCAGACAGTGCCGGGCCTTTACCAAGGGAGATGGGGTGGGTGGGGTGGGTATAGGTTTTTTGTTTTGGGATTTTAGGTTGTTTTTAATTGTAGCTTTATTGCTATGTTTTAATAGGTTTTTAAATGTTGTTAACTGCCCTGAGATGCTTGAGGCAGGATGGGGAGGCATATACATTTTAATATAAATAAATAATATAAATAAGATACTGATTTTGCATTATTTACTTTTGTTAGTAGGCCAAATTTTAAAAAATTAATACATAACTTGGTGGGCCAAACAGCAGATATGCATAAACTTGCATAAAATAAAATGCGCACATCTACTGGAGTTAGAAAAGGACTACTGGTTAACAGATAGAAAAGAGGCAGAGAGTGGAAGGGGCAAGAAAAATGGGTCTGCCTAGCAAGGACAGGCCTGGGGAATGGTAAAGGTAGTAAGAAGAGAAAGGGCAAAGGCAGCTGGGACTGGAAAGGGGCTGGTGTTGAAAGGACTGTGAGGTGAAGGGAAGAAAGGAGTGAAAGGAACATATCCCTGGCTCTCGATCCATCTGGCACATGAACACATGCAGGGTCATAGCGACCATGGAGTTCTCCGCTGAGCCCAGCCCCTGAACTCCAAGGAGTCCTTTGCAAGTGACCTGAGTGCCACTATGAAATTTTCAGAGGGTGGGGGAACAGGGCCAGCACACTGCTACCTCCAGCCACTCTGAACATTTCCTAGTAGCACCCAGGCTGCTGGCAAAGGAAGATTTCAGAGTAAGCAGGGGTGGAGTGCTGGCCTCAACCCCACCCATGGTTAAATATGTCCTCCTGGTGGGATTGCTGCCACTGCAGGGGCATGCTGGGAGCAGTGCTGCCTTCATGGACAAGCCCTGTTCCCTACCCTGAAGACTCCTGTCCCCGTTGCCCTTGGGAGGGCCCATGATTGACACACACACAGCTCCTGCTCCTTCCAACATACACACTCACATAGTCCTGTTCCTTATTAAGAATGCCAATGAGAGCGGTCTCAAATTGACACATCAAAACCACATTAAAATGTAGGCATCTTCACCTCCTTTTCTAACTCCCTGGTGACTAATGAAATGCTAGGGCTTCCTTCTGCCTGATAGATGTTCTGCCAAGCATGCTACAGAATATCCAGCCTGCTCATCCCACTTGGCTCATGAAACTAAAAGGATGCAACAACGCCACGTTCTTTGCCTAAAGGTGACCTTCATTGCCCACAGCATTGCTCTGCTTTTACAATTTACTACTTGGCAGCCCAGACTCCTTGGTGACTGAATCCAACAACATATTTAATAATGTCGATGTTACAGTCTGGCCTTTAAAAGTTCGCTCACTAATTCTTATTAGCCTATATTGGTTCTAGCCAATCACTACAGAGCTTCACAAAAAAAGAAATCAGTGTATTAGGTTTGCTGGAGACAGACAATTCCTCATTCCTGCAGACAGAGGCAGCAGGATGGACTCATCAAGAAAATGACTTTTTGCTGAAGCTATCCCTCTACAAATTGCCTGGAAAAGGCCTTCATTTAAGGAGCTACTAAACATGCCAAACAGAGTTCATCAAGAGTAAAACTGCTGGATTCTTGATAATTCAGAATCACCCAGTCCCTATTGGCAAGAGGCAGGGAGCCAGGTGGACGTTAATATTCATCACAATGAGCTGCCCCTTGCCAAATTCCTGAAGCAAACGCATTCCCAGCTCTGGTTTTGTGTGCCAGGAATGGCACTGAATGAACCTCTTGCAGAATGTGCCAGGTGGCATTTCAATCTCACTTCCTCCAGCAGTACAACAGCTAGGCTGACAGTAAGTGCAAGGCACAGATGCTTTTTAAATTGTGGGTTATTAAGGGCTGCTGGTATTCTACCCAAATTAATTTTGTAATTGAGGGCTTCCCCTCCCCCCACCCACACTAACTACAGCCCTGAGGGGGTTTATTTTTTCCTGATTATTTGCCATGTTGAATCTCTCAATGGCATATAAAAACAATGCAAAAGTCTCTCTTGTTGCTATAGCAGAACAATAACTTTCCAACAAGTCTCAGTCTGCACTGATTTTTTTTAGTCAACAGTTGGCTGCTGAGCTCTGTTTTCTACTTGCCTTAATTGTGCACTCTGCATTCTGCTCTGGGTAACTCTGATTCACTTAAGCACCAAAGCTTTAGTCTATCCCCATTTCAAAGCGTTCTGAAGTCCCATTAGCTTCAATAAGCCTTTAGTACATAACCTCTATTTCCCTCTCTTCACTTGCAAGGTCACTCTGTCTTGAAACTGAACAGTCACCTCAAACCACTCCGTCTCAGAAAGGGGCCTAGATACCGTAGTGACTGACTATAGAGATACCACCAGGTTCTGTTGGACGGACCTGGGTGAATGAACACACAGGAAAAACAGAAAGTTAAAACCCATAAACCCACATATAAAATACCCATAAAAACACCCCAAGCCCTAAACTAATCCTGTCTGTTAAATGCCTGGCCAAAAAAATAAGTCTTAAATTGCCTTCAGAAGGTGCTTAGGCAAACATCCAGGGAAGGGAGTTCCAGAGCTGTGGAGCAGCCACTGAGAATGCCTCTTTTCATGCCCTTCCTTCCTGCATGGACGTATTGCAATGATGGAACTTGCAAGAAAGAACACGACTCAGCTGACCTTAGAGGCTGTGAGGGGGCGTAGGGGAGGAGGCGGGATGATCAGGGTAGGGTGCTGAGATGGACTTGACTAAGGCCACTTTTAGACGAGACACATTTGCGCATGATTGTTAAAAAATGCGCTTGTTTTAATGCTCATTTAAACACCTAAACCATTTTAAATGTGTATTTGCCGTGAACATGTAAAAGCCCAAACAGTTTTGAATGTGGTTTTTAAATAATGCGCATTTTTAAAAATCAGTTTTGAGCAACTTTGATGATCGGGGGGATGCCAAAACCGTTTTTTAAAAATGTGCATTATTTAAAAAACACATTCAAAACTGTTTGGGCTTTTACACGTTCACGGCAAATACACATTTAAAATGGTTTAGGTGTTTAAACGAGCATTAAAACAAGCACATTTTTTAACAATCCTGCGCAAATGTGTCTTGTCTAAAAGTGGCCTAAGCAGCATACATCATTTCTCCACTCGGTTGGCTGTCCTCTGGCAGGGAAGCTGTCCAACAGGAAAAGGAAGTTGGGTGGAACAACTCAAAGAGTTTTTGCACACAGATGTGTTTGCCAAGCCTGGCCTCGCCTGTTTCTGAGCCCTGCTTCCCAGTCCCCCTTGCTCCAGTCCCCATCTTCAACCCTTGTCCTGCCTGCTGTGCCTGACCATCAGCCCTGTAGCATTTCTGACTCCCTGTCTCCCTCTGCCCATGTCTCACCTTGACCTTGTCCTTGCTGTTCCACAAACTGTAACCTCAGCTCAGGCCTCCTGGCTTGTTTCTCGATGCTGTTTTTTGAGTTGTCACTCCAGCTCATTGCTTGACTCCACTGTGGCCCTGATTCTGTTTGACTTTGCTGTGGTTCTACCTGCTAAGACAACCTATGATATGACCAGGTGCCCGACAAGGACTCTAGAATGGAAAATGCCCTGCCATTGGTCCATCTGTTCTGCACCAGGGAACTGTTAGACGAGTGTAGCCAGCCACTAGTCACAAACGAGCAGCTCTTACAGGACGAAGAATTTTCCTCCCCCACAGGTCTCTCACTTATGCCAGTCACGTTTCCTTTGTGAGTTACATGCTGTATATTTGCACCCACTGTTACAAGGATAAAAACAGCAGCAGAACTTCACAACAGCAATGTTCCAATAAATTGTGCCCTTTATTTTCTATTAACTGAGCTTGTATATTTTATTACATAGTATTTTCTTCCTTCACAAATAGTACAGGGCAATCTGTTTGCTAGTAAACATGCAAGCACCTATAATCTAACAGCTTGTTGAAAGGAAATGCTAATTGTGACAGCTTTGCAGTTGCCAAACAAGTAAACTAAGTGTCTAGTAAAGGTAAACAGAGACATTTTAAAATGCACAGACTTATTTTCCAAGTTCCCATTTAGGGTTCATTTGTATGCACTTAGTCATGTGTTAGGTAATGGAGACAGTCAGGTTTTGCAATACCCTTAATAGTCTGATTGCCTAGAACTGGATAATGCAAACACATCAGTAACTATCCTTACACATATATACGCACACAAATGAGGCACTCAGATACTATGGCAATGGACACAGTATAAATAAATGGCTAGACAGAGACAGAGGAATTATGTAATTCAATGCACATCCTCTTACATTATCAGCCTTGCCAGCAGATAATGGAAGGATGGTTCTGTCACCACAACAGTGGACTAGAATTTAGGAGATGTGGGTTCAGTTCCTGTATTAGAATACAATACTATACTAGAACTAGGGGACACTCCATGAAACTAAGTGGCAGCAATTTTAAAACAAACAAAAGGAAGTAATTTTTCACACCACATACAATTAATTTATGGAATTTCTTGTCAGAGGGTGTTGTGAAGACCAGTAGCATAGTTGAGTTTGAACAAAGATTGGATAAGTACTTGGAGGACAGGCCCATAAATAGCTATTAGTCAAGTAGTTTGAGGGATGCAGCCTCCTACTGTTGGATGCTGGGAGAGAACTGCAAGGAATGGATCATTCCATTATGATCTGTTGGGTACTTGTATGGCCTTTGAGGTGTTACATAATCTCTATTTACCTTGGTTTCCTCCACTGTAAAAAAATGATAATGCGTCTTTTCAGCTGTTGTGAGGATAAATTAGTAAATATATGGGAAGCATGCAGAATCAATTTTTTGAAAGTACCTAAGTCGGAATGTAAGTTCCACTGAAAGTCAATACATTTCAGGCTCCAGTTGTCTATGGACCTATTTCTACCAAACACTGCCACCAGGAATAGTAACTCCCTTTGGAAGCAAATACACAGTGGTACCAACTTTATCCTTTATCACAGATGCCATACCTGATGGAAGCATATCCCAGAGTGTAGTTCTTCTAGGAAGACCACAAAGAGAAGATGTGCAAAATTGCTCATAAGGTAAGCCATGAAGGAGGGCTGAGGGAAGGGAAGGGGGGAGGGGCGGGGCAGGGAGGGGCGGGGGGGGGG
>QEPC01008027.1:2348299-2359029 GCA_003113815.1 Sphenodon punctatus | reverse complement strand
TTAAACAAAAAGCCAGGCTGGGCAGGGTGGGTGGGGGGTGTCCCCCCTTCCACCCGCGCAGCCTGGACTCGGGGAGGTTTTTTTTTAAAAAAAACTTTTATGCGGGGGCTTTAAGTTTTTTTTTACATTGCAGCCATTTTTAAATGGCTGCAATGTAAAAAAAATCCGGTACCTCAAAATCCAGTACCCGGTCCGGATTACCGGGTCGAATCCGATAATGCCGGTACGCCCGGTACCGGCATTATCGGATACCGGATTCTACCGGTTTCCCACCCCTAATGAATAGGATCAGGGTTGGTCAACCCTTCTGAATCTGTTAGATCTGTTGGCTGCTTTTGATACCATTGACCATAGGATGTTGGTGACGTGCCTACAGGACCATGCTGGGGTGGGCAGGACTGTTCTTGAATTGTTCCGTTCCTTCCTAGCTGGGTGAACTCAGCAAGTGGTGCTGGGGGACTGTTCTTCGTCTCCCTGGGACATGTCGTGTGGAGTCCTGCAACGTTCTGTTCTGTCCCCTCTCCTGTTCAACCTGTATATGCAGTAGGGGTGGGACATCAGCGCAAATATCGGGTACCAGTTTTACCGGTTCCCGGATTTAAGAATACCGGTTTACCAGATTAATACTGGTTTACCGGTACTGGATCTTTTCCATTGATTTCAATGGGGAACTGTCCCCATTGAAATCAATGGAAAAAATTGAAAACCTCCCCCTTCCTCGAGTCCAGGCTGCGCGGGTGGAAGGGGGGACACCCCTCACCCACCCTGCCCAGCCTGGATTTAAACAACAACAAAAAAATGTGACCCCTACTGCGGGCTCTCGGCCGCCGCCGGCGACCCAGAGCCAGCCCAGCACCAGCATCCAGCAGCAGCCAGCAGGTACGTAAGTACCAGTACTACTGATCCCTGGGGTGTGGGGGGTTTAACACCCCCCCACCCCAGGGATCACCCTACTTCCCACCCAGGGATGGCCTACCTACCTACCTTGAACTCCGGACGGTGGTGGCGGCGCTCCGGTGGCTTCAGCACTGGCTGTGGTTGCTGCCAGCTTCAGCACGCTACTAGGCCTGCCGAGGAACCCGGAAGTTCCCCGGAAGGCCTAGTAGCGTGCTGAAGCCAGCGGCAGCCACAGCCGAGCGCTGCCCGGAGCTCAAGGTAGGTAGGTAGGCGATCCCTGGGTGGGAAGTAGGGTGATCCCTGGGGTGGGGGAGGTGTTAAACCCTACCCCCCACCCCAGGGATCAGTAGTACCGGTACTTACTTACCTGCTGGCTGCTGCTGGATGCTGGTGCTGGGCTGGCTCTGGGTCGCTGGCGGTGGCCCGGAGCCCGCAGTAGGGGTCACAAATTTTTGTTGTTGTTTAAATCCAGGCTGGGCAGGGTGGGTGGGGGGGGTCCCCCCTTCCACCCGTGCAGCCTGGACTTGGGGAGGGAAAGTGTTGGGGGGGGGGTTGTGGAGTTTTTTTTACATTGTGGCCATTCATTTGAATGACCGCAATGTAAAAAATCCGGTACCAGGGAATCCGATAAATGGGCTGGATTACCTGGTTTAATCAGATACTGCTGGTACACCCAATACCGGCAGTATCGGATACTGGATGATCCGGTAGTCCCACCCCTAATATGCAGCTGCTGGGCAAGGTTGTGAGAAGGTTTGGTGTTCAGTGTCATCAATATGCTGATGACACCCAGCTTTTATTCTCATTGTCTTCTGACCCAGACCCAGCAGTCTCAGCGCTTACTCAGTGTTTGTCAGCTGTGGGGGACTGGATGAGGGTGAACCATCTGAAGCTGAATCCCAACAAGATGGAGGCGATGCTAGATGGAAGGGTGGCAGGCTTGTTGGCATCCCTCATCATTGATGGGGTTCGCCCTACACTGGTCCTCAGGTTCGTAGTCTGGGAGTTCGTAGTCAGGTGGGGGATGTAGCGAGGAGCACATTTTGCCAGTTACATCTGGTGCGGTGGCTTCAGTCGTACGTCTCGGACTCTGACTTGGCCACTGTCATCCATGCTTTCATCACTTCAAGACAAGACTATTGTAACATGGTCTATATGGGGCTACCCATGCTGATGGTTCAGAGACTGCAGCTGGTGCAGAACATGGTGGCCCGTCTCATGACTGGGACAGGTCACCGTGAGCACAGTGCACCAACACTCTGTTCTTTGCACTGGCTGCCTATAGTCTTCCGGGCCCAATCCAAGGTGTTGGTGCTTACCTATAAAGCCCTACACAGCCTGGGCCCTACCTATTTGCAGGATCACTTCACTCTCTGGGCTCTGGATCAACCCCTGTGGTCTGCTGGGAGCGTCTTTCTCAAAGTCCCCCAGGTATATCGGGGGTCGACTATGGCGAGGGCGTTCTCGGTGGCCACACCAAGTCTGTGGAACTCCCTTCTGGCTGAGGCCTAGTTGTGAATCTTTGATGGTATTTTATGATATTTTTTGGTGCAGGATATAAATTATGAAATAAATAAATGAAAAGCAATTATGAGACACTTGGTACTCAGTGTGTTCTGCTTCATTGCGGTGCAATACCCAGGGAAGCTGGGTCCCATGGTGGCATGAGAGTCCTCTTGAATCACAACAGGCTCTCCACAGCCCAATGCTCCCATGTTGAAGGTCTTATTAAAGCCACCAGTGCTTCTCACACCCATGTTGTCATTTCAAGTTTATTCATAGACTCCATGTGGATCCGGGTTCCTGTGGGTGCTTTTGGCTACTGTCACAACCTGATGTTCCAGGCAGGGGTGGGTCAGAACAGCAGTTACATTTTTGTGGGACATTTCTACAAAAAATGAACAGCTGTAGCCTTTTCGATTGGAATACTAACCACAAATTCACCATTTTGGGTGAGGCAGTGGTCATTCTGCATATGAATAGCTTCTTTTTTAAAATATTTCATGGTTGAATGGTTCTGTTCCTTCCTAGCTGGGAGAACTCAGCGAGTGGTGCTGGGGGACAGTTCAATACATGGGACCCCGTGTGACTACACAGTTTGCACATACCTGGATCCAGCCCTGCTTTACGAGAAACACCAAGAGAATAAATAGGGAATGCCCATCTTTCTGTTGGCATTTATTTACTTATTTATTTACTTCAATTTGTATTCCATCATTCCCCAAAGGCTCAGGGCAGCTTACAATTTAAAAATAGACAAAAATATAAAACCAGTAAGAATATAAAGCCATACACCATCCCACTTAACACCACCCCCACCCCCAAACCCTATTCCCACCTGCTAAAAGCCTGGCCAAATAAATAGGTTTCACATTGCCTCCAGAAACTCCTCAATAGGGATGTGCAAACAGAATGCGGTTCGGATGTTCGGACATTCGGTCCAAAACCCAAGTTGTTCAGTTCAGCTGAGTTCGGCCGAGCTCAGCTGAAAATAGCGCTATCGATACCGATACCGGAATCGATTTTTTTTCCGGTATTGGTATCATTCGGCCCTGAAACCACTCCTGGTCTCCACCCCTGGTGCCAGGAAGTCTGCTCCTCAGCTGCCTCACCCTTCCAGACACATTGTTCCCACCCAAAGTCACATTTTTTCCACCCCCGAACTCATCCAAACTTTTCCAAACTGTTCGGCCGTTCAAACATTTGGTTTGGACATTCGGTTCGGTCATCCAAACAGGCCGAGTTTGGCCGGAACTCCGAACATCCGAATCGCATTCGCACATCCCTACTCCTCAGGCTAGAGCTTTGGTGAACCTCCAGAGGAAGGGAGTTCCAAAGCTGTGGAGCACTACCAAGAATGCCTCTCTGCATAGTATGGTGACGGGACCGGATGCAATGATGACACTTGTAAGAGAGCACAATGGAACATAAGGGAGCAGGCCATCCTTTTGATATGTAGGGCCCAAGTCATTTAAGGTTTGATAGGTCAAAACCAGCACCAGCACAAGCCTAGAGTGCTATTGGCAGCCAGTGCAGAATTTGGAGCACTGGTGTAATGTGCCCTTGAAAGTCCACTCACATAAGTTGGGCCACTGTATTTTGCACCAGCTGCAACCCCTGAACACTCTTCAAGGGCAGCCCCACACACAGCGCATTACAGTAGTCTAGCCTTGATGTTAAAAAAATATGGATGGTGGTGGACAGATCCGAATCTGATAGAAAAGGTTGCAGCTGTCTCACCAGATGGAGTTAGTGGAAAGCGCTCTTGGACACTGGCACAACCTAATGTTCCAGGCAGGGGTGGGGCAGAACAGCTGTTACATTTTTGTGGGACATTTCTACAAAAACTGAACAGCTGTAGCCTTTTCGATTGGAATACCAACCAAAATTCACCGTTTGGGGTGAGGCAGTGGCCACTCTGCATATGAACAATAGCTTCTTTTTAAAATATTTCATACAATTCCAATTGGAATCAGGTGAAATATTTTGAGTTCCAGTTTTCTATTGGAATGGGCAAACTGGCTCATTCCAATCAAAATTTGGAACCCACAAAATTTCAAAATCAGCCTTAGTTCCAGGAACCTCAAAGATCCAGGAGCATCGCCAGGATGCAAATCTTATTGACCAGAGAAGGTTAGACCCCCTTAATAACAGGTGGTTCTATCTCCCCTTGGTCACAGAGCCAGCCAGTCATCACCACCTCAGTCTTGTCTGGATTCAGCTTCAATTGGCTTTCCTGCATCCAGTCCCCAGTGGCAAACAAGCACTGCAGGACCTGGTTCAGATGAACCGCACTCCAAATCTATGCACAATCTTGCCTTGCAGCCTCAGAGGCACATTGAACAAGAGGGCAGACAGAATGGAATCCTGCGGGATCCCACAGAAAGGGTCCCACAGGGATGAAGAGCATTGCAATCACCCCACCTTCTGGGACCTAGTCAATAGGGAAAAAATGGGACTACTCAAAAGAGAACCATCAAACTAGAGCTGAAGTGAGATTTTTTCCAAAACAGGAATTCTCATCGAAATCCTGGTCCCTGATACCATCCCAGTCAAATTGAGGACCACTTGGTAATATCTTGACCAACATTTCATTTCTTGATTGACCAACTTTCTGCTTACTGGGATCTTGTTTACCGCTTTGCCATCCATTTCAAATCCCAAGTAGTAATACCGACACCATCCCCGTTACCTGTGCGCCGCCCCCTCTCCATGAGGGGGCGGCGTGCGCAGAGGTGGCATTTGCTCCTCCCCCACGGGGAAGACAGGGAGGCCAGAAGTGGGCGCCGCAAAGAAGGAAAGTGCACAATGTGAGACTTGGAGGGCGCCATCTTGGTAGCGCGGCTCAGTCGTGGCCAGTCACGCCGAAGAAGAGGAGCCAGAAGGAAGCACGGACAGCAGCTCCTGATCTTTCTGCAGCGCCCATCGTGCTGACTTAGCCCGGCGGGACTCCAGGTGCGTGTAAGGTGGGGGAAGAGGGAGGTGTCACTACCCCCCCTTGGTTTAAGCAAGCAGCCCCCACAGGGAGCCAGAGCTGTGGCAAGTGCCATCCTAACACCCCACCCCACCCCCCACTGCAATGCACAAACAGGGCGATGGGCAGGAAGGGTAAAGGGCAGGCAATGGGCCAAACCCAGCACCCCGCCACAGGACCCAGAGGCCTCCGGGCACAGGCTGAGGCCATTATGGCCTCATTACATGAAAGGATGGGGGGGCTGTGAGGAGGTCCTATGGGGCCTTGCGGAGCACCCCCCACCCTCACAAGCTGACCACCCCCTAAGGGAAAGGAGGGAGAGGGAGACGGTGCGAGTAGCACCACCTACAATACTAAATGGGGGGACTCCCCCCCCCCCCAGGGAGGTTTCTCCACCATCTCCAGATGGGAGTAGGGAGATCTCCCCCCAGGGACAGGCTGCCCCCCCGGAGACGTCTCCACAGCAGGCGGTGAGACACACGAGACCACTCACATGCTACCGGGACACCAGGAGGAAGAACGGGATGCAGGCCCAGCCACGGCAGTGCGGTGCCATAGGAGTGCATCGCCCCTGAGGCAGTTGGCCCTGCAGGGCACCAAAGCCCCCCACCCGGGTAGGGGGAGGTGCGGTGTGTCTCCTGACAGCCTGGAGGAGGAATGCCCGCCCAGGCACTGCTCATGGAATGACTCATCTCAGGCTATTTTGGAGCAACTCCAGGATTTCGCGGGGCATATGGAGTCGCTTGAGGCAACAGTACGCATGACAGCTGAAGGGCAACCGCAAGTGCTCCGGGGTGACGTGGAGGCACCTGGAGCATCGACCCGCTCTCGCAGTCCCCAGCGACGTGACGACGTGCATACCATGAACCCAGGTAGGTCAGGTGTGGAAGATTATATGTGGGGAGGGGAGCAGCACTGCAGCTGCAGCTGCAGCTGTAGAAGACATGGCCAAAGCACCGGCCAAATTCCCACAGGCAGGGCAGGGGACAGGGGGCAGCAAGGGCCCCAACCTCAGTTCAGTATAAAGCACTAGACAGGACCTTGCACAACTGCCCCTTTCAGGAGGAGGTCCATTACATTGTGCAAGGCTTCAAGGCATGTTTTAGGATTCCAGCAGGTAGGGTCAAAGTGAGGACATGGATGGAGAATCTCAAATCAGTCCGAGGTTTGGAGAACTTGGTGCACGCCAAGCTCCAAAAAGAGACAGCAGAAGGCAGAGTGGCTGGCCTGTTTGATTCCCCACCCATGGAGTCCTTACATGTTTCACCCCTGGGAATAGTGCCCCAAAAGACCCCCAGGTAATTCCACCTCATTCACCACCTGTCCTACCCGAGGGGCAAGTCATTTAATGATGCAATTTCCAAGGAGCTATGCACAGTCCACTACACGTCTTTTGATTCGGCGGTGAAGATGGCCAGCGAGTGTGGCCCTGCAGGCTACTGGCAAAGTGCGATATTAAATCTGCATTTCGCCTGCTGCCGGTCCACCCCGACGATTTAGAGCTGCTGGAATTTCAATTTTGAGGTCAATTTTACTTTGATAAAGCCATGCCAATGGGGTGTTCCATCTCCTGTTCAGCTTTTGAACGGTTCAGCTCGTTACTCGACTGGCTGGTCTGGCACCGGGCCCAATCCGAGTTTATCATCAATGATTTCATGTTCTTAGGCCCCGCGGGTACTGGGGAATGTGCAAGGCTCCTACTAACATTCCATGAGGTGGCAGCAGAGCTGGGGGTACCCCTTGCACCGGAAAAAATTGTGGGACCTGTAACCAAGCTCACATTCCTAGGGATAGAGATGGACACTGTCAGGGAGGAGTCCCACCTCCCCCCTGACAAGGTGTCGATGCTCCTCAACACAATTAGAGAAATCCTGTCCTATAATAAGGCTATGGTACACCAGCTACAAAGCCTTAATTTCATGTGCCGGGTGGTTGCTCCAGGTCAGGCATTTTTGTCACGACTTTATGCCAAAGTACCGGGTCACCTGCCCCCCCCATTACCATGGACGTGTGACGGTAGATATGAAGCAAGATCTATCCATTTGGGCGCGCTTCCTGTTAGTTTTCAACGGAGTTAGCATTTGGAGGCAGTTAATGCTCCTGGAGGCCGAGCTCCAGGTCCAGTCAAATGCGGCTTGGATCACTGGGCTTCGGCCTCTACTTCAGGGGGAAGTGGTGTGCAGCCCCATAGCCACCCTCATGGCCTATGGAGGGCATAACCAGGGACCTCACTTTCCTCGAGCTGTACCCCATAGTTTTGGCGGTCCACTTGTGGCCTTGTGACTTTGCCAACAGGACGGTGCTCTTCTGGTGTGATAACATGGCAGTAGTTCAGGTCATCAACACTCTCTCCTCTAAATCCGCCAGAGTTATGGGGCTGGTTCGAGCTTTTGTGCTGCAGTGCCTAGATAACAATATTCTATTTAAATCTAAGCACATCCCAGGAGTCAACAATGGCATAGCTGACGCCCTATTCCGCCAGCAGATGGACCATTTCTGCATATTGGCACCAGAAGCCAACGAGGAACCCGATGTCATGCACCCACACTTATGGAGCATTGGACAGTAGATCTGTACGACGTTGTCCAAGGTTCAGTCACCCCCAGCACCAGGGAGTCATATGCCAGGGCTTTTTCTGAGTTGAATGAGTTCCAAACATTCAGGTCACTCAAGGACTGGGACTTAGGTCTCCCTATCCCAGAACCCCAGGTGCTGCAGTTTGCAATTGTGCAGCTATCAAAGGGCCTTGCACCATCCACGATCCCAGGAAAATTAGCCACGGTGTCATTTTCCAGCAGATTAGCGGGTCACCCTTTCCTGGATCAGGGCTTCTTTTCAGGAAAGTTAATTGAGTCTTGGTCTCACCAACATGGGGCCAAAGCAGATCACAGGTTGCCAATCACCCTTGAGATTCTTTTGCCACTAGTGGATTCCCTCCCTTTTATATGTTTCAGCTCCTACGAGGCCACCTTGTTCACTGCCGCCTTTACGTTAGCATTCTTTGGGGCCTTCCGGGTCAGTGAATTAGCGGCTGCCTCAAGGTCAGACCTTGCAACTGGGGTTATTAGAGAGGGGGATGTAACACTGCAGGACCACTTCATGTCAGTTTTCCTCTGGCGGTCCAAAAGTGACCAGAGGGCGAGGGGACAACACATTGAATTGCAAGAGGCCGAATGGCCAAAAGTATGCCCAGTAGTTGCTTCGCCCAGATACATGTCGATACGCCTGCCTAACCCTGGCCCTTTCCTCATATACCGGGACGGCTCATCGATCACCCAGCACCAATTTTCTGCCATCCTCCACAGAGCCCTGTGGCGGATTAACCAATCCACTCACAGGTTCGGATCGCACTCCTTCCGGATAGGCACGGCCAGTTATGCAGCCGCACTGGGTCTCTCTGAAGACAAGATTCGCGAGATAGGGCGGTGGAGATCCTCGGCATTTTGAGACCTTCCATCAGTGCCGCCCGCAGGGTTTAACAATGATCTGTTTTGCCTACAGGAGCAGGACCCAGGGGCCAGCAAAAATCGGTGTGGATCGTCGGCCACAGCGTTGTTTACTGGGCGGGCAAGGCTGCGGGTGGCACACACTGGGGCATGCAGCTAGGGCTCAGTGACCGAGCGGAGGTGGCATGGAAGGCCAGAAGAGGCATGTGGTGGGAACAACTAATGCCCCTTCTCCATGGGACCGCTAGGGGGCGCCCTCCAGACGTTATGATAATACACCTAGGTGAGAACAATTTTCCCCAAATGTCAGGGCTCAAGCTAGTGGTTAGATAAAAAGGTCATGGGGTCCAGGTTATTGCCAGCCACTTTGCTGGTCTGGAGACACATGATTGAACGGATTAAATGGAACAACGCGCTACGGCCTGGCAAGATTGATATGGCACGCAGGAAAATTAACTAAGAGATGGGAAAACTGGTCATGGCCCAACCGGGGGGGGACACCATTCTCCACCAGGGTATCCATTTTGACAAGCCGGAGCTATACAGACCGGATGGGGTCCACCTCTGAGAGGTGGGCGTTGTCTTGTATCTGCAAGCGTTGAAGGACAAATTGCTGCAGTTAGTATGAGGTCGGGGTGGGGAATGTCAAACCAGCCAAGCAAAGGCTGGCGGTTTGCGTGGCAGGAGTCCAGTGTATTTAATTATAACGTTGGCAAAGAATTAGCTGCACATTAAGTCATCTCCTTATGAGACGGGGCCATGGGTGGAGCTAGAGCAGGGGTGGCCAGCTTCCAGCCCAGGCCCAGGATGGAGAGGTATGCCATACCTCAGAGGACACGGGCGGTCCATGGGGGGGGCGCCGCCTCCCTCTTACTATGGTCATGAGAGGTTCTGTACCTCCTCGACCAGCCAGGCGGCTGGAGTGAGAGTGACCTAATGTCAGTCACGTAGTTTCACCGGACCGAGGGACATTGGGCCGCACAAGTTAATGGTTACATATAGCTCAGGCTGGACGCAGGAGGAGGATTACCCCCTCCCTGACCTTAACATCCAGTAAATAAAAGTGCGGCCTTTTAAATCCCATATAATGTGTGTCTTTCTTCCGGGGGGTTATTGGGGCACAGTACTGCATTTCTTGCACTCCATTTTCCCTTGTACTTCCTTGTCATTCATTGGATAGTACGCAGATTCCTTTACTAATCTGCAATCCAGTTGCCGATTGGTCAAAGCAAAAGAGAACAACAATTTTGATTGGAGGCACTGAAGTAGATCTTAAGAGGCACTGGGAGGAAGTTAAGGGGTGGACGATCCACGCAGTGATTGGCTCAGAAATTTGAAAACAACAAACCTGGAAGTAAAATGGTACCCTTGGCAATGCAGTAATCAGTAAATGACAGAATGCTGTAAATGATAAGCAGAAAGCAGTAAATCAGGACAGTATCTCACAGTATTGTGAGAATCAAGAAATTGCATTGTTATAACAGGAAACAATCAATTGATCCTGGTTCCTGATATTAGGGATGGGTGAACAGATCGTGGTTCGGCTTCGGCCGTTCGGTTCGGCTGCGTTGGGTTCGTCCGTTCGGTTCGGCAGTTCGGTTAGTTCGCCGGGTTCGGGTTCGGCTGTTCAGTTCGGCCGTTCTGCTGTTCGGTTCGGTTCGGCCGTTCGGGAAATGTTATGGGTGTTTTCTTTGTTTTTTATGTTTTTTTTGTTTTTTATTGGTTTTTATATGGTTTTCTTTTGTTTTTTATTTGGTTTTTTTGTTTTTATATGGGATTTTTAAATTTATTTATTTTATCTAATATTATATATATATATATATCTACACTAAATCTAACTGCTATTAACTATTCTAAATGCTATGAACTAAATGGATTATCTAATAAGTACACAGACCTACTCCTACAAACAC
>QEPC01008027.1:2293137-2317333 GCA_003113815.1 Sphenodon punctatus | reverse complement strand
GAGTCGCTGATAGGATGTAAGTCAAAAAGAGGTAAATCCTCAGCAACAGAACACCCCAACCCTCCACAAGCTCGACCTCTGTGATTATGCTTTACTGCTGGGAGATCATATGCCCTATAACTCTCCAAACATAAGGGCATGGTAGCCCAAGTTTCCTGAATTAAAACAATCTGGTACCTTTTGATAAAGGCCAGAAAGTCCAAATCACTCTTATGCCTTTCCCAACCAGCTATGTTCCAAGAACATATACGTAGTTGGTTTGCTGGTTCCTTTTCCACTAGTCATAGGGGGTCAGAGTGACTAGGATCTGGACTAAGTCCTACTATTATTGGATCCACTTGCTGCGTCACTGATGCAGCTGCGGGATCCAAAAAGTGTCTCAAGGAGTGACTGCTATCCCCTACTACAAGTGAACCCTGTGAGGAAAAAACCTCCCCAAGGCCCTCCCCGGGGAGGTTCCCTACCCCCAAGGGAGCTAAGGCTGGTGGCTGAACTAGAGCTAAAGATGGGCTCTTCTTTGCCTGAATTCGTTCTGATAATATACAAGTAGCCCAATGTTGAATTTGGGTGATTTCCTGTTTAAGGTTAGAGGGTTTGGTTATAGCCCTCCTGCATATAGGATCTGCCACCCTAAGTTTCTCCAACAATGAGGCGCCACGGGAAGGAAATCCTGATTGTGGCTTTGACAGTTGTTGCGGCAGATGTGGACTCAGCACTATTGGACATGACCGCGGCTGATGGCTACTATTAAACTCACTGTGTAACCCGTCAAGGCATTCTTGGCCTGTGAATTCTGACCCATCCCCCTGCCCATCCTCCTCCTTACGAGCTATCTGCCAGGATCCCAAAACATTTTGAGAGTTCCTCAAAAAGGACCTCCGTGGTTTGGTTTGTTTGGTCAATTGAGGGCTTACCTTGCCACCAATAACTGGAGATATGGGAAGTACAGAGGATGGAGAGGAGGGATGACTAGAGCTATCTCTAAGATTATCCCTAGACTTCAGGCAAGATTTAGTGGAGTCTGCCTGAATCGGGTCTATATTCCTATCCTTGTTTATTTCTGTAAGGGAAGGTGAGAAAACCTGCTCCTGCACCTGAACATTACTCTGTCTCCTTAAACCCTTTAAGGGCTGCGCTGTTATATTCTAATACAGCCTTGAGCGAACCTAGATGGTTTCGAATAAACACTCGACTACCAGGTTTATGAAAAACCCTAGACAATATAACTCCCCACGAATTCAAAAGAGAAGTATATGAAAAAAACATTTCCACTATGGCTTGTGAGCTAAAATATAGAACCACTGTCTGTTCCCAACCTAGAAAGGGAAGATATTCCATCTGTTCCAGCATATGAACTGGGATGCTATACCCCAAAATGGCACTCAGATGACATATTACCCTGGGCTTTGTATCCCAATAAAATATACGGCCATCGGGCAATGGAAGAATCCTCAATGCCAATGCTTCACGAATTAACTGTTGGCCAGAGCCATTAATCAAAGGGGGAACATTCCCCTTATTACCACCCGGGGTACAAGCTGACATATTAGATGGTTCATCTGACCCCAAAGTCGACTTGGAACAACCCATCCCCCAGTCCGGCTGACTCACCAGCCTTTCCTTTAATTTAACTCCCAACTGTTTATAGAGATCTACAATCTCCTGCAGTTGAGATTGAAATTCCTGCAGCTGGTTCTCTATCCTCTTCACTTCTTCCGAGAGCACTAAAATTGCATCTCTCAGATCGTGACCCAAAATGCCTCCCACATAATGTATATTTCCCCTCTCCATATGTCCTGACAAGTGGACTCGAGGCTCCTGTTTCCCACTAAGGGGAGTCATCAAATCTGGAGAGACCAACTTAGGCTCTAATACCTCCGGGGGGGGAGGAATAGGGAACCTGTGAGAGGACAGAGACCCCAGCACCTAATGGCACAGATTCTTCTGCTATCACTAGTCACTAATTGACCAGAGGGATCTGAGTAGACTGTAAAACTCCATCCTTATAATCAGAGCTAGAACTCTGGGTGGTGGCAACCAAATTGGTCAATTTTAGTTGTTTCCCACGAGCCCTAGTGACCATTACTTGACTCCTTTTTTTGGTCATTTGGCCAAAAATATTTTGCAGCACCTATACTACAGCAACCATATACCCACCCACCAACCAACCAACCCTTGTTCGGAGGGGTGAGCACTCTACAAATAACCTGGCCCCCTAAACCCCGACGGACCCCGAAGGGTCCTTTTCAGCCGCTGGTTAATTTCCGGTGGCGGTGTTGGAGGCTGACGTAGAGGGTGGGGGGAACCCTGGTTCGGCAATCCCCCCTCACCAACACTCACGTGTCCTGGCTGTTGTTCCCCGCAAATGTATCATTCACCCCTGTTCAGATAGCACGGAGCTTCTGGCTAGCCTCACGGGAGCTGGAGCAGCAGCAGCCAGGCAGCCATCACTGTTAAATGCCCTGGATTCTCCAACCTGGAGCACAGCCTCACAACCCGTGCCTAAGCCGCCTTTACCCTGGTGACTCTTTTGAAGGCTGTTAGTGTCCACAGCGCCGGCGCAGCTCTCCCGAATACAGATGGCGATCAGTTGAGTTCCACTTCGAGCAGGGCTGGTTACAATCAGGAGCGGGTGGTGGAAAGGGATGGCTGGGGCTCCTGGGGGTTGATGGAAACAGCCAATGAATAGGTGGGAGGGCTCCACCAGTAGTTTCCCCTGCAGTGTCTCCTGCTCCTAGCCCCTCCTCTCCCAGCTGGTCTCACTCACCTACAGTATGTATTACATGAAGTAATTCACAAATGTGATATACAGGAACCCATGTTCACTGCATTTTCCCCATTGACACCAATGGGGGAAAACAGTGAACACGGGGCCCTTGTCATAATTCACACATTGCACCACCCCTTAAAGACAGGTTCCTCGGGTAAGGGCTAATACTGGCTAATGCTGGCTAATGTGTACCCACTTGTTGGTGTGCTGTCTATTAGGTTGCAGAGGAGTTACTGTGTGCTTGGGGAGGAGTAAGCAATGGGTAGCTACTGTTGCTGTGATAGGAAACAGGTGGCTGGAGAGCAGGGTTGGTGCTTGCTTGAACGTGAATTGATCAGCTTTTCTGATTTCTGTTGGGTATGATTTTAGATGTGTGTTTGGGAGTGTTCTCTCTGGATGTTAACAAATGAGACATTAGTGCACATTAGCTAACATTAGACCACACCATTTATTAGGCATTCACCAGATATTCACCCTACTGGACACGGGGCCGCCACCCAGCCCCTACTCATGTCTAAGTCTTGGAGAATGTGGAGCCCACCATGTGGGTGAATGCAGGCTAATGTGGGCCCATGGGTCCGCCTCCCATTTATTATGGTGTGTGCAGCCTCTGCCTGCATACAGGTCCACTAGGACCCTAGAATCCAGGATGAAGCACCTAGAGCGGTCCGAGGAGCGAGCTCTCTCCACTCTCACTGATGCTTTGACTGCAATGTTTACTTTCACTTTTTGGAAAGCTCCAAAGCGGCTCTCCAAAAGTGGAAAGGAAAAAGAAAATAAAAGAAAGACACACTGGGGGTCATTTTTGTCAATTTCCATCACTTTTTGGGATTCTCCGGGACTTTGGGGGGCATTATTTCTGGCACTTTCCCTCAATTTTCTGCCACTGTTTGTTAGACTGGACACACCAAACATGTGTGGTGGCTGCGTGTGGGCGCTAAGGACCAAACATGGGCTCCAGCAGGATAACATCTTGTTTGTTAACACTATCTCTCTCTCTCTCTCTCTGCAGCATTCCCCCTCCCCCCTCAACTTCCCGCCTGTCCCTCTCTGCCTTAAAATGACTGTACAGGGCTCACAAGAGAAGGAGCTGAACTTCTTTAGTTGCTCAAGCGTCTGAGGAGGAGGAGAGGAAAGTGGAAGCACCTGGCTTCCCCACCTCCTTGCTGTACCTTGGGGCATATCCTACTCTCCAACCCCGTTTGTGTATTAGGATTGGCACTTGCAGGATGTGGGTGAGTGGAACACCCACTTGTAGGGGGCTATCGTGTTGTTTATTTACACCCAATGATAAAATAAGGAAAAATATTCCTTATTCTGCCTCATTCTTGCCTTATTCTGAGGCAAAAATAAGTATTTAGCAAATGTGCTGTGGGATTTTTAGCTTTGTCTTGAGAGGTAGCAGCAAAAAGTACACCTGTCACATATCCTGTTCTCTTTCTGCACTGTGCCACTTTTAACATCACTATAGTATGGAAATGTAACATCAACATGTAAGTGTTAGTCCCAGCTAGAATCAGCACTGGACACTGGAATTCACAGATCGGTTTCCAAAATAATCATCGTACATGCCTGGTTTTTCTTTATATATATTTTGGGAATTGAAATAAAGAAATAATAACCTCCTGTGTCTCTAAGTACTAAACAGACAGGTACTTATACTGTCTTTACACAGAAAGGTGACGCGAAGACATGAGAAGAAAGCAGACAAGGAGGTCATCCATTTCACCTGTTTTGTGGCACAGTTTTATCGTGTGCACCTTTTGTCATGTAAGTTGTATACTAAAAAAAAAAATCTGTAAATTGTACAGTTGCACAGTTAAATAGTATATAGTAGAAATGGGGAAAAGAAATTAAGAAGCCTGAGTTAGAGTCAGTGAGGCAGAGAGAGATACAGAGAGGCTCTTCCAAATACTGCTTCAAAATTAAGAATCTTACCAAATATTGGTAACTGCTGGTAAGACTTCATTAAAATGAGGAGAGTATTTCTCTTTGCTCCCTTTTAAATGTTGGTCAGTCCAAGATAAAAGTTCCAGACAATGGACTCATTCCTTTTCCTTGAGTGTCAGAGGCGTACGTTTTTAGTTGAGAAGATCCCGAGTTCAAATTTCACTAATGACTTAAGCAGAACCGGCCTTAAAATTTGTGGGGCCCCAGGGCAAAGATAAAATGCGGAGGTCCTGGGGGCACCCTTTGTGGGTTCCTCAAGGTAGTCGTGTTTGAGGCAATGGGACCACACCCTGCCCCGGTGAAAACAGGGGGCACTCTAGGGGTCCCAGAAAGAATGGTGGCCTGCAGGACAGTCACTCTGGGTCAACCTCTGTAAGGCTGGATCTTAGCAGGGTATAGCTCTATAAGTAGAGAGTGGATATTTCCAAACATGATGGAGCTTTAGGCACTGTTGACCTTGGGACTGCTAAAGGGGCCTATAGTCCTACTGCCAGGACACATGGCATGAGTCAGCTTTCCTAGGCAGGGGCCATGCTGAGAGGATGTCGCAACAGACATTCCTAGTAGGTGAGGTCATCATGACTCAGGTATCCACAGGTACCTCCACCCTGATTGGTTGGACTCTCTGCCCCCTGACTGGGGCATAGACCAGGTGACCTCCCAAGAACCAGTCTCAGTAGAGATGGTATAGGACCTTAAAAGGGACAGAGATTGCCCACTCGCTCTCTCTTGCTTCTGACCTTAGCAGCCTCTGGACCTCTGCCAGCTGGAACTAAGGACTGTGCCCCATATGACCTCAACAAACCCGTGGAGAAAGACTGTATATAACAAGCAACCATCTTGCCTGCCTGAAGGACAGATTAGACAGACGCAAATTCTAAAAGGGGCAACCATACCCCAAAGATTGGACTCTGGTCTTGCTCAAGTGTTTATCCTACCCTTTCTCCCTAGTATCCGTTTTTACCCCCTTTTCCTTACCTTACCAGTAAAATCTAAACTTCTTTGTTTTCTCTGTACCCTACTGGTTGTGTGTGTGTGTTCCTTGTAAACACGCCTCCCTACACCTGGAAAGCACAGCTACCAAGAAGGAGAAAGGATTCACTCTGAAAAGAGGAATTTAGCCAGGGCAGCTTCTAGCCAAGTTAAGTACTCCTAGGTTCCACCAAGGGTCTCTGCCCCACATAAGGGGAGAATGCCCGAGAGAAGGAATCAGAGAGAGGGGTGCCCTTAGGAAGCTGCCAACTTGTAACAACCTGGAGTTTGCATATCCTAGACTGTACGAACGCTTGAGATTAACTGTGGCCGTAGGAACCGAAGATTTGGGGGGTTGCCAACAGGTGGGGAAATAGCTACATTCTTGCCCTCAATCCCATGGTTATGTCCTTTGGATACACCACAAATAAAAATTGTGGCTCAGCTGTATAGTGCCCCCCCATACTGTGCCATCACACGTACCCCCTCTGGAGACAGGCTGCCACTGTGGCCAGGATCTGGCCAGGCCCCCAAACTAATGTGATGGGGGCCAGGCCACCAGGGAGGGTGGGAAGATGCACAGATGTGCGTTTGGCTGGCCCCACCCCCAACCCCCTGACTACGCCCAGCATCTCGCCCCCCCTTCCTGACAGGCATCTCTGGAGGGAGTAAGTCCATGACAGGTGACTATGGCAGCCAATGACATCTGTCATGGTGCCTGAAACTGGTGGGGACTCCAGATCCAGTAAATCAGGCTTTCAAACATGAAAGCCTGTTTTACTCCCAGTTGGGTGGTCAGATCCCAGCCGATGGCCATGGTGGAGGCTAAGCGCAGACTGTGACTCAGAGACTTTCCTGAGCCACAGCCCGTGCCAGCCATCACCATGGCTGGGATCTATCCTGTGCCAACATCTGGCATGGGAAAACTAACCTGACGGGGGCCCCCATGCCAAAGTGTGGCAAAGCATGGCAATGCAGGCAACCATCACATTTGAAAACACTCAGAGGCACAAAAGTTGAAGAGTGATTTGCACTGCAGATTTTCTGCTAAACGTAATGAAGATCATTGAATTTTGCTGTTGGGTTAGCCATGTAAGCATAGCAGCCTGTAGCCAGATAAGGAAACATCAGTAATTCGAGACAACAAAACAAACAACAACAACAACAACAACAACAACATGTAATCACATTTTACATAAAACTACAATATAAACAAAACAACTTAAAACAAGTAATTAAAAGAATATTAAAAATTGTAAGATCTAGAAAGGAAAAAGGGAGGACAAAATACATAAAGGGGACCGGCATTTGATCCTAAAAGCACCTAGAAAACAAATAAGTTTTCAGGTGCTTTTTGAAGATATGGTTGGAGGAACTGAGACAAACATCCAGGGAGAGCGAGTTCCACACTGAGGGGCCCAACACAGCAAAAGCCCAAACGCCCGCCAACTTAAGGCGCAATGGTGGAGCCCCCAAACAGCGGATAGTTCCTGAGTGCAGATGCCCATCAGTGGGAGGCTTCAGAAGAAGGTCTTGAATATAGTCAGGGCCTAAACCATTCAAGGTCCTGAAAACCAGCAGTGCGATCTTAAACTGAAAGAGCCAGTGGGGGAGGGGTGAAGCCCTGGAGCTGCAGAGGGGACGGAAAAGCGCGCAACACCTGCCTCCTCCTCTTTACAGGTAGAAAGACCCTGGGGTGGCGCCCTTGGGCGGCAGTCGAAGGGCGACACCTAAGGATGTTGGCCGTCAGCGGGGCAGTCGCGGATGCGGCCTCTCCATGTGAAGGGGGCGGAGGCAAGATCTCAGTTCGGCAGAGAGAAGTTCGAGGGGGACCTTCAGAGCCCTGCACCTAGGGGCCCCGCTGCACTCTCTGGACTTCCCTTTCTCCCTCCTGCCATGGGGGAGGGGGTGGGGCTTGGTTCTATACTCTTTGGAAGCTGGCTTCATTGGGCCAGCTTAAAATATTATTGTTGGCAGGGCTGTACGCCTGTGCATTTGTAGCAGAGCCTCTTGGAGATGTGTTTTGTGGGATGAAATAGGTGGGACTGGGATAGGGAGGGGGGAGGTCCTGGGGGCAGCCCCAGGTGTGAGGTGGGTGCAGCGCGAGGCTTGGAGCTGCCTGGTGAGAGCAGGCAGCAGGGAATGGGATGGGTTGGGGATCAGGGTGGGAGGGGGGTTAGGTTTGTTTATTTGCCTTCAAGTGGACTGCTATTGGGCTGATGTTTGATATATGTTTAGATTATGTATTGTTTAGATTATGTATTTTTATATTATGTACTGTTTATTATGTATTTATACTGTATTTCATTCATGAATGTAAGCCGCTATGAGACACCTGTGGTGTAGTCTGCGGGGTACAAAATTAAAATGAAATGAAATGGAAAAAAAATGAAACTCAATCCATTGTTTAATATGCCAATGCAGAGAACACAAGAAGCCACACTGCTGCATTCTGAACAAGCTGCAAGCAACAGATAAGCACTGCCGGTAGCCCGTAAAAGAGGGAATTATAAAAATCAAGCCTCATAGTCACCAGGGCATGAGTCACTGTGGCTAGGTCAGCCTGGGATAAATAAGGGCATGACTTACGCAAACTGCATAGTTGAAAAAAGCATTTCCACACCACGTCCAATACCGGAGTTTTCATGGACAGAGCGTGGTTGAAAATAACGCCCAAGTTCTTTATCTGGCCCACTATCTCCACCCTAACCCCTGCCATATTCAGGGACCCAAGGGAGACAAGAGCATCCTCATATCAGCTGCCCCTTCCCACCAACTTCACCTCAGTCTTCCCTGGATTGAGTACAAGGTAGCTCCGACACATCCAGGTGGCTATGTCATTCAGGCATTCCTCCAAGGCAGAGGCTTAGTTGGCAGCGATCACGGGGCAAGAGATGTAAAGTTGTGTATCATCAGCGTACGGATCATCAACCCCATGCTTGATCATGACATCCCTAAAGAGGATGTATACATTGAACAACAATAGAACCTTGCGGGACATCGCAATTTGGGACCCTCAGGGATGATGCATATCCATCCATCACCACCGATTGGCTTTTCCCTTCAAGGTATGACTGAAACCACTGACAGGCAGCTCCAGTCACACCAGCAATGTCCCTCAGCCACTGAAGAAGCAATCCAGGGTCAATCATATTGAACACTGTAATAAAATCCAGTATGACCAAATTGGCCAGCTGTCCTCGATCTAAAATCATTAGCAAATTGTTCAACACCCTGACAAGTGTGGTCTCTACCCCGTGGGAAGGCCTGAACCCATACTGGAATTTTCCCAAAATATTATTGGATTCCAGGTGTCTCTGTAGCCACACAGCCACAGCCTTCTCAGTCACCTTCCTTTAGAAGGGCAGATTGGAGACCAGATGATAATTGGCAAGCACTCCAACATCAAAAGAGATGGTTTCTTGAGGAGGGGGTGGACCTCAGTGCATTTGAGGGAGGCCGGAACCCTCCCCTCCCCTCCCTAAGGGAGGTGTTCTATAGACAACACAGCAAGAAAAATAAGATTTTTATTGCCCTGTAGATATTCCTAATAAGTATATTCAAGGAATAAAAACCTTATGGAGTTGAAAAACATAATATTCCAGTAACTGAGTTATAATAATTCGTCCACGTTTCACTTCTAGCGCTTTTATGTGTCGCACAAGTGTTTGCAGTTAAGTAAATCAATCCACTAAGTTAATTTCAATTATTTCCTAAGCATAGCAGGAAAAGAACCAAGATTTTTACAACTGGGAGAAACCATATCAGAAGGGGAAATCACAGTCAGACTCCAAAGATGGTTTTCAGAGAACAATGGAGAGCAAGAAAGGAGAGGGGAAACTATAAAATATTACTTTAAAATGGCCTTTGGAAAAAGAAACATTCCAATTCTCATTCATTTCTACAGAAACAGCTTGTTCTGCACATTACCCCTGTAAACAATGCAATAGTCATGGGAGAGTATTTATTACCCTTTATGATGTTCCACCCAGAATGATTTGTTAGAAACTTTAAAATGTATTTGACTGTTTTATTGTCAAACTGTCCTTTGTTGTCAATTGCTCCATTTGCAATGGACCAAATATTGGACGTTTTCAAGATTTACTCCAAGGGTCACACAGTTATGGAGAGAGAACTCTAACCTTTGTGAATAAAGAAACCTGCCAGATCCCATAACACATGGACTCATAAGTTAAACTGATAAGAACAGAACGATGGGGTTTGGAAGAAACATGAAACGATTCTGTTTAATCAGAAGTGGACAAGCTCCTTTGGAGCTTGATGTTTAGAGGTTGCTGAGCAAGCAGCACCTGCAATTAATGGGATCAAATTTTGAGATCAGATTGGTACTGGAGCCAGAGGTTTTATTCTGTAGGGCACTGAGCTCCCTCATCTTCTGCCGACATCACTGGAAATTAAGGGCAGTCAGAACATTGCCAGAGGTATCCAAGCACATTACAACAGGAGCTCACAAATGTTTACCTAACTTTATCTCATTTTCAGGTGTAGATATAATCCTGTGACCCCACAGGCAGAGTATATCAATATCAATCAGATTTGTTAACCCATCCACAACATGGTCTTCCTAACAGTTTGGGAACCTCTACATCACACAGATTGGTTCTTCTTTTTAAAAAGGGTGGAATCAAAATTACTTGAAAGTTGCAAGTCTCAGTGTGATGAACCTTTAGTACAGAGGTGGGCAAATGGCAGCTAGGGAGGTGCATTCAAGTCTTGGGCGTCCGTAAGGCAGCTTTGGACAGAAGTGTCTGCCTCTGGGTGACTTCCTCAGGGACAAGAGAAGCTGAGCCACCTACTGCTACTACTGCTGGAGCTTCCTGCAGGTTCTGGGAGCAGGGGCAGTGTGCCCTGAAAGAATATTGCTGCTGTCCAAACCCACCAGACTCCTTGGGAACCAGAGCTTTGACATGGGGATGGGGGACAGTTTGGGGAAGCCACGCTAGCCCTGTCCCCCGGATCAGGGGAAGCCAAGTTCGATGTAAAGCATCTTCTGCAGGGATCCATCTTCACTGCAGTTTCCCCATTGCTGCCCTATTCTAAGTTAAGGCCCTCAAAGTTTCAAAGTGGTCCATGTGATATGAACATTATAGTATGTGGCTCTTCAGCATGGGAACTTTACCCACCTCTGATCTAGCAGATAAAAAATATTAACACTCCATACAATCACAGAGTTGGAAGGTACCTCAGAGGTCATCTAGTTCAACCTGCTCAATGCAGGAAATTCTAAGCTACATGCTACTGTGAAGGTATACTTTGGCATACAGCAGAAGTGGAGAACCTCAGGTCTGGGGGACAAATTCAGCTTGTCCCGGGAGTTTTAGTGGCTAGCCTGGGCTGTGACCTCCAGACAATATCCGAGGTCACAGCCCAGGCTACGGGCTGCCCATGTGAGCCAAAGGTGGCCACAGTGGTCTAGCACATCTGTTCTGGCATGGCATACCCGCCCCAGGCTGGGGGCTGCCATGGCTGTCCGTCATGGCGGAGGTGGGGCTCTGGGAGCAGGGCACGGGCGGGGACATCCGCCCACACAATTGTTGAGCTCCCTACCCTACCCAGACCGTGTGGGTGGCGGGACGGTTCCCTGACCACAGGCACATCAGTTCGGTGCCCCAACCTTGGGTGGAGTGGCCACTGGGCGTGGCCAGTGCTCCGCCCTGGGTCAGGGAGCTGCTATGCCAGCGGCACGTTCTTTTTTAACCCAGAGATGACAGTATGCACACAAGGAGAGGGGACAAATCCATGGCACAGATCCATCATCAGAGCCTCCTCTTCCCAAGTGCACTCCTTAATCGCCCCTGTGGCCTGTCCCCAAATTCTATGCAGCCCCCAAAGCTTCATAGTGGCTCCTGGGAGGGAAAAGGTTCCCCACCTCTGACATACAGCATTCATTTCTATTTCAGGAAAACGGGACGATATCAGAGCTTTAGAGAAGTTAATTCCAATCGCCATCTTGCTTATTTTCCACTTGTCTTCTGATTTAATTTTGCCTAGAGCTAGAAGACAGCATCTTATATAGACTTAAATAATAGCTTATGAAAGCCATACTGCTGGGATATGAAACCAGAACCATTTCAAGACCAGTTCCTTCTGCAAATATTGTTGTTAATATTACAACCTCCTCAAAATCTCTCGAGTTTCTTGGGTTCATGACTAGGGTGGCCAGATATGCAAATTTTAGAGGACACTTATGAAAAATACAGGTTGCATGGCTACACTGAAGCCAATGCAACCCTGCAACCTGTATTTTTCATAAATGTCCTCTATAATTTGCATATCTGGCCACCCTAGTGATGACAATGAAGAGGGTGTTCTCGGTGACCACGCCTAGACAGAGGCTCACCTGGCCCCAGACCTCCCCTCTTTCTGTAGACCGTGTAAGACCCGGCTGTTCCGCCTGTCTTTTGGCGATGGAGATGGATGATGGGTGGGGGTATAGGGAAGGGGGTGAGGGGGTTTTTGTTGTTGTTTCACTTGAGATTTTATCATTGTTTTATATTATTATTGTTATTATTGTATATTTATTATTAATGTTGTTTATTATTACTGATTTTTATATAGATTTTATATTGTTATGTTGTACACCACCCCAAGCTGCTGTAGCAGGAGGGGGCAGCTAATAAATAAATAAATAATTACAAAATGGCATGCTGGGGCTGCTCCAGGGCAATGAGTCCCAGGTTCAGGACCAAACACACGATTGACACCCTGGTACATAGTCACCAGTGCTCATTGATTTACAAACAGAACAGTGCATCAGTCCCAGAAATGCCAACAGAAATAAACTAAAGCCTTCTGCAGTGAGGAGCCCCTCGCCTCCCAGACTCCTAGCTTGACCCCCACCCCCCGTCCATGCCTGATCTCAGACAGCAGGGCCTGGGCTGAGCTAGGTTTTCATCTCCCTTACTTTGGAGAAGTCAAGAGGCAAACTTCTACTTATTTGTTTATTTTTATTCACTTTTACCCCACCTAATCCTGCCTCAGGCAGCTCAAGGCGGCTACTTGCCTCTCCCTGGTGACCTTTCCATCTGAGTTCCAGCTGATCCTTTTATCTCTGGTGTTTCTCAGCTGGCTTGCAGTTTCCCTGCCATGCCCACTGGGAGCATCAGGCAACATTAATTGGCCCAGTTAACCCTTTGAGGGCTTGGTTCAATAACTGCTCCACTGGGTAGGCAACCCCTCAAAGACTTATCCAGTCCTGTTCTGGGCATAATCCTGCATAGATTCAGTACATGCAGAAGACAAGCAGATGGTTCCTGCAAGATGATGCCTTCTTGCAGGCAGTGGTGGCTGGTGGGTTTGGAGGCTGATGGGGCAGTGGACGGGTTGGAGCTGCCGCCAGTGGCAGGGCAGAGTCTGGCCTAGGGGCAGAGCCAGGGCAACGATAGGTGGAGCCAGGGCAATGGTTGGCCAGTGGCGTGGCATAACCCAGCAGCAAGGAGTTCCCAGGGTTAACATTGGATGGACATTACATTTGCTAATGCTGGGAACGCTGGTGTGTGAAACACTGCTGCCGGTGGATAGACAGCCCTCTTACTGGGGTCCCGTCCACTCTCTTTCACACCGGGTCCGAATTAACCATAGTAGGTTAAAAAAATAGATCACGTTGCCATCGCCTAACTTTATCCTGAACCCTCAAATATTCGATTTTCATGGCTTCCTTGGCCACCTGTAGTCTTCTGAAGGTGTAGGCTTTGGGACAAGCCTTCCTTCTGGCTTGGAGAACTGGGAGGACTGAGTTAGATCCCTGTCCTACGACAAGCCGAATCAGAAGAGAATGAAAGAGAAGAGAAGGACAGGACAGAGAAGAAGTAGGAGGGAAAGGGTTTGGTTTTGGAGCACGAGAAGAGGAAGGGCGAAGAGATGGGTTCAGTGGGAGACAGGGGGAAAGGGTTTCCTTGTTGTCTGCAGCCTTCTCTTCTGCCGTGCTCCTACCTACTTTCTCCTCTGTTCACAAGGAAAGCAAGGCGAGGTGTGGAATCATGCCAGATCTCAGACAAACTGGATAGAAAAAAAGAAGCAAATTACAGGACTGCACTGCAAGCAAACCAGGCCCATCCAGACCAGCATCCCTAGTAGTGACACCCTATCCCCGACAGCCAAACACCTGTCCAAGTAAACAGGCCCTTTTTTAAAAAGATTCTCAAAAGCACAGTCACAAGCAGAGTGGCAAGAAACTACTTTCCAGCAGGGGGCAGCAGTGAAACAGCAAATGAACCATTTTAAAACAAGAGTAGTCATTACCAGTGGACCCACAAATTCACAAAATGGCCTCTCTACTCATGCTTGGGAGGAGAAGGAAAGCAGCAGTGAATCATGCAAGCACAGAGCAAGCAAAACAAACCAGAAATCATTGGGAGGAGAAGGAAAGCAGAAGTGCATCATGCAAGCACAGAGCAAGCAAAACAAACGAGAAATCAGATCTTAGGCCATTGACCCAACAGTATTATGTGAAGTCCTTAACCCTGCACATCACGAAAACAGCAGCATGGAGATCCACTTGTCCCAAAACAGAAAACATGTTCTGTTGCAATGTAAAAGGTGTCTGAGCTGCTACAACGAACCTTCCTGCAAGGACTAATTAGTGAACCAACCTGTGGCATGGCCTTCTCATAGACAAGCCTGCAACATCCCATGCCCAGACTTCAAAAGGGCAGTCCAGGGCCATTTTCAAATGCAGAAAATATTGCAGCAAAGATTGGAAACCTTTTCCATCAAAGCCCCTAGATCCCCTCACCGAACACAGAGACGGCAGACGGTTTAAACTGGAAAACAGCAAAGAAAGAGAACACCACTGACTTCAACAAACCATTTTGTGGGGGCTCCAACTCCACAAAATGGCCACTGTCTTTTTTGCACATGGGAGAGCAGAGGAGGGAAACCAGCAGTACATCCCTTGCAGCATGCGTTGCAACTAACACAGATCATACCAAGCTAGAGGCCAAATATGCAGCTACTCACCTCAGAACATCTACTTGATATTCTACTAGGGGTAGGACATCAGGGCAATTACCGGCTACCGGATTTACCGGTCTCCAAAAAACCGGATTGCCGGATTTGTACCAGTTTACCAGTACCGGATTTGTTCCATTGATTTCAATGGGTAACTGTCCCCATTTAAATCAATGGGGAAAAACACAAAAAACCTCCCACCCTGGATTAAATTTTAATTTTTTTTTAACCCTAAGTCCCTACTAGTGCGGGCTCCGGGCCGCCGCTGGCGACCCGGAGCCCGCACCAGCAGGTACTAGGGTGTTCCCTGGGGTGGGGTGGTGGTTTAACACACACACACACACCCAGGGATCACCCTACCTCCCCATCCAGGGATCGCCTACCTTGCGCTCCGGGCGGCGGTCCAACTCCAGCGGCTTCAGCGCTGGCTGTGGCTGCCAGCTTCAGCGCTACTAGACCTTCCGGGGTCTAGTAGTCTACCTTCCTCTCTCACCCCTTTCAACTCCTTGCTCTTGCAGAAACCTGGATCTCGCCCACCAACTCTGTTACCCCGGCCGCTCTATGCTCCGGGGGCCTTTCGTTCTCTCACCGTCCCCACCTTGAGGGTCAGGGCGGTGGCGTGGGTTTCCTCCTTGCCAAGCACTGCCAATTCAAAACCTTTTCCCCTCCTCCTTCCCCCTCCTTCCCTTCCTTTGAGACCCACTCTGTGCGTCTATGCTCCCCTCTACACCTTCGTGTTGCTGTCATTTACCGCCCCCCGCGTTCCCTCTCCTCTTTCCTCCCTGACTTTGAATCCTGGCTCACCTTCTTCCTCTCCGATGACATCCCCACTCTCATCCTTGGTGATTTCAACATTCACGTTGACACACCTTCCACCCCCTCTATCTCCCGCTTCCTCTCTCTGACTACCTCCTTTGATCTCCGACTCTGGACCGACTCTCCCACTCATACTGATGGCCACTCCCTCGACCTCATCTTCTCACGAAACTGTTCTCTTGCTGACCTCTCCTATGACCCCTGCCCTAAATCTGATCACTTCCTCGCCTCCTTCAGCCTTTCCCACCGACCCCCCTCCTCCTCCCCCTCTCTGCGCCCCTTCCGCAATATGCAGGCCTTTACCCCCTCGGAGTTTGCCTCCTCTCTTTCCCCCCTCCTCCCCCCCGTCTTCGCCACCTCCTCCCCTGACTCTGCCATCTCTGCTCTCAATACCTCTCTCTCCTCGACCCTTGACTCTCTTGCCCCCCTCTCTTCACGCCCCGTCCGGCCCCAAAACCCCCGCCCCTGGCTCACCCCTACCATCCGCTACCTCCGCTCCTGCACCCGGGCTGCCGAACGCCTCTGGCGCAAATCCCGCTCCCTCCCTGACTTCCTCCACTACAAATTCTCCCTCTCCTCAGCTATCTCCCTAGCTAGACAACGCTATTATGCCTCCAGGATCAAATCTTTCTCTCGCGACCCTTGCCGCCTCTTCTCTACTTTTGACTCCTTTCTTAAAGCCCCCTGCCCTCCTCCGCCCTCTTCCCTTGCTGCTCAGGATCTTGCATTGTTCTTCACCTCAAAGATTGACAAGATCCGTCGGGACATTGCCTCCAACCCGCCTCCTCCTCCCGCTCCCGTACCACCCTCTCCCCCCTCTCTCCTCACTTCCTTCCCTCCTGCCGCTCTCGAGGAAATCTCACAGAGCAGCTTGGGGCAGCTTACAACACACACAATCAACAATTACAATTCATAATTAAAATATACTATTGCTCATAATTTAAAAATTAATTTAAAATATCCTAAAAATACTAAAAATATACTAAAAGGGCAGAACCAATCTGTATCTAACAACCATGTGTGATATCATCCCATAATAATCACTATTTATTATAACCTCCCCCTTCCTCCCAATACAAGTCCACCAGTCTCCAGGGCCCCCCAAAAAAGCCAAGTCCAAGCCCCAGCCGAGTCCCCAATGTACTCATCCCAGCAGGCCCGAGCCCAGACAGGGCAGGCTGAGCTCAGCAGTGTCTTCTCCTCACTGGAGGACAGGATGCTGGGCTTTATGATGGACCCTTGGTCTGACTGAGTATGGCACTCCCTAACTTGCTTCCTTGAGATGATTATTATTAATAAAATATTATATATAAATAAATATAATCTAAGAGTGAATCGTAATTTGAATGAGAAAGATTCAGTCTGACCACCAGCTGGCTGACCAACTGCAAACTCTCTCTCTCAAGAACTGAGAGATAAAATGGCACCTGTGGAGTCACCTTTATATTTGCTCTGGCCTCTGGAGCAGCAGGCAGCCCCCACCCACCCACCACGTGAGAGAAAAAGCCCGCGCTGAGTGAGACACTGAATAAAATACACACAAAAACACAAGCACTCTCCACTCCTCCCCCCTCTGCAGTTGCTGTTCCACCAGCCAATAGCACACACACACACACCCATCCATTGCTCCCCCTTCTTCCCCCTCTCCTGCCCACAGGGCGTCACGGGCTACTGCCCATATAACGTTGCTGTTGCTGCTGGTTGCCTCTCCATAGAGTTCCATGAAATACTTCCCCAAGCGATCCTGGCAATGCCAGGCAATTCTTATGCAGGTCTTTCCTATGCACACGCAGTGGATGGCACTTCCTAGCCACCTAAAGTGCATTCTGCCAACTTTTGACCCTTACAGGTCTCCTGACTCCTTCAATGAGCCTCTGACTCTCCAAGTCCCCTCCCAGGCTCCCTCACAAGTCCCAACCTGCAAGTGACCCTCTCCCGCAAGTGACCAAAGCGGCGCTTTGCAGTTTGTTCATGCACAGAGCCTAGGAGTGAGGTCACACATGCGCAAGCTCCAGCGTGCTCTAAACAGGAAGTTCAGAGTGCTGGAGCGACTTGAAACAGCTGAACGCATGGCCAGCCCCGGGGACAGGATTTCAAGGTAAGGTACTGGGCGTGGGGGACCAGGAGGGGCATTGCCCCATGCATCCTAGGGGTAGCACCACGCCTGCTTGCAGGTACTATCTGCCCATCAGGTTCATACAGAGAGGCTGCACAGGGAGGCATTCTTGGTGGCTTGTATTGCAGAACTTCTTTCCCCTGGAGGCAATGTGAGACTTTTCTTTTTGGCCAAGCAGTTGGTAGGCAGGGTAGGGGCTGGGGGCTTCTCAGGGATTTTTATATACTTTAAGGTTCTTCTATTTTTACATGGCTTTCAACAGTGGCAGAGTTCATACTGTTGCAGCTGTCAGGAGGAAGTGGTCCTGGCCAGGCTGCATCTCAGCCATGGCCTGCTCACACATCGCCACCTGATTTTGGGGAGGCTGCATCTCTGTCTGGCCTCTGTAATATGCCTCTGTCTGTCCAACACATTCTGCTGGTCTGCCCCATTTAACTGCTGTTTGCGTGTGTTTCTACGGAGCCAGCCTCACCCCACTGACTGTCTGCCTTGTGTTGTTTTTAAAAGACAGGACTGATTTGACTGCTCTTTTTAGCTTTTTAAAGGTTATTGGCTGGCTCCACAATTTTTAGCTTCCCTTTGGGGGCAGCGCAGACTGGAGTGAGAGGGCAGCCTGCAGGGATGAGACCATCTCCCTTGACCCCCCTGGGGTACAAACTGGTGACTATTGGGGGTTGTGGGGGCAGGGAACCCGGTGATGAGAACTGGAGGCTTGGGGACTCCCTCTCCCTCCCCCCCACCCTTTCAGGGGCGGGGCTTCAACGCAGCTGTGTCCAGGATGCTCCCCTTAACTTCGGGAGCAACTGGACACAAGAGAGAGGCGGCGGCAGCGCAGACTGGAGTGAGAGGGCAGGGATGAGACCATCTCCCTTGACCCCTCCTGCGGTACAAACTGGTGACTATCGGGGGTTGTGAGGGCGGGGGAACCCGGTGATGAGAACTGGAGGCTTGGGGACTCCCTCTCCCTCCCCCCCACCCTTGCGGGGGCGGGGCTTCAACGCAGCTGTGTCCAGGATGCTCCCCTTAACTTTGGGAGCAGGCGTAGGCCGTGCCAGAGGCGCGTGCCGAAGGGGCACGTCCAAAGGGGCCTGTCCTTTGGCCGTGCCCTTCGGCTGGGCAATGAGGCAGAGGCAGAAATGTTTGGGGGTTCATGTATCTTTTTGGGAATAGCTGTGTGGGCTGAAGGAGAAGGTGGTGGGACCAGTTGCTTCCTGTGAGAGAGGAGTGGCGCTGGTTGGTGTTCCCAGGTGAGAGCTGGGAATAGAGAGTATGTTGATGAGGATTGTTTTTCAGCTACATTGGGGGGGTGGGATTGAGAAATTGTTTATTGTGTATTATGTATTATTGTATTTGTATTCAGGTTCCCTGTGTGGAGTTAAAAACCCGGAATGTATATGTTATGTTGTGAGCCGCCTCGAATCGTTGTCGAGAGAGAGCGGGGTATAAATAAATGTGGATGTGGATGTCTCATTTGAGCTTGTTTTTGGTCTTGCCATGAGTTTTATCTTCAGGCCCTGGGGAAAGTTTTCCTTGAGCATTGTGCATCCACCTTTGCTTTTACATGGGCAGGTGCCAACTTACCTATGGCCCCAGGGTCGGAGTCCCAGAAGAATGTGTGGGCTGGGGGCCCCTTCCACAGAGTTGCTTTTATATGTCATACTTTTTGTGTTGTTTAGTGGTTATTGGATGGATGGCTTAATGAATTTTAGCTTCCCTTTTGCAGCATGTCTCATTGTTGCTTGTTTTTTGCCTTGCCATGAATTTTACCTTTTTTACACCTTTGTTCTCCATCTTTTGTTTGACACAATATGGCCTAGAGGTCACTGCACCATTAAACTCTAATCACGCTCACTCACTCTGTACATGGCTTTTATGCTGTAACCCACCCTGAGCCTTAGGGGAAGGGTGGGATATAAGTTTAAATATATAAATAAATACAATTTTGGCAAAGGGAACCGAGTGTGATCTCTCAAATAGCACCATGTCCGGTGACCCTTAACTGGCGTTTACCAAATCTGTACTGAGGCAAATGTCCAGGTAACAGTTTTGGCTTATAGGTCCTGATGGGAAGCCCATGCTTTTCCATTTATTTCAGTGGCCTCTGGATCACGCACCTCAAGAACGAATACTACAATCCAGGAACAGCAACAAAAAGAGGTTTCAGACTGGACTTGATGTTTCATTCCCAGACATTTCTACACTAGTGTGTGACCTCCAGTATAATAATTTATAAAAGTTCTGAGAGATGAAGGCTGTATTTTGCCACATCCACATTTGCCAGTAGAAAGTTATCGTGACCAAGCACATAGCAGAAACAGGAAATTACCCTATGGCTTTCTATGATAACCTGTCCCATTCTCTTTACCATTGCAATAAGGACAGAGGACGTTTTAGGAGAAAAGTCTGCAGTGAATAACAAAATAGGTTTTAAATGTAACCAGTGTACCTACACCAAGCCTTTTTAGGTCTTGTGAAGACATAATTGATCCAGTGAGATAAATTTCAGAGCTGAAGAACCTAGCAGAGTTCTTCGAAGGATGTGGAGAGCACCACTTCCTTCACTACCCACACTGAGTATTTTTTTAAAAACCTACTTTAGTTTTAAAACAGTGTTCCTACCATAGCCCAGGGTGCTCTCTCCCTGTGTAAGTTACATGAGGCCACTTACACAGGCTGCCATAATAAAAATCATGATCAGCAGCCTAGTATTACTAAATCTCTGTTGACAGCAGAGATCTGGCAGATAAAAGCAAGATACGTTCCCCTTTAAGGGTGATTAGCTTGAGTAGCACTAAGGGCATTCCTAGGCTCTGGCTTAAGGTGGTCAACCCACAACCCACTGTCTTCGTCTGCTGCTGCATATTTATCCCTGGGCTAAATAAAGCACGAACATACAGTTCAACTCCTACATGATAAAACAGCATGACTTCTGCTCCATTTTCTAAAGGATTTTAGCATACATTAGGCTCATAACAAATTACTCAAATAGACTTCAGGTACTAAGGTTTTTTTCTGAAAATATACCATCTAACTGAACTCTTGTAGAGTCTTAACCAAATCACACTGAAGTCAGTGGCAACATACCCCTATGATGTTGGATCAGGCCTATATTTTTCAAAACTAGCACCCGGTTCCTAGCAGTATGATCCAGAGACGAGTCAATATTGGACGTCATTGATCACTTCAGCTAGATGCAGCCAACTCCAAGACCAGGAGGCAAACCCCTTTGAAACATTCTGAGGAGGCAGCTAACCTGGTGCCTGGATTATCTCAGAATCTGGTTTAGCAGCCTAAGCAGCAGTATTGATGAACTGTCATCCTACCAGCTGGAGTTTTTTTAACCTAAAATACTTTGTCAAAGTGAAACAATTAAAACCCACTTCGAATCCAACACCTGCCACTGCATCAAAATAAATCATTAATGTGCTTATTCGTATTATTTGTGTCATAAGGCACCTTAAACTTGACAAATACCTATTGAACTATTTGCACCAGGGAAGAAATAAATAAATGACATTAAATCCAGTATTCTTTCCATTCCCTCAAGCTACCAACAACTTCTTTCTTACTTTTTTTTTTTGCTGTGAAATTCCTTTCACCAGCTTATCTACATTGTTTCTTACTGAAACTTGTTACAGGGTTTCCTGGGGCAATTATTATTTTATTTTGTTTGGTCTCTGTTTAAATAAGCTATTGATTTTATTTTCAAGGTAATTTAAGGTGGTAATACAGTTCTTATTTGATAACTACCAGCTTAATGTGCTCTGTGTAAACAAATGTTATAGTTTCAATTTGTTATTTTTGTCATCAAAATCGACCAAGCAGCAACTAGCATTCGTGTGGGTGGATTCAAGGACTCAGTGTTGTGTGAAACAATAAGTAACATTAATAATTCAGAGAAGTGTTACCGAAGGCTAAATAATTACCTGAGATGGGGCAGAATTTTCCGTGGTAGTAAAAATAGTATGTCATGTTGTTATACTCTACAACAGGGAATTGATATGGGTGCATTGTGTCCACATGCACATGCTGAATCAATGCCTTATACTTCCAGAATATCATTCATTTCTTATAATCCAATATGAACACAGCCTTGTTCCCACTGGAGACTGATCTTCAAAGCACTCTGCTGGCATATTGGGTAAAAAAAAACAACACAGATGCGGCACGGGCCCACTATGACCTGCCTGGGCTGCAGACTCAGCCACACATCTCTCCCCCACACGCCAGATGTTGACCCAATTAGGGCTGAAACAAGAATGTGATCACATTCTCGTGAGAATGGGCGAGATTCTCGCAACCCCTGACAAGATCCCGCGTGTTCTCAACAGATTTTTTGAATGGCCACCGTGGCCATTCTGCATGTGTTTGGTCCTGGTGGCCATTTTGCATATTTGCAAAACATTTTTAGAGGGTTCTCAAAAATCACACGAGATTCTCGAAACCCCCCAAATGCTCTGTACACGTGCAAAATGGCGGCCACACCCATTCTGCACATGCATGCCCCAGTGGCCATTTTGCGCATGTGCAGACCGTTTTGGAGACTGTTTGAGAATCTCATGAGAATGGCGGCAAGAACACGGATTCTCACAAAATTCTTGAACTGGAGAAAACCCCATTCTCACCAAGATTCTTGAGGGGCTTGAAATCTCATTTCAGCCCTACCCCAGGCTGGGTAGGTTGGTGGCACGGAATGTGTCTCCTGGAAGATCTCAGGCACCCATTCCAGGCTAAGGGCCACCCAAGTGGGCTAACGCAGGCCAAAGCAGGCCAGTGTGTCTGTTTGCACCACCATCTCCATCTTGGGGCAGGGGCTGCCATGGCCAGGCACCATGGCTGCCCGTCATGGCAGGGGCAGGGGGCTGGGAGCAGGGTGGAGGGGTACAGGATGGATTTCTGGCTGCCCCAGTCACAGGCACATCAGTTAAGTGCTGCCTGCTGACCCAGAGAGTGGTAGCCACTGTTCCCTGCCCAGGGTTGGGGAGCTGCCGTGCCAGCATCACATCCGTTTTTACACATTCAGATGAATGGGAGCTTGAGCCACCAGAACACTTTGAGGTCTGGAGCATACAAGAGCTTTGCACTTGCTTTTTCTGGACACAAGATTTGGGATTCAGTCCTGCTCCCAATAAATCCAGTGGGATTTTTGTGATTGACTAGAGGCTCATTCAACGTCAGTGCAAGAGATGCTGGTCAAGATTTTTGTAAAAATCTAATTAATTAACTTCAGTTAATACTTAGGGAATTGAATAAATGACTTTGATATTAAAAAGATGGTTTGACTTGTATATATGTGGGAGTTGCAGTGAATGTATCCTGGTTCAGGTAAATTCAGGCTACAAAACTGGTTTAATTTGATAGGAATTCTGCCAGACTTAGGAATACACCCTTCCCCCCTCAAAAAGTTCCTGAGTGGAGCTCTGTCATTCAATATTAAGTGCTTGAGTTCTGGCACAACTACCCACCTATGCAGAATCAGACAAGGTGAGTTTGTGTGGGCTCAGCCCTTAAATCTGAATGAAACTACTTCCCCACCCATTTTAGAATTTTTCATTTACTTGCAGTGGTAGCGGTAAGCTGCAAGTAAGTTAAAGGTAGAACCACTCTCCATTATAAACACGGGACTGCTGAAGCCCTGATATTGAGGAAACCGTTTGGGCTACAGTTCTGAAAATGTATCCATGGCTTATATTTGTGAGGATCATCATATGTGCAAAGTTTGAAGAAGATCCAGCCAGAAAATAAAAGTTAGAATTGTTGAAAAGTTAATTGGTTGTGGTCAAAATGCATAGCATCCTGACTGTTTTGAATCATTGATATCTCCTCCCCCTGATGAGTTGAGTCCTCAGATTCCATAGCCTTGGAGCCTGAGATGTCCATCAAGTGCTACTGTAGTATGATAGTGCTTGCTGCAGCCAAAAACAAGTTAAACATTTTAAAAATCGGTTCTGCTGGTTGGCGCATGCACAGTCAATCAGTCACTGACTGCCATTTGTGTTGTTAGGGAAAAAAAACAGCATAAGTAAAGTTATGTGACTCTGCTTTTAAAAATCACATCACTTTATAAGGAGCCAGCTCTGTCACAAGACTTTAAGCTCTACCATCTTGCCTCAGAAACCACTAGCAAAAGGAAGCTCTAGTCAGTTTCATGTCAATTACCCTCTTGCCTCACTCTGTACTTTTCACTCCATATGATAAGTTGCCTGACTTTTATTCATTCACTCTGTGGGGAGGATTTTGAGCTATCCATATCTCCTCTCCTCGAATGAGTTGAACCCCTAGACTTCATAGTCTTGGAGTATGAGATGGCCAACAAGTGCTACTGTAACACAATAGTGCTTGGTGTAGCAAAAACCTAATTATTAAACATTTTAAAAAATAAGTTCTGCTGACTGGTGCATGCGCAGTGGTATGAAAAGTTGCATGACTTTTACTCATTCACTCTGTGGGGAGGATTTTGAGCGATCCATATCTCCTCCCCTCAGATGAGTTGAGCCCCAGACCCCACAGCCTTGGAGTATGCGATGACCACCAAGTGCTACTGTAACATAATAGCACTTGGTGCAGCGAAAACCGAGTTATTATTATTATTATTATTATTA
>QEPC01008027.1:2277180-2289645 GCA_003113815.1 Sphenodon punctatus | reverse complement strand
TCTTCATCACCTCGAGGCTAGACTACTGCAATGCGCTCTACATGGGGCTGCCCTTGTTCCTGGTTCGGAGGCTGCAGCTAGTGCAGAATGCAGCGGCCTGACTCTGTCGGGGACGGGTCGCCGGGATCACATAATACCTGTGCTCTGGACTCTGCACTGGTTGCCAATAGCGTGCCGAGCCAGGTACAAGGTATTGATATTGATCTATAAGGCCCTTCACAGTCTTGGCCCCTCGTATCTCAGGGACCGCCTCACCTTCCACGCCCCAGAGCGGCTCCTTCGGTCTTCCAGGTGTGCCTTCTTGGAGGTCCCCCGTGTTAAGCGGGGGGCCACAATGGAGAGGGCATTCTCGGTGGCCAGACCGCTCCTTTGGAATTCCCACCCGGAGGAAGCTCGCCTGGCCTGGCCCCAAGCCTTTTAACATTCTGGCAAGTTTGTAAAACCTGGCTGTTCACCCAGGTCTTTGGGAAGGGGGGGGTGTTAGGGCGTTTAATCTCCCCCTACCCTTATTTATTGTTTTTTTGTGCCTAACCCTGTTTTAATATTATTATGATTGTTTTAATTTTTTATATGATTGTATTTTTGTTTTTTAATTGTTAGCCACCCCAAGCTGTTTTCAGGAGGGGTGGGATAAAAATCGATAAAACTAAATAAAAATAAATAAATAAATAAATAAACAAACAAAGATACATTCCAACAGAACATAGATGTCCCAAAGCATGGAAATTATTTCAGGATTTTCATAATTTACCATCAATATGAACATAAGAGATGTACTTACTTCCTTACTATACACTTAGTCTTATTCATATTTATCACTAATTAAACTATCCATTTTTTTCTTTATTAATCATTAATATTTTAATAATTCAACGACAAACAATTTTTTCAAACTCCCTTAACTCTGTCCTGTTGAACAGAATTGCATTGCAATTAAGCTATTGCATTCAGTTGTCTACACTGACATTCTCATTCATTCATTCGGCATTCTGATATTCTCAACAGTTCATTGCATAAAGTATACACAATTTGAATATATGTAAATGACAAGGCAGTTTGAAAAAATTGTTCATTGTCGAATTACGAAAATAAATATTCTTCACTGATTAGAGGAATAGCTTTAGTGACCTTTACCATGTAAATACCAAGAGTTTTTAAAAATGGTTTAATGGGAAATAATTTTCCTCTTCCACACCTACTGTAAAGTGAAAAAGGTAAAATGCTGCAGTTCTTGATACAAAAGATAAAACAAATAAAAAAGACATCTACACTGATGTATAATCTCAAATATTAATCTAGAAAGAATTGCTTATAGAAGATAATTAGGCTGTCTGAATACTCACGCTTCACTGATATTAGAGTATAAATTAATGCAATCATCAGTGTATCGTGTTTGGCAATGTTGCATCTTAGTTCCAATATGCTGCATGTTCTTTTGATTCACTGTGGTAATAGCATCATCACTTCCATCACCATTTGGAATAAATGTAAAGTAGCAAATATTAATTTAGTATTTTAAAATACTGTAAATACTAATACAATGTATTCTCTTTAATGCAATAAAGAGTTACACAAAGTATCATTTGTAGTAAAGGACAAACATCTAATTTAAAAACATATTTGGTGGTAAAAGAAGCTAGACTGTTGTTAAACAAGATAAAGTGTATAAAATAGATCCTGTTGCTGCAATAAACTAATACTACAATGCGATCCCCTTCCTGTTATGAAGGACAATCAACCAGCCACTACCTGTTGCTTTCACATAAGAGCAACAAAAGCCACAACAGTCTGGAAGTGAAAGACAGGAAGAGATAAGACTTCCATTCTTCAAAGGATGTAATTAAGCCTCTAGCTCCACTTTAAGTTGTAGGAAGTATGGTGAGTACATGCAGAATTTCCAAGCAGACTTAGGTAGGCAGTCCTCATCAGCTGCTAGGCCAACTAAAAAGCCTGACAAAGAGTAGCCCTCACCTAACACCAAGCAAACTTACGATGGTCAGTCCATGCCTTTGGCATGACCTTTGCAAAAACACTTACAGGGTCTGATTTACGTGAATCTCATGAACAAGCGTGTGATGTTCACTCCTAAGATAAATCACTCACCAGTTTATACACTGCTACAACTGGCGTAGGGAAAGAACATGCTTATAACTTAAGATATCTGTGTATCCTCTTACTTAGACTAGTCTGGTCAGTACGTCTCAATGTTTCAAACCTGAGTCAAGACCCATTTCTGCTTAGAAGCCTTCACACTGCTAGACAGTTAATAACCAGAAGGGAGGAGTGGTAATCTTAACAAGGATTTATTTATTTATTAAAAAATAGAATTACTAATGCTGATGCCGACTGTCACACAGAATATTTTCCTTCGATGCTGTACATCTCCTTTGGGACAGAGATTGGAAGCCACCTGGCACATTGTGGACAGTTCTACAGTCAGAATAGCTAAGCTGCAAAATGGATTATGTGAGAATTAACTTGGTAAGAATTTTCACTGGATAGCCATCAGAGCTGAAGAGATTGGAAATAAAATGAAGCGGGATCAAGGGGTTATTGTACAAAATTCTGGAGCTGCGTGAAATCTTTCACTCTGCTAACAGTCCGAGATGAAAGTGACCCTCAAGGATTAGAAGATTTCTCCCAAGCGCTGCCTGACATTCATCACCAGACAAGTAAGCTCCAGGCTGACTGGGGGAGAGGGGGGGATGCAGTGATTTGGACGGTGTTTAGAACTATGGTGGAAACTTGCTTAAATTTCCCATCCAATTAAGAGTCACAATTTTCAGGAGTAGGCAATAGTGCAGCTGGTGATATGACAGGCGGCATTCCAAAAGGAGATCACTTCATTATTGCTTTTAGAGCAAGCTTCTTAAATTTAGGCGTGGAGGCAAAGTACTGTAGTGTATGGCATTACTACTCCTGCTTGAACTATGAGCAAAATGCTCCTTTGGGGCAGAATGTCCCAGGCACCAAAGCCTTCCATTGAGTCGTGGTGTAAGGAAACTATCATTTGAATTCATTCCCACCCTGGGTGCACATCTCTTGCAATAACTCACAAGGTAGTGGCTCTCCAACTTTGTCCTTTTAGGACATTGTCACCTGCACACAGGTACACAATATTCCCAAAGGAAAGTCAGCTACCATTAACCATTTTTGTGATAAGGGTTATGGTGTCAGAAGTGATATCCAGCAGAAGTGATATCCAGAAGTGATGGCCAGCAGTGATATCATTTCTGCACGGTAAAGCGGCCCCAGCACTTTACACTACAGCAGCAGCAGTGCGGAGTGTGCCTCCCCCTGCCTGGTTGGGAGCAGAGGGTGAAGATACGTGACTGAGGGGTGTGTGTGTTATATTTATTGTGCGGGGAATTGTGAGGGGGGGGTGAACTTTGAGTAGTGGGAGGGAGGTTGGGGGGTGAGGGTTAGTAGCCTCCCTCTGGTGGCAGGAGAGGCAGGTGGGGGGAGGTTGTAGGGGAACCCCTGGTGAGAGCAGGGGTGACCCTCCGGACTGGAGGGAGGGGTGTTTCCCACCGGTGGGGGTCCTTCTCGCTGGCCTGTCAGGGCAGCCTATGGAGGGTGGGTGTTTAACGGGGTTCTCTGAGGATGGGAGGGTTTTCGCAGCTATCGGGGTTGTTACGGGTCGGGGGAGATATGGTCCAAAGGGGAGATGTGTTCCATCAGTGCCTTGTGCCCATTCCCCTCTCAACCCCCCATGTGGGTAGGTTGCGGGTTGAGGCCCAGGAGACCCCAGGCCTTGGTTTGGTGCTGCTGAATGTGAGATCAGTTGTCAATAAGTCATCTACCATCCGGGAATTAATCCTGGAGTGGGACACTGATCTCGTGTGTATTACAGAGATCTGGCTGGACAATGAATCGGGCCCTAGTCTGTCTGATCTTGTTCCATCTGGGTTCTCTGTGCAGCATCAGCCTCAGCTGGAGGGACAGGGGGGCGGTGTAGCCATTGTTATCAAGGATGCACTGTCCTTTAGGAGGTATCCGGTGCAGGCTCCACCAGGTGTTGAGCGTCTCCATCTTGTGTTGGATTTGGCCAGGGACAGATTAGGGGTGCTGCTGGTGTACTGTGCACCCAATTGCCCCGTGGCATCCCTACATGCTCTTGCTGATCTGGTGTCAGATGCGATTGTCCGGACCCTTCCTGGGGGATTTTAACATCCACGCTGATGCTGATCTTGGAAGAGCGAGGCATGAGTTCATGGCCTCCATGACAACCATGGGCCTGTCTCAAATCATCTGTGGCTCCACACATGAGGAGGGACATACACTGGATTTGGTTTTCTGCACCGGCCTTGAGGCAGGGGGTCAGTTGGTAGAAGTCAGGGGGCTGGAGCCTTTGTCATGGTCTGACAATTACCTCAAGGCATGCATCCTGGCGCATGTCAGTCCTCAAAGGGGTGCGGTAGTCGTAGTAATAAACCTTTATTGGTACGACCATTTGGCCACTACAATGTAAGTACAATACGATACATCCATGATGATGCATAGAAAAAACAACAATATACTAAAAACAATACAGTGCATCAGTCATAATATCTAACAAAATCAACAAAATAATTAAAAAGAGAGATCTTGAAATGAATGACAGGAGATTCAAATACTAGGAACGCCTATCTAAACCACTCCGCCTTATGCCACAGCAATGTTATACATATCAAGCCAACCTCTTTACCATTCTAACGGAGCCAAATCCCTCCTTTTGGCAAGTAAAAAAGGAAATTTGCCACCTTATACATTATCCTTTCATTAGTATTGGCCAGGATAAATGTTAACTTTTGTTCATGATTCCACCAGGAGGTCACTAAATCCAGCAGCCCTCTGAACTGGTAACGAGTCTCTACAGATAATGCACACTCAAATAAATAATGGTTTAGGTCCTCGATCTGCTCTTTGCAATCACAGATTCTTTGGTGGTACGGAATCCCTCTCAAACGTCTCTCTAATACTTTCGAGGGCATTAACTGAAATCTGCCCAGCGTAAGTGCCTTCCTCAAGGCAAAACTGGGTATACATACCAAATACATTTCTAATTGATGTAACATTTTAATCCTCCCATACTGGGCGGCAACCACTGACCCTACGACCAATGCCATGTCATGTTGCTTAGCGATATCAGATAAACAGGCCTCAAGTAATCTTTTCAAAGAACCCATTGGAAGACCCTCCAATTCCATTTAGTAAATGTATAAAACGTCTTCTCCACGTAAATTTATTTTTGAAATTTTCTTGTTCCTCCCAACAGCCATAGGGTTGGGGGAGATATGGTCCCTTTTTAGGAAAGGTTATTGAACAGGCTGTGGCATGGCAGGTCCAGAAAGATCTGGAGTGCACTGGTTTCCTTGACCCCTTTCAGTCTGGTTTCTGGCCTGGGTATGGTACGGAGACTGCATTGGTAGCCTTGGTTGACGATCTCCGTCTGGCGTTGGACCAGGGTAATCAGACCTTACTGGTCCTGCTAGACCTTTCGGCTGCATTCGACACAGTCGATCATGAGGTGTTGGTGCCTTGCCTGCGGGACCATACCAGGATTGGCGGAATGGTCTTGGACTCGTTTCATTCATTCCTGGTCGGTAGAACTCACTGGGTGGTCTTGGGGGAATGTACGTCTTCCCCCCGGGACCTCACGTGTGGAGTCCCGCAGGGTGCCATTCTGTCCCCCCTCTTGTTTAACATCTATATGCAGCCATTAAGGGAGATTGTGAGAGGGTTTCAGGGCATGCAGTGTCATCAGTATGCTGATGATACTCAGCTCTACCTCTCTTTTTCCATCGACCCAGGTCATGCAGTCTCCTTATTTTCCCAGTGCCTGTCAGCTGTGGGGGCGTAGATGACGTTGGGCCATCTGCAGCTGAATCCTGACAAGATGGAGGTGATGTTGGTGGGCGAGGGCTTGGGGGGCCTGGGAGTGGTTGAGTCTCCTCTTGTAGGGGGGGTTTGCCTTCCCATGGTCTCTCAGGTGCAGAGTCTGGGTGTGCTCGATTCATGGCTCAGCCTGGAATCTCAGGTTGTGGCCGTGGCGGAGAGTGAGTTTCAGCAGTTACACCTTGTCCGGCGGCTTCGGCCATATCTCTCAGACTCTGACCTCGCCACTGTCATCCATGCCTTCATCACCTCAAGGCCGGATTACTGAAACACGCTCTACGTAGGGCTGCCCAAGAAGCTGGTCCAGAGGCTGCAGCTGGTGCAGAATGCTGCAGGCCATCTCCTTATGGGGGTGAAACAGCCAGGTCTTACACAAACGTTGAAATGACAGGAGAGTGGTAGCCAACCAAGCCTCCTCTGGGAGCGAGTTCCACAGCACAGGGGCAGCCACTGAAAAAGATCTAACATTGTTGGCCACCCACCTCGCCTGGGGAACCTCCAAAAAGACACTCTCAGATGATCTCAGGGGTCGCACGGGCACATGGGGAGTGAGGCAGTCCTGCAGATAAGCAGGGCCCAGGCCATGAAGGGCTTTAAAGGTCAAAACTAGCACCTTGAACCTAGCTTGGTGCTTTATAGGCAGCCAGTGCAGAGTCCGGAGCACAGGTGTCATATACTCCCTGCGACCCATCTCCTTATGGGGATGGGTCGCAGGGAGTATATGACACCTGTGCTCCGGACTCTGCACTGGCTGCCTATAAAGCACCAAGCTAGGTTCAAGGTGCTAGTTTTGACCTTTAAAGCCCTTCATGGCCTGGGCCCTGCTTATCTGCAGGACTGCCTCACTCCCCATGTGCCCGTGCGACCCCTGAGATCATCTGAGAGTGTCTTTTTGGAGGTTCCCCAGGCGAGGTGGGTGGCCAACAATGTTAGATCTTTTTCAGTGGCTGCCCCTGTGCTGTGGAACTCGCTCCCAGAGGAGGCTTGGTTGGCTACCACTCTCCTGTCATTTCAACGTTTGTGTAAGACCTGGCTGTTTCACCAGGCTTTTTTTTTGGGGGGGGGGGGGTACGGTGAGTTGTTTTTTTCTCCCACATATGGAATTTTTAATTTTTAAATTGCTTTTATTGTTTTAATTTGTTGTTCACTGCCCCGAGCTGCCCAGGATAAAAAAATTAAGTAGGGTTGCCACCTCTCCCAGGTAAGAACCCCTGACTGTGCTAATTTGCATTCACTGATTCATATAAATGAATACAAATTCAAAAGGTACATTTCTGAATACAAGAGACATGGGAGTGAATACATGGCTGAATACAAGAGACATGGGAGTGCAAGGGTAGGCAGGCAGTCCCATAGCTCATGCACAGAGGAGCTCTCAGGGCAAGGGTTCCCTCTTTCACTAAAACCAAAGCAGGAACTTCCACTGGGCAGATGGATCTGGATAATGTTGTACAGCTTCTTCGCTAGCACATGCAAAGACAATAAAATATAAGGGGATAGTTGACTGACCCTGAGAATTATTGACTTAACCCTGAGCCTGATGCCTGAAAACCCTGAAACTCAACTTTAAACTCGGAGAGGTGGTAGCTCTAGACAGAAGTAGTCTTTCAGCTGGGCTGACATGGGCATTTGAGGAGAGAGATTATAGGAATGGGTTGGGAAATTGGTATACGTTGCCCATAACATACGTATCATGCAGGTCATGGTGAAGGGCTCCTATGCAGCCCTGCAAGCTGTATTTCTCATAAGTGTCTTCTAAAATGTGCATATCTGGCCACTCGAGTCAGATGATGCTTTTTGAATAAGCAGGGGTAAGAAGAAAAAAAAGAAGGGAAGGCTCCTGACTAGCAGTTCTGGAATATTCTCCTTTGATTCATTGATAAAATGTAACTGAAAGATGAGAGAAGGCTTTGCTTTGGTGGAGATTTAATCTGTTATCACACCTGTACCTGACACTTGTCAAGGAGAGTAAAGGACTTTCTGTGCCTGAAACACAAGTAAATCAGCAGTTATTAAGTGTTTTCCGCTTGAGGGAATGCTCCCACTCCCCTGCTTACACCCATTTTCAGTCAGGGAGACTTATAAGAGTGAGAGTTTTATAAGCGTGCATTAGAATGTCAAAAGTGTTTCAATAACTAGTTTAATGGGTTTTGGAATAAAAAGAAAGCCTTCAAAAGCATTTCTGCTATTTAATGAATAATGAAGTACTTCCTTCACAGCATCTCAAGCAGGTTATCTTGCTAGCCTCATTAAGATTACTCCACCTAGAATACCATCTCTTTGATAATATCTACTTAGCTTTGTTTTCCATCTGACAGCTGTCACAGAGGGATAGGGTATTCTGGGAGTTCATTTCCTAAGGATTCTCACTACACGACTTTGGGGATGGTGTGTCAAGTGTAGGTGAACTCTTCGCTTCTGTTGGCAACGTTGAAAGATAACATAGCCTATTAGAGTGTTAGGAAGCCCACTTCATCCAATGGCAATGCTTTTGAAGTCTTGTTCTTTTGCAGAAGACCCTGTACATGAGCATCAAATCTTCCTCTTTGTAAATTCAGCTGTCTCTAGATTCAAGACTACTGTTAGCCACTGGCATGAATACAACCAAAGGCATAATAAATACCAAATGGAGGATAATTGGATCAGCAGTAGCATAGCAGAGAAAGATCTGGGAGTAGTTGTGACTCATTGGCTGAACAAGAGTCAGCAGTGTGATGCTGTTGCAAAGAATGCCATTTTAGACTACATCAACAGAAGAAGTATTGCATGGAAGACAAGAAGTGCAGCTTAACTTGTAGGTGAGCACAGTATGTGAGACAGTACACCATCTCAGGAAAGGGTAAATGACCCTAAGCAATCTGTTTACTCCTGCAGAGTCCGTACACCTCTCTCCTGCTTAAGCCAGCCACACCATGCCTCCCTGAAACACCTCAATCCTCTTCCTCTCCACAACAGAAATGACGGTAGAGATATTGATGCTTACATATTGAATTACAATGTTAACTTGGGAACACGGAACTATGTTCTGACAAGGAGGTATAATGACAAAGTTGGAAAAAGTGCTTCACAAAACTGAAAGGATCACATGAAAACCCGTTGTCACGTTCCACCACATTCCTGCCTCTTGGATTTTCCACTGGCTTTTTCCCCCTTTCCCTAAAATTCAACCAGAACCACAATATGTGAGACTGTACAATGTCTTTCCTGCTTAAATGGTATGGAAGTTAAGGCAAGAGCCTTGTTGCATGATTGACTGCTTCCTTAAACCAGCAGGCTTTTTATTTGTGAATTTCCCTGGTTTTTGAAGGCTAGAAATCAATGCAAAAAGTTTCGTTGTTGCAGCAGTAAAGGAATATATAAATGTATATGTGCTGATGTGTGTGTGTATATGCAAGTCTATATGTCAGTATGTACTTGTGGGTATATGTTCACGCATTCACCGCCGCACCCTCTCCTCCCTTTGCCCTCTCTCTGTTTCTCCCACCCACCCACTGCTCATTCCCCATAAACCCCATTACACTCCTCCACCCTCCCCTTCTTCCACCTACCCTCTGAGGCTCCCCACCCACACCTGCCTTGCCCCTAGCCCTCATCCCCCCCCCCCCCCCCCCCNCACTTTCCTGGATTTCCTCTACTCCCTGTTTGGCCCCTCTTCTCCTTCCCCCTACCCCCTTCAACTCCCACGATCTCTTAACATCCCCATAATCCCCTTTCCTCCTGCACTCTCCTTCTTCTGCCTAGTCCCCCATTCATCCCCCCCACCCTCTTCTCCATTTTCTCCTAGCACCTGTTCGGCCTTCCCACCCTCTCCTTCCCTCTAACCCCCATTCACTCACCACCCTCTTCACTTACCAGACTCAGTGAACAGGAGATTAATGTAAAAGGGGACAAAGAAAAGGGCTGCTCCAATCACCTCTCCACAGAGGGTGCAGCCAGAGTCTTTCAGTGACAACCCCAGCAGGGCCTGCTTCCCTGCCCCTCAGATGAATGGATCCAGCCATGGAGCATACAGGTGGGAGGGCCAAGGCCACCCACTTGTCTTTAGTCCCTTCCCCACCACCTGACAAAACAGCCACCCACTGCCCATCCAGGTGGGTTGAAACCTCATAGTTCCGTCAGAGGAACTTGTCAGTGTCTATGGTTTCAACCTCATACGGGTAGATGGGTATTTTGTCTGGCAGTGGGTTAGGGACTCGGGCCAGGTGGGTGGTCTTGGCCCCTCCTGCCTACATGTCCCACACTCAATCCAGTCGGCTGAGGGGCAGAGAGGTGGTCCCCAGCAGGGCTGTCAGTCTAAGGCTCTGGCTGCAGTTTCCATTCTGTAATATTTTGTTTCCTGTATTCTCTGTACAAAACTGTTGTTTCCTATGGAAATAATCTTAAATAATAAATAATACTATTTTCATCTCTAATGTCAAGCTAAGATACATTATTGTAGGCTTCCACTTAGTATTGTAAAGGAGTTGAGTTTTTACTTAAATCAAAAGTGAATTTAAATGTCTTGAAGTATTGGTATTTGTAAATCTAATGCCTTGGTTGTTAATATTGCTTATATTGTGTTGCTTATATTACATTGCAATTGCTTGCATACCTCCACCGCACCAACTGTAGTTGGTCCAATAAAAGATATCACTGTACTACTTTGTGTCTATTACCTATATTTTGTTGCCCCACCTGTTCAACGTGTACATGCAAACACTGGGTGAGGTCATGAGGGGGTTGGGGTACAATGTAATCAATATGCTGATAACACTCAGCTCTACCTCTCATTTTCATCTGACCCAGGCCCGGAAATCTCGGTGCTTTCTCAATGTTTGGCAGCTGTGGTGGATTGGATGAGGGTGAGTTGATTGAAGTTGAATCCTGACAAGATGGAGGCGATGGTGGTGGGCAGGTTCAGTGTTCTGGGGGTTATGGGGGACTCCTGTTATAGATGGGTTTCCCCCCACCCCTGGTTACACAGGTCTGGAGCCTGGGGGTGCTCCTGGATCAGCATCTGCACTTGGATAGTCAGGTGGCGACTGTGGCTGGGGGTGCCTTTTGTCAATTACATCTGGTAGGGAAGCTCCATACTTCTATTACCAATTCTGATGTTGCCACCATCATCCATGCCTTCATCACCTCAAGATTAGACTACTGTAATTCCCTCTACATGGGGCTGCCCATGTGTGGAAGAGTGGTGCCACAATAAGGTTGTTATACCTTTAAGAGGGTCACAAGATGGCACCTGCCCTAAGAGAACCACCTAAGAAGGCCACCAACAGGAAGAAGTAGTTGGTGGGTGTGACTTACAGTATATAAAAGACCAAGTCAGGAAGAAGAGGGCAGTCTGCTCTGAGACACTGAAGAGGGCACATTGTGGCTAGAGGCTGCCTGGAAGGAACCTGCAGGAAGGAGACCTTGGAGCTGGAAATTGAGTTGCTGATAGCCCGCCAGTGAACTGTTATCTGGCTAGGCATGGCTTGCTGCATCGTAAAGAGTGAATGTGCTGAGACTGGCCAGAGGCTGGTGCCTGGCCTGAGGACTGTGGCAAATAAACTGTTACTTGACTCAACCTGTGTCAGTCCACTTTGGGGTCCCGCTTCTGTAAACACTTACCCACAACCAGTGGGTCCCTGCGACACCATGATGACAGTTCAGAAGCTGCAGCAGAATGCAGCAGCCTGTCTCCTGACAGGGACAGGCCAATATGAACTTATTACTCCAATTCTTTGTGCGCTGTATTGGCTGCCAATAGTCTTCCAGGCCTGATTCAAGGTGCTGATGTAAACCTCTAAAGCCCTAAATGGTCTGGGTCCTACATATCTAAAGGATCGCCTCAACCCCCAGGCCTTGGGCTGGCCTCTGCGTTCGGTCGGAGGCACCCTGCTCAAGGTCTCGTATTGGAGACAGATGGCCACCATGAGGAGGGTGTTCTCAGCGGCCACTTGAATTGCTGTTGAATTCCCTTCCAGCAGAGATTCACCTCTGCCCAGATCTACTCACCTTCTGGCGACAGCATAAGACCTGGCTGCTTTGCCAAGCATTTGGAGGAAGAGACAGGTAGGGTGGGTTGGGATGGGGTGTGATTGGGGGAAAGAAGGAGGATTTTCATTGGGGTTTTATGTTTTTGATTTTATATATATTTTGCCACTTGTAGGCCACCCCAAATTGTATGAGGCAAGAGGGAATGGGATATTAGAAATTTATATACATAAATAAATGAATGAATGGTATCACACGCACACACCCTATCCAAATCACTCCTGAGCGTGAGTGAGTGCATCCACACACACACACACCAAGTCTGTCTTGAGGTCACACACACACACACACACTAACACCCTACCCCAACCCCTCTCTCTCACACACACCCTATTCAAATTGCTCCTGAGTGTGCATGCATGCACGCACACGCACACACGCATTACCCAAGCCTGTCCTGAGGTCATACACACATTCACACCCTACCCCAACCCCCCCCTCTCTCTCTCTCACTCACACACACCCTACCCAAACCTGTTTTGAGGTCACACACACCGTACCCAACCCCCCCCCTCTCTCAAGCACACTCACCCTACCCAAACCTCTCACTCTCCCCCCCCCCCC
>QEPC01008027.1:2266085-2277080 GCA_003113815.1 Sphenodon punctatus | reverse complement strand
CCCCCCCCCCCCCCAACACCCTACCCAAGCCTGACTCTTGAGGTCAGACACACACACACACCGTGCCCAACCCCTCTCTCTCTCTCTCAATCACACACACACACACACACACACACACACACACACACACACACACACACACACACCCTATGCAAGCCTCTCCTGATCTCGATCTCTCACTCACTCTCACACACACACTACCCAAACCGTGCGCGCGCTCGCTCTCTCTGAGAGACACACACAGCAGCCATACAACTGTAGAGTAGGGGGCAGAAAGGATAGGGGTTTTTGGAACCAACCAGACCTGACCTGACTGGAGAGCAGTGGGGCAAGGGGCTCAGGTGGGACTGGGGGGTTTGTGGGGCGGAGGCCACAATGGGGGTGGCCTTCCCCCCCAATATGCTCTCCATTGGCTCCAGGTGGCTGAGGGACAGAGAAGCAGTCCCTGGCAGGGCTGTCACTCAAAGGCTCTGACTGCAGCCTCCATGGAGAGGCGATTGCAGCAGCACTTCTCTCCATTCTCCTTTTCCCTTCTCTTCCGCTTCCTGGGGCTGGTAAGCACTCGCAGTGGTGGCCATTTAAACCTCCAGTCTCCTGGGAAAAAGGAGAATGGAGAGAAGGGCTGTTCCGATCGCCACTCCAGGGAGGCTGAAGCCACAGGCTTTCAGTGACAGCCCTGCCGGGGAGTGCTTCCTGCCACCCAGCCACCTGGAGCCAGAGGGGAGCATACAGGTGTATGCTCTTGGGCAGGGACCGTGTCTATCTTATTCTCTGTAAAGCTCCAGGTACATCGCTGGCGCTATATAAAAGCTAATAATAATAATAATAATAATAATAATAATAAGGGAGTCTTCAAACAACTGGCACTGATTCACAGTCCCTGTGCATCCCAGGGCAGGTTCTGCTGGGGCATGGAACCCAGTTAAAATGACCCCTGGCCCCCCTCTGCCATTGCGCCTACTGAAAACTCCCCTCCCCAACACCATGGCGCCCATCCAACCACTATTACATGCCTCAGAATGTTTGTCATAACTATTTTGCCATAGACCAAAATAGCATATCCTCGAGCATATACTCCCTAATACGACAACCGTAGAACCCACCAGACCTTAATACATAATCTGCATTAATACATACTCTAATTTTTCATGACAGTCTCAGAAACATACACCCTCCCAAAACTGAGGAGAGTCCTGCAACAAAAGCGGTTGCCAACTCAGAAGTAAAATGCCTCAAAACTCCAATGCAAGTGAATAGTTGACATTCCATTGGAGATCCCATCTGCCTTAATGAACACTGGAGTGGAGTGTCCAGTACTTCAACTGCACTGAAGTAGGATGGAATGGTAGGGGGCCCATTCCACCTTCTGTACCAGGGCCTATTCCCACCTAGCTAGACCCCTGGTAAGAACAGTCAAGCAGTGGAATGGGCTACCCAGGGAAGTTGTGGATTCTCCATAATTGGAGGTTTTTAAGAGACTGGGATGGTTTAGGTATGGCAGATCCTGCACCATGTAGGGGGCTGGACCCGATGGCCCTCAGGGCCCCTTCCAATTCTATGTTGTCCGACCTTGTCCCTTCACCCACCTTTTGTAGATTATTTGTAGTCCAGTGTACATAAACGATTCCTCATTCAGTCTCAGTGTCCTATTCTTGAGCCTCTACTCCTGGAGCACTTCTCCAGCTCAGATGTCTGGCCTGGCTCTGCTAGCCAACAGGTCCAGCCAGGCACCCTAGTTTAAGGCATGTCCCCTCCTTGGCGCTCCCATCCTCTTCCCTGATGGTCCATCTTTGATTTCTCATCTGAGATTTCTAGAGTCACTTCACCCACTACCAATTGCAAGACAGGGTGTTTACAAATGAGACCTTGCCCTATATTTGCCCCCATTAGCAATTAGGAGCTCATCCGCTCATCTATCCTGAAGTCGCCAGATGTTCATCCCAGGGCCACTCTGCACAGCATCAACCCAGGAAACGTGGAGTCTGCCATGCAAATTCAGGCAAAACTGGGGCAATAGGTGCCCACAGGACCATTGCCCGTCTGTTGGGGCACATGCGACTCTGGCCACATTCCGAACCTTAGAGGTGTGGGACAGCCTAAAGCATCGCTAGAGAAGCCACAACTTGGGGCAGGGTGGACCAGCAGGGACTGAATGCCTGCCCATTTGTTGCTGTCCCCATGTGGGACCTGTAAGAGGTGGCTGTGTGGGAGTTGTGCGGAGCCACTACAGGCTCCGGTGGGCTCCCATCCCATGTATTAACATCCATAGCTAACAGTTTCCTCTCTTGCTCTGAGCTGGGCCAATTAGCTGCAGATGCTTCTGCTAATGAGGGGACACCCTGTAATGACTCACAGGGACCTAGCCCTGCGAGTACTTAATGGAGATCAGTTACAATCCTGCATACCTAGGTATGCAATATGTAAACTAGTGGTGGGGAACCTCCAGACCATGGGGCAAATCCGGCCCGTGGATATATTTTATTTGGCCTCTTTCCATGGATCCAGTGCTTACTTTCAAGCTTGGAAAGAGTGAGCTTATTGGGAAGGGGTGGATATGTGGGCATGCCCTGCCTATGCCATCTGATACGGGATGGATGAATGGCAAAAATCAGGGGTGGGGTGGCCAAAGTTCCCAACCCCAAGAGCCAAGTACTAAAATCTTCATACAGCTGAGAGCTACACGACACACAAGTATGTACACATGCAAAAACTTCTCCTGCTTCGTGATTGGATGGCAGAGCTGGCACTCTGCAATCCTGGCTGCTGAGATTCCAAAGAGCAGCTGGGACACAGCTGCTAAGAATCGGAAGAAAACTGCACTGAAGTAAGACACAGGGCCATCATGGCAGCAGAGAGCTCAGACCCAGCCCTGGCCGAGAGCTGCATGCAGCTCCCAAGCCACAATTTGGCCACCCTTGACATAGATCGATCCATGATCTGGACCCTTTCCTTACCCCATCCTGAGCACCCTTAAGCACCCTGTCACCAATTCCTGTCCAGCCTGTAGATCTTATACCAATTTTCACAGTGGCCCATGGGAGGTAAAAGGTTTCTCACCCTTGATGTAAACTGGGTGTTTTAGACAAGCGCCTTCCCGCCTCTTACCCACCCACCCATTATGCATGTTTCAGGGCTGCACAGAGTGCCAGTGCAGCCCTGCAACATGCATGATGGGTGGGTAATGAGTGGGGAGGCAACTTGTCTAAAAATACCATATATCTCCTGTCATGATTGTCTCCTGAACATTGTTCAATTGATGCAATGTTCTTTCAGGAGAGAGAACCTGGATGTAAAGCCAAGCACCAGCTTTAACATATCATACTAAGCTGATTCCATGAAAACACCCAGGAATCTGAAACTTTTGGGCCAAACACCAACTTTTCCATATATATAAAATTGTTATCAGAGGCTCGATATGTTACTCAGCACTCAAATCCCATTTTCGAGTCTGGCAGAAAACCTGTAGCACTTGCCAAAGATAAGCCTGGTGTTTGTTACTTAACAGTTTTGCTAGAAACCAGAATCTCATCCAAATGGTCAATCGCACATGATGTTGATAAAGGGTGGAATGTGTGATTCATGGAGGTCATTAAAATTGGTGAAACAGTTAAGCCAAAGGGCAGGACCAGCAGCTCAAATAATCTGTAACAGGCTTGGGCAGTGCCTCATTCACATCACATCTGTATGTGTGAGGCTCAACCAACCTTAAATCAAGTTTAGAGGGAACCTTTGCTCCTGGCGTCCAATCAAGTAGTTCATTCATGTGGGAAAAGATGTTTATTTTTAATGGTGGTTTCTGCTTTGATTACAGAGCCCTGTGAATTCTCACTTTGTAGCAGAAACAGCCTAGCTCACCTCTTTTAGTCCCTACTTCTCGTAAGCGTTCCTAAGCTCAGCCTGTAAAATAAACAGTTCAAAAGGTTCAGACGACTAAGTGGAACTTGATCATAAAAGCCATGATCAAAGTCTCTTTGTGAGGCAACCTTTCCTGTGGGTTCAGATAAAGATACGTCATCTAATTCCCAAAGGGAAGTCACAATCATTTATAACAAATTTTTCTCTTTCACCATTTTTAAGTGCGTACAGAGTGAGATCACCGACTAAAACTCACACCCTTCCTAGAACACAACCAAGTATCTCTCTCTGTTGTTCAGATTAGCCTCATTGAGGCAGAAGTTAGTACCCATTCTCTTTACACAGATGTTATCATTTGCCTTCTAGATTCAGAGGGGGCTGCTGTAGGTCAGGACTAAGGTGGACGGAGCCTATGCTGGAAAACACAAGACTGAAGAGTTTTAGTGGAGCTGTGAGGAATCCAGGGCATAATTTGTGTCAGGGCACCTCTTCGAGATCCTGGCTGTTACTGCTGATACTCAGCAAGACCTCACCCACAGCCAGTCAAGCGGGCGGGGGGGGGGGCTAGCATCATGACCACCAGTTAACTAGTCAGTGGCAAAACACTCCCAACCCCCACACAAAGGCACCAGCCTCAGTCTTTCTATGCACAGGGCTTGGGTGGGGCTGATCCAGGTGGGCAGGGAGGAAGCTGCTACTGATGCCCATCGGGTGTTTATCAGTAAGAGGTTTTCTTCTGCTGATCATCAGCTCAGCAGTGGCAGTGCCAGTCCCCAGCCATGGCTTCCATCAAGCTCAATCCTAGAATCATAGAGTTGTAAGGGATTTCGAAGGTCATCTAGTCCAACTCTCTTCCTGGATGCAGGATGACTACAGCTACAACATCCCCAGCAGATGGCTGTCCAGTTTCTTTTTGAAAACCTCCAGCCATGGAGAGCCTACAACCCCCTTAGGCAGGCTGTACCATTGCCACACAGCTCTTAGTATTAGGAAGTATTTCCTGATATTTAATCCATCCTTGAGCAAGGGCTGGCAAAGTAGGGACAGGAGTAAGGACTGGTGAGATGGAGAGGACTGGCAAGGTAGCCCCACCGCTAGCCCCCTTCAAGCACTCCCCACAAGATCCAGGGTCAAAGAACAGCAGGCACGAGCCAATGCACTCCCCATCTTTTAAAAAAAACAAAACTAATTAATCGCTGGCGGAATCTGGGCATTGGGCTAGTAATAGGCGTTGTGCATTGATATCGAAGTGCATGAACAATGTGGTTTGACAACGTGGCATGCTGTTATTGGAATAGCAGGCTGTATTGCACTTGAAGATTGAGATGTTTTTAGTAGAACTCTGAGGGATCGGAGTTGAGAGCTGGATTATCAGAAAGTGTTGGAGGGCAATATGGAACTATTTTGACAGAGCTATGTGGGGAATTTGGACAGATGCTGCCAATTTTGAACATGAAGTCCACCAATGTCAGTCGAGAGTGGCTCTTATCTTAAATCGTAGATACAGGGAAGTGAAAAACACCTTGGTTTACATTTTAGTCAGATTAATTTCTATGACATCATTTAGTGGGAATATGTTTTTTGTTTTTTTTTTAAAAACCCTACATATTATATATATATATAAATTATTAATTATTATTATTATATATACACACACAAGCCTAGTGGGTCACTTCTACAATTACTTTGTTTTTCAACTGTTGGCCAAGATTAGAGAATTAAACCACAGCAGCACTGCTTGACCTAAAGTGGCCTAGGAATTTACCAACAGTGTTGAATCAACATGTCTGCATAAAAGGACCTGTGGTGGAACCTGTGGCAGAGTTCTCTCCAGAAGGTTGGACTAGATGTGTTAGATCAACAGGAGAGTCCACACAACTCACATGAGCCTATTAAAATTAAAAATACTAAGTGCCAGCAGAAGAAAATTCAGGGGGCAGCTCCGATTATGGTCTTAGGAAAACAGTGCCAGATCCAGGGAAACTGGTAGGGATGGGCGAACAGAACTGAGTTCGGAAATTTGGTTCGGTTTGGTCAACCGAACTATTCGAGTTCAGTCCGAACTCCGAACTTCCAAACAGAGTTCAGAAATTCAAACCCCATTGAACTAAATGGAGTATTATCTTATAGGGATGGGTGAACAGAACCGAGTTGGTAAATTCGGTTCAGTTTGGTTCGAAAATCGAGTTTGGTTCGGTCGACCGAACTGGTAGAGTTCGGTCCGAACTTCCAAACCACGTTCGCCCATCCCTAGAAATTGGGGCCCTGTCTGAAATGGTGGTGTGGGCCTCACTCCTAACATAGGAGTGTTGGATGGACACACACTGACTCACCCATTAGAAAATGAAAAATGTTACTTTAATTAATTTTTCTTCAATTAAATATAAAATCCTCTTCAAGGTCCAGGGCCTATATATTATGCACATGCTATTATTGCTAACTTAGGTCGCTTTTAGATGAGTGGGTCGCTGTCGTGGGACCCGCTCGCGTGATGTTTCAAAATCCCATGACGCAGGATTACACGAGACACCGGGCGGGGATCAAGTGCATGAAAGGTGGTTGCGTATTCTTTGCCGACTAAGAATTAAATACCTCGATTGTGAGCTATTTAATTTGCAGTTGGCAAAGAATGCGCGACCGCCTTTCATGCGCTTGATCCCCACCTGGCATCTCTTTTAATCCTGTGTTGCGGGATTTTGAAACATCGTGTGAGCAGGTCGCGCAATGGCAACCCGCTCGTCTAAAAGTGGCCTTATTCATGGTCCTCGTTTATTGGGCTCCCTCCTGAATCTCCATTGCTCTGGGCTCCCCACATTTGAGTCTCTGTGGGCCCATATTTTATGCTAGTGCTTCTCACGCTTATGTTTGTGATGGGCTGTGGCTCAGGTGGTAGAGCGCATACTTTGCATGTCTAAGGTCTCAAATTCCAGCATCTCCAATTCAGGATCTCTGATAACACACCTGGGTGAGGCCTCTGATGGGGATCCTGGAGGGTCTCAGGTAGCACAGCTGGGGGCAGCCTCTGCCAGAGACCCTGGAGGGCTGGATTTGAAACCGTACTGCCATGTCAGGTTGTGACAATACTGGGCTAAGCTTTATTTATACCGTAATTTTTATGTCGCCCCCTTCTGCCTCTGGCAGCTTGAGGCTGCTCACAATAAAAAAAAACAATAATAAAAAACAAACATTCCAATAGATAACAAAATACAAAAAATATAAAAATATCAGTAAAATCAACCAAGAGTCCATAAAAACATTTCCACCCTAACCCCCTACCCACTACACATCTCCCTCGCCAAAAGCCTGGCAAAACAGCCAGGTCTTTCAACGGCATCTGAAGGAGTGGAGATCCAGGGACAAACAGCAGGGAGTTCCACAGCCACGGTGCTGTCACTGAGATCGCCTTCTCAAACGTGGCCCCCCGCCACACATGGGAGACCTCTAACAGGGTGCCCGCAGCCAATCACAGGTGTTCATCCACGACATGGGGAATGAGGCAGTCCCACAGATAGGCTGGGCCCAGACCGTTTAGAGCTTTATAGTAAGAACCAACACACTGAAACAAGCCCAGAAAACTATAGGCAGCCAGTGCAGTGGTGAAGTACAGGTGTTATATGCTCATGGCAATCCATTCCCGTAAAGAGCCGGGTCACCGCATTCTGCACCAGCTACAGACTCTAGACTGTCACCAAGGGTAGCCCAATGAAGAGCATGTTACAGTAGTCCAGTCTTGATGTGATGAAGGCATGGACAATGGTGGCTAGGTCCAACTCTGAAATATATGGTCGAATCTGCCATATACAATTTAACTGGCAAAAGACACTCGCCGCCATAGCTGCCACCTGAACATCCAGGCAGAGCTGCGAATTGAGGAGCACCCGCAGACTACGAACCTGAGGAACCAGGAAGGGGCAAACCCCATCAATGATGGGGACCTCCACCACGCCCCTCCCCATCCCTCCCCACCAGCATCACCTCCGTCTTGTTGAGATTCAGCTTCAAACGGCTCGTCCTCATCCAGTCCCCCACAGCTGCCAAACACCAGGTAAGCAATGAGACTGCCGGTCCTGGAGATGGACTATAAGATTGGTCTGATTCAGTTAGGCAGGTTGTTCTATTCTTATGCTGTCATTTCAAGTTTATTTATAGACCCCACAAATTGGGGGGTGCTGTGTGGACACACTGGACTCAATCCCAACCCCCATGCACCTGGCTTATGTGCACATGCGTGACTTCCACACAGACCATAGTCCCATGTGCATGGGTGCATGAAAGAAGCGTGCACGGGTTGTACGCAAAACACGTGTGTGTTGTTTGCACAGCATGCAGGGTTTGGGATCAAACCCACTGTCTGCTCTGTTCTGGATCTGGCCCTGCAGGGAAGCATGGTGCACTGGAAAAGTGTAAATCCTACATTTTGAGGGAAATACTCAAACCATCTCATAACTATCTAAATTCCATACAGTCAGAAGAGTGTTAGTAGTTGTAGTAGTAGTACTTAAAATATACCTCATAGTCATGCCTAGGAACCTCAGACAGATCTCAAACCCATTGTTCTTAGGCATCACAGAAACACAGCACTACTATATACACCAAAGAATTTAACATGTATTATAAAAACTAGTGAAATCAGGAAACCATTGCAGAAGAAACCCACCAATGATTTTAAAAAGAAATCAATAATCTGAGAGAGTGCACAAGGAGAACAAAAGCAACATGTTTGAGCATGTAATGGATTGAAAGGTCCCATATCAAATTAGGAAAAGTCACCGTAAAAGAATCTCTTTATTTAAAACCCCAAACAAATACTATTCCAGATTGTACAGGGGTATTTTGGAAAGTGAAACACCACCTAGTATGTGTTTCTTGGCTGCCATGGAAGAGTTTTTTTGTTACCAGCTTTTTGTTGAGCTATTTTGTTAGTGGAATTTAATACAAGTAAGGAACCTGTCAGTGACATCTTGACTTAACTAATCTCTGTCTATTGCTTGTCTGGGAACCTATTTAACAGAGAGAAGCTCAGTAATCCCTCCTAAAAATAACAGACATAACTCTAAAATTTCCCACCTCAGGATCTGAGAGACAAGACCATGTTGCTGAGGTGATGGAATGCTGATGAGGGAACAACACCAGTGGTGCCTACTGAGATATGAACAGGATCAACTCAATATTCTTCACTCTAATAAAATTTACTACTGGAAAACTTCCAAGCCATTCAGTGTTTATCAGACACCCTACAGTTATCCTCACTTTGTATCTCTGCTTGGCACAGATATGGTACAAGAGCACCAGGCACACTGCAGCACAGGAAAATGATAAGGGCACTTGCCATTTTACATAGAAATGAAAACTATTTCCGTGAGCGCACATCACTTTCCCCAGAAAGCAGACTATACAGATAACACAGGAACAAGATCGTGTCTCAGCTTTCACCTGCATGTAAATGATTCAGTCAGTTATCAGGATTTCTTGTGCCAAAAGCCATGGGGGCTAAAACAATCAAACCACTGCAGAACTGGAGGCAAGGAGAAAATTTATCAGTTATGTTAAAGGAGTGTTGTTACCACCTGAAGTCAGACATAAAAGCCCTCATAAAATTATTTCCAGAGTAGCGCACCTACCACATCTGAAGGGACCTCCATGTTCTTCTCCAAAAGTGTATCTGAAAGAGATTAGAAATGAAGTAGATAATGGTAAGTCATGTAGAGAGACAGTGCCTGATCTGAATGTAGTACAGCAGTAACTCATATCAGCCATGAAGGTTTCAGGTTAGAGAGGCCTAGATAAAGGGTTTTTTGCTATATTTTACAAATAAAGTGTAGATACAGTTAATTGATTGGGTCTTGTCTAGGAACTCTAGGCTGAAATAATTGTGAGAACAAAATGGCTGTTCTTTGTGTACTCATTCAGAAGTGTCATAAATTTAATGGCAAAAAAAAAGGCATTTTACTTTCACACCTGATGAGTCTCAGAGCAAGTCTCTTGTTCCTTTATTTGTGACCTCTTAAAAAACCACGGATTTCTTCTGGACAAATTTTTATGTCCCTAAGTCTCAAACACACTTTATTACTGCTACAGCAGAACCTGTCCTCCCCATAACCTGAACTTCTCTCTAATCCAAACAAAAAGCATGTGCCCATAAAGAGGTGGAGTTGGGTGGGATGGGGTGGAGAGGAGATTCTACTGTACCTCTTCTCATAAATTGTTACCCTCAAAGCAGTTGAGCTTGCAGAATCCCAGTGTTTTGAAAATTAGTATTAATCTCCAACACAAGTGTACCGAGGAGACGCACGTGAGAGCTGTTATTTCTCATGGGCTACATCTCCGCTCAGCTATCTTAGCAACAGAACTCTAGTACAGAGAAGACTTCTGTATGACTATGTTAAGTCTATCATAAGACTATGGGTAATTTCAGACATGCTGGGTCTCCAGGCCCAACACGCTGAAACCTGGCCCAGGATCCATTCTGTGATCATGCCAGCTGTCCGTTAGATGTGCCGGCCTGATCACTGTGGGGAATCAGGGAGCGGCTGTGCGGCATGACGTGCGTCCGCTCAGCCCCACCCCCGCGCTCTCACATCCGCCCACCCTCGGGGAGACGTGCGGGCGCAGAAGCCAATCAGACGGCTGCACTCGATCCCATCCCGGGTTGGGACCTGATTCCGGGACAGGGCTTAATAACCGTTGTTGCCCGTGACCATTCCCAGCCCCGTCCCGGATCATGGCCAACCTAACCACAATTCTGGAGTCCTCACCTCCAGAACCATGGTCAATTTGATCCCGTCTGGGTGTTCACCATGGTGAACATCTGGCCAGGAGCAAATAGACATGCACAGGATCACTGACACCACACCGGATCCACTGTGGTTCAGTGTGGTTAGCACTTAGCAGCATTCCCGTCACGTCTGAAAATACCCTATGTTAACATAAGATAGACTTATGATCAGGGCCCCGATTCGTCTGCAAAAAAATTTCTGAAATTCTGCGATGGAAAATTCTGCGACCCAAAATGGAAAATTCTGCGACCCAAAATGGAAAATTCTGCGACCAAAAATGGAAAATTTTACGACCCAATAAAGTTACAAAGCCGGTCTAGTAAAATTAAAAATGAGTTCTTTAATAGCAGTAATGACATCTTTA
>QEPC01008027.1:2229061-2261993 GCA_003113815.1 Sphenodon punctatus | reverse complement strand
TTTTTTTTTTACACAAAACAGTTTCGGCACCGATGGCCCCCGCAGTGCTTTGGGGGGCACTGCCCCAAATGTCCTGCAGGGACCCCAGAAGCTCATAGCTCTGGTGGTGGCAGAAAAAACCTGAGTGTTATGGTGATGGGCATGCAGTGAGGGAAGGAGCTAGGAGTAGAGCACCCCACACCCACTGGACCCATTACGCCACAGACTGCATTCATACAAGACATTAAGTCAGCAAAAATCCCCTTTTTTATTGTGTGAAAAGGTTATGTTTCAGGATGCAGTGGGTATAACATGCAATGGGTGCAATCAAGAAAACCTCTCTCGGAAACCAGGCTTAACAATCACACTTAATCCCTTCGCATGCATTTTCATAATATGTAAAGGGATCAAACCTGTTATCAGTCTGCTTTAATTGCTGCAGGAGGGGATAGAGGTGATTACTCCCTCACAGGATGCATTCCCCACTGCCTGCCTAGTTGGGTGAATGCAATGCTGAAAGCAACAAAACCACAACATAATAGACCAGGATACCTAGCAGCAGCCACTGCAGTATGGGCAGTAGATTTTGAAATGGGGGAGTGACTATGGAAACAGTTAAAACAAGATTACAAACTTTGGTAGACAGGTAGACAAATGCTAGAGGTGGGAGAAGAGCCTTGCGCGAATGCAGTATTAAGTCTACACCCTCCAGGTTGGGGGTAGGATCCAGGACAGCATCACACCATTACTCCCACCTGTAGAATTAAAATAGCTGCTCCCCATTGCAAAGGGATTCTCAGTAGCTTGCTCCGCAGACTCCTATCTCTGCCATTCTCTAGCTATCCCCAAACATCTTCTCTGTATCCAGTCTCTCTCTTCAGATAGGATTGCACAGACCGCAAACTGCGCTCAGTAGTTTTTCCTGAAGCTGTCTCCCCATGCGCAGTCCTACCACAGGGCCTATCATACACACTTCACAGAACCGTGCCTGGGCCCCTCTGCACTGAAGGGAACTTAATGCAAAAATGAATTATTTCCAGTGTGTTAAAAAATGAACGGTTAATGACGAAGGGCTTATCTGGCACAGTAGTAAATTTTAACATAATTTTGAAGGCTGCTAAATGCTTTACCATGTTCTGCTGGTGTGTTTTGAATGGGCTGCTTTGTCCCCTGGGACAACAATCTATGAGTCATAGCTCATCTCAAGAGTAATTTCCTGAATACTGAAGTTTTGCATAAGAATTTTGCCAATCTAATTTGGTTCCCCTGGCAATATACAGGCTGGAGGTTATGATAAAGCCCTGAGATTTATTCTCTGAGAGGGAAAGATAAAGCCCTTAAATAACATCTTGCACAAGTGTATATTACATTGAGCAGAGGCGCCATTGATTTTTGGATAGCACAGTAATAATCAGGTACAGGCAGTAATTACTTTTAATAAAGTGATGTACAAATAACTAGTCCTCCTAACCCTCATTTGAGGTGACGAAAGCACCGGTCCTCCTTGCAGGAACGTGCCAAATAATGCAGGCCCCATTAATTATTTTCACATACTGTAGAAACAAAGACACAGAAAGATAACCAGACTTATCCATCTCCACCTAACATGTTTATTCCAACTTCTCTAGTTCATACTGCTTTGCTTCAAGCTACGAGACATTTGAGGGGCAGAGTTCTCAAGTTTTATGGAAGCTGTTGTCCCTCTGGACTACTGACAGCCAAAGCAAGCATTCATATCGACAATGGCAACCACATTGGCTCTGTTGGCCATCAGAGATAATATTTATATTATTTATTTATTTAAAAACTTGCTATCCCGTCCAACCTGCCACAGGCAGCTCTAGGCGGCTTACAGTAAAATGAGAGGAGGGTGATTTTATTTACAGAGGGAAAGACATTTTCAGCATGCAATGGTACATTTAAGTGACCTCTTCTTCTTTACTCCTTGACTTACTCAACTGCTTTTGAATGAATGGAAATGGAACAAACATCAGTGTGACAGGGCACAGTCACATGAGGACACTGGCCCTTTAAGAGGGTAGTACCAGCCAGGGTGAAGCTGGTGCTGCTCGAGGCCCAGGCACTGAACAGAGAGTGGATTGTGCCTGGAGGTCTCACATCTGGGCTTGGGCGTCACTAGGACCAGTCTAGTCTAAAGCCTGAGCACAGAGCTCAGAGCATGGAGAGAGAGTTGCCTGAGCTGAAGGGTTTGGACCATACCTGGCCTGCAGAGACTGTAGTGAGACCTGCTAAAGAGAGTGAGAGTTATCGGACTGACCAGAGGGAGGCTGTGCCGGAGCAGAGGGGTTTACCAGAGAAGCCCCTGGGCCTCCAAGAGCTGGACTGTCTATAGAGAACTGTATGTGTAGACTGTGCATATGGTGGAGGAACATGGTGTGTGAATAAAGGACCAAGCTGAGCTGGAGAGTCCCCTAAAGAGCGTGACTTATTGGATATCAGCCTGCCAGGACTTGCCCAAGGTACCTTTGGCCCTGTTACAATCAGCACATACCTATTTCTACAACATGATTTTTTAAATTATTCATTATTATTATTATTATTATTATTGCCAGTAATGTGTCTGGCACTGAACAATCCTGAATTCGATTCTGGTCCCTACCCCAAGGGGCTTGTAATCTAGGATGGACAAGGGAGGGGAGACAAGGGAGAGGGGGACATTAACATAGGGAGAACTGTTGTTTGCTTTTTTCATTCCAAGAATTTCTAACCAACAGCAGGTCATTATTATTATTATTATTATAAGCATGTGTGTAGCATCAGCTGTGTACCCGGTGCTTTACAGAACAATAAGATAGTCATGTATGCCAAATGGGCCACGCTTGGGAGGGGGTCAGTGTGCATGCCGGTGCGGGGGCAGGTGTACATGGACACACCCATGTTGTCACTGGTTGCTCCGTGCATGGGTGATGGTGGAGGTGGGTGGGCATGCATGTTTTGCAGACGCGCAGATACATGCCCACTCATCACCTCCACTGCTGCTGCTGTACACATGGGACTCAAACACGTGCCCACACAGATCCTTGCGTGAGCATGCATGAGTACGTCTCATGTAAAAAGGGCCTAAGCGTAGCTGCTTAAAATGCCAGTTACAGCACTTTCTAATGAACTCTACTAGGAACTCATTGAACCTGAATCTTTACTGCACTTAGAAAATGTTGTTTAGACTTCTGTGTTTTGCTTTTTAATTTTGTATCCTATGTGCACCTCATTTGGACAATGTATACATTTCTAAGGTAGTGTCACGGGGACGGGGGAAGTTAAGGGTAAAAGAGGGGGGATTAAGGACCATGAAGACCAAGACCCTCGCCCACCCACCAACCAGTCACATGCCTGAGCCCTTGCTTGGGAGGAGTCTATCGAGGTATAAATGCACGTCAGGAGAGTGTGTGGATCACAAGGCCTCACAGAGGCAAGATCCCTATCATTATAGGGCACCAAGCTTTTGTAGGGAGTCTCAGGCCAATTCCCACACACGCTCCTTTGATAACTAGCAAATGGGGGATGGCGTGCGGCTTGTGGGGGCAAACCAGGGAGGGGGGAACCCAGGCACGAAGGGGAAGAGAGGNCTAATTCAATAGGCAGGGATCCAGGTACAATCAAGGCTAGAAGACCGGCCTGAAGGGAGCACGCTCCCACATGCACCACCTTCACACAAGCAGTTGAGTACGTGAAGGGGGGGGGGGGGGGGGGGGAGGGACTCACTCGTACTCCTTGTGCTCTCTGCACTCGCTCCGGGGGGTAACAGGGACGGGTCCACCACTCACGCTCTAATTCAATAGGCAGGGATCCAGGCACAACAGGCAGTAAACTCTCCAGCACTTAGCTTTCTCTCAGGCTGGTCTCTCCACTCCAATCACCAGCGCCGACTGAACTGCGGCGCTGATTTTTGTCCCCAAGGCCTGCCTCCCATGCGTGCCCGGAGGCGTGCTGAGCAGCGCATGGAGGGCGTGACCTCATTTGCTGTGTCAGACAGCCCCAGCCCGACGTCCTGCGCATCGGGTGGGGCCGCCAGTGTCTGCCACGGCGGGGGCGGAACCCCAGGCACTGAGGCCGAGCCCGCAGCCAGTGGCGCCGTGCTTGGCTGCACCTCGAGGGGAGGGAGGCGGTTCAGCGGGCTTGCTCCGAGGTTTGTGCCCCCGCCGCGGGCAACCCCAGCAGGGGGCATTGACAGGTAGCTACATAGTGACTGATATGTTGCTACCACAGCTACATAGCAGCACAAGCAATGTGAAAGTGGCATTACATGGAGGGACTAAGTCATTATCATCAAGTTAAAATTAAGCCTGCTGTTCTCCTTTACACACTCGTGTGTGTTCTAGAGCCTTCACCTAATAATGTTCAGTAGAAGTGACATAAGTTTCTTTTTTTAACACATCACAAATGTACATGCCAAGTCTTTGGTAGGAGTATTAGTAGGGTTATCATACCTCACCTTTAAAAGCGGATGATTATGAAAAATACATGTTGCAGGGCCTGGCTCCCCCAGGTTTCCAAATATCTGGGCATTTGCTTCTCCGCAAGAGGCTCCTGGAGTCCCCACAAAAAAGCTATGATTGAAAGAGCACAGTTGCTGGGATACTGCAGCTATATAGATCTACCAAAAGTTCATATGTACGTTCTAGGGATGTGCGAACAGAACCAAGTTTGAAAATGGAGTTCAGTTCAAAAATTGAGTTCGGTCAACAGAACTATTCGAGTTTGGTCGAATTCCAAACTTCCAAACCGAGTTCGTACATTCAAAACCGGGTTTTTCTGGGGTTTTTGGCCTTCTGAACTGGTTCGGATTCGACCGAACAGTTCAGTCGAATTCGAGTTCAGTTCAGTCGACCAAACTATTCAAGTTCGGTCCAAACTCCAAACTTCCAAGCCGCGTTCACACATCCCTAGTACGTTCTGTGTGTGAGGTTTATAGGGATAAAATACCCTCATAGGTCATATACGTGGCTGAGAATGGGACGGATATTGTGCATAGGGATGGGCGAACATGGTTTGGAAGTTCAGACCAAACACGACCAGTTTGGTTGACTGAACTGAACTTCCGAACCGAATTTCTGAACTCGGCTCTGTTCGCCCATCCCTAATTGTGCAAAATAAATTTATTAGAGGTCTATTGGGTGTTCCCATGTCAGTGCCAGTAGCTATGCTATATGCCGAGAGAGGGATGTATCCTTTGTCAGTTTTAGCTAAAATAAGAGCATCAGCATGGACACAGATCTGTTACCTGCAAAATGTTGGATGGAGCAGGTAAATCTGGCTGGAAGTAAGCGATACTTATAGTGGAAAGACGTTTCGGGGGTACTCTGTACAGCAAGCTTTCCTCCTGCTTTTTGTATTTCCATCACTAGACAACATGTTCTCAGAGATATCAAGCAGAAACTCTTGCATATCACTGCTTAGGAAAAGTTAGCAAAAGTTGCAGACAACAAGCTTGCTCCATGGTATGCTGAATTTAAGATGCAATTTCTGTTTGAACCTTATCTTGCCCAAATGCCTACATTTCAATTACGAAGAATGACGACTCTGGCCTGGTTTCAGGTCTTTGATTCTGCTGTTCTCAGAAGCAGATATATGGGAGTCACATTTGATGATAGGTTATGTTCCTGAAAAGGTGGAAACACTCGATCACATGTTATTCTACTGTCCATATTTGGAGGAGCTAAGGTCCTGTTAGATCACCCCCCTTCTTGGGAAAAGAGTATTCCCTTCACAAGCACATAAGATTAGTTTTTTGCTAACCTCAAATGATCCCTCTTATGAAAACTGTGTCTCTTTTATTTTTGCTACCTTCCCACCTTGAGGAAAGCTTGCTTTGATATATTATTTTATTATCTGCATTTTTATATTTGTAAAAATAAAGATTGTGTTTGTTGTTTTTTTAAATGGTGAATAGCCATAATAAACTGATTTGACTTTACTTCCCATTCCTTGTCCCTGCTAGATTGTAAGCCCCTAGAGACAGAGATCTAGGACTAAGTCAAGATTTTCAGTGCCAGGCATAGTGCTGGAACTGTAATAAATAACTAACAATAATAGTAATATACAAATCAGTACCATTTAAGTTAATTTACCACATTAAATACGTTTACCACATTCACGTTTACCTGCTTTTATACTGCATGCCACCCCAAGCTGCCTTTGGCAGGAGGGGGCAGGATAGCAAATCTTTTAATAAATAAATAAAAAAATATTCAATATTAAACATATTTAAATTATGTTATTTTAGGGAATAAAATCCTCTCTCCGGTTTCTACAGGTAAAGTAGATGTGTCATGTTATCAAGAGGTTTAGGTGAAGTGTGATATAGTCTTATCTTATAGGCAATGCACTTGTTTCTTTTTCTCTCAGATAATAAGGCTCTTACAATTTCCTACTGACAGTGTCAAGAGGAGAAAGTCATGCACCTAATTTCCAATTCGAGCCTAACATATGTTTTCACTCATCCTTTTTGTTCGTTCCAATACAATAAGAGCTCTTCTCTGTCAAGCAGTTTAAAGTTATTTTTAGTTCACATGGAGCTGCAAATAAAGGTTTTGTAATGAGCAGTTCACTTGCCTGTTTGTACCTTTTCAAAGTCTTCCATTAAAATGTCATAACTACTTCCAAGTTAAATGCAAAATCGCTTTCTTGTGATATTCAGAGTAGACTAAATGGTGCACAGCTAGGCAAAACCAAGTAGTCATGAGTTACACAACTTTGGAAAACTTTTCAGTATGATCCACTTTCCCTACCCCACATATGCCCGTTTAACACAGTAGGTGGGTGGTGCGTTCCCCCGGACACCCACCCACCTTTTCCCATCTCCATGCATGGAGCAACCAGCATTGGCGCCCATTGCTCCGTGTGTGGGTGATGGGTGGAGGTGGGTGGACAGAAGTGCACATGCACCCCCACCCACGGTGTTCCCACGGGCACCCATACCTGCCTTGGTATTCGCACAGGTGCCCCCTCACCCACACACGTTTGCGAGGGGAGGGCATCCATGTGAAAATGGCCATGGTATCACTTTGAGAATAGATTTGTAGGAAACCCAGAGATTCAAAGCAAAAATGCACACAGAACTGGCAAATGTCACTAAATTTGACAGTTTTGCTAGAATTTTGCTAGAAAATTAGTTTTGTGACCAAATGTGCAGTCTGGCAACCATCATATTGAAAGTGCTCTTTCTGCCAGCTGTGCAATGTAGAAAAAATAATAGTATTCAGTGACTCAGACCTTCCTTTATTATTTTTGTCAGGCAAAGTTTTATACAGCAGCAAGGGGGCGAGATCCTAAAGTCGTGCAGATCAGTGAAAATGCATTAGCTTCAATGAAGTTGTATCACTTTACACCAGCTGAAGAAAAAAAACCTATGTTCTGTTGATTGTTAGCAATATAAAGATGAATAAGAGCATGACCAAATAGTATTTGCAAGGAAGTTCAATGTCCGACCGTCTGCCAGTTATAGCTCTGTTCATACTACAGTAGGGATTGGAATGCAGGCCAAAAAATTTTTGGAAAGAGGTATCAGTGCATTGTTTCATTCATATGAGCTCCATCTTTAATGCACTTTTCTTTGTCTGTTCAGCAGCCAGATCCAGTGTATTCACAATGACTGTAGCAATTTATCCTTTAGATTCAAAATGCTTTAAAGTTGTTGTTTTTGTCAATCAACGCCAGGATAAATAGATCCAAATGTCAGGCCAACACAGGATGTGCTTAATAAGTGGCTATTCAGTCCAAGAATTTTGCATAATTGGAATGATAGGTGTAGATCAAAGGAAAATTAACATGAGCTTCCAGAGATTTATGAAATAGCTTCTGGGAACATATAGTATCTCTCCCTCCTTTCTCCTGAACCCCCCCCCTCCCCCTTTGTGTGAGTGTCTCTGCCTCCTCTTGGCTCTGTATGATATCCCAGGGAATTCCACTAAACTTATTACTGCTAAGGATCTGAACTTTATACCAGTTTGCATCAAGACAACACGAAGTCTTAACACAATTAAAAAGGGAGAAGCATAATTTAGCATCTTCTCTCATCTTTTGTGATTTGCTTGAAGCCATAGTGCTCAACACAGCCACATTCCCTCTGGCCAACACAGACCTATTACTCTCCCACTAGGAAAAACTTGAAGTTGTGTAGGTTATATTATTTACACTAAATGTTTCCCACCCACATTTCATTTCCTCATTTTGTTATTTTAATGCATTCTTTACTTTAGCTTTGACAAATTAAATAGTATCTTCAGGAGGAAAAAGATATATAGAACATAAGTGCCATACTGGGTCAGACCAATGGTGCATTGAGCTCAGCATCCTGTCTCTGACAGTGACCAATCTTGGGCACTTGGGACAAGTGCCCAACAGGTCATAATGGGGCAATCCATTCCCTGTTGTTCACTTCCAACCTCCTTGGCTAATACCCATTAATGGCCCTATCCTCCAAGAACTTATCCAATTCTTTTTTAAACCCAGCTATACTACTGACCTTGACCATATCCTCTGGCAACAAGTTCCACAAGATAATGGAAATGAAATTTGTCATTTTGTTATCGTTATTGCAATAACAAAAATCAATAATGATAACAAAAGTAGTTATTGATTTCGTTATTGCCTAGCAGCCTGGCAGGTGTTTTTTGGAGGGAAATGTGGAGAGGGGAGGAGGGAGCAGACATCTTGGAGCCAGAAATAGTGTTGAACTCTTGAACTGGGCCTGTGATGGGAGGGAAAAGGACCTGATGGATGTAATCACTGACCAAAGAGCAGCACAAGCAGGTCGCAGGCAGTTGAATGGCACCCTGTGATTGCTCAATGCCTCCTGCCTCCCAGAACCAATCAGGGGAGCTCTGGGGGAGGAGACTGCAACCCATTATACCGCAGGGCTGAGCTGCTTTACTCTGGTTCTGTGTTAGCTATTGCTCTATCAGGGTGCATTTGCAGGATCTGCTGGTGCTTGCACTAAAAATCTTCCCATATATATCCCTACCACCTTACCTTTCCAGTCCATATTCCTTACCCTGACATTTTATCTTTTTCCTTCCTGCATGTCTCCCTTTGTACACACACACACACATATATATATATATATATATATATATATATAACAAATATAGAATAGAGATAGAGGGTATACCTCTGAGTTTTCCTTTTCTCTTCCCGTGCCTGTCTCCTCCTCTCCATATATAAATACTAGGGTGTTTTATTATATATATTAGGATTATAGGATAGGAATATTTTGTATTATACATAGGTTAGGTTTAGCTTAGAGTGTGTGTGTGTATATATAAAGACTGATGTGATAAGCACCAAAACAGCGATACACTCAAGGAAGCTCCAGATCCTAATAGGATGCTGTCAGTCAAACAAAATCAACTGAATTGCTGATGAGGGCGGAAACCGAAACGTTCAGCTAATCAATAAATCTCTGTTTACAGTCATTTTCTCTTTATAATTCATATATATATCTATATATATACACATATATCTATATATATACACATATATCTATATATATACACATATATCTATATATATACACATATATCTATATATACACATATATCTATATATACATATACATATATACATACACATTAAGGAGCTGCAATAGCAGTTCCTTTAGTTAAGGCGGAGCTAACTCTTCAGTAAGAGGTCCATTGATTTCAATGGGAGTTCTCGGGGCAATTTCTTCTGACTTGCGACCGGACGTTGACAGGGTTCTCTCTTTGATCTTGCTGGTAAGAGAGAATCTGGTCTCATAGGAGAGTCAGGCAATGCTCGGAGTTAAAACGTGCCAGTGTTAAAAGAGAGTGAAATGGACCAGTAGAAGATATTTTATTTAATGTTTCAATCATTGTGCCTGTACGCGTTAAGCTTTTATGTCACCCATCTATACGTACAAAACTTTTGTACAAAACTATACATACAAAGCTTTTATGTCACACTAAGTACAAAACATTGGTTTGCAAACTAGGGGCGCTTTTAGACGAGGCGGAAATGGCAGCTGAGCCCTTTATCAGCCGCCATTGTTGCCGCTCATCTAAATCCCTGGCGTGCTGTAATGCCAGATCTCTGCCGCATGAAGCCGGCCCGGCGATCCTGCCCCCCTTCAAGGCGGATCACTGCTGTGCCGGCTTCATGCTGCACTTCCGGGTTCTTTGCCCAAGTGCGCACTCGCAGAAGGGTGCGCATGCGCACAAACACTCTACACCATGTCTGATGCTCTTCTGAACATCAGACATGGCGTAGAGAGGAAGGCGGGTGCCCAATGCCAGCACTGAACGATCCCGCTTGTGAGTGGGATCGTTTAAAAAACACCCTAGGGGTTACCACACAGCAAAAGGATCTTGGAGTCACTGTGGGCAATACATTGATATCCTGCGCTAACAATGTGCAGCAGTGGTCAAAAAAGCAAACAGAATGTTAGGAATTGATCAGAAAGGGATAGAGAATAAACCAGAAAATATCATAATGTTTCTAAATAAAACTATGGTGCAACTACACCTTGAGTGATGTGTACAGTTCTGGTCTTCCCATCTCAAAAAAGATATAGTAGAAATGGAAAAGGTGCAGAGAAGGGCAACAAAGGTGATAAAGGGTATGGAATGGCTTCTGTACAAGGAGAGGCTTGATAGGTTAGGGTTCTTTAGCCTGGAGGAGAGGCAACTGAACGGGGATAAGTTTTATAATATTTATTTTATTTATTTATTTAATAAATTTGTAAAATCGTGAGTGGAATGGAACGAGTAAATAGGGAGTTATTTACTCTCTCAAATAGTACAAGGGTTAAGGGACACTCAAAACTAACTGGCAGCAGATCCATTATCTAGGGGTATGCACCACCAGGGCCCCATGTAATTTTTCGTTATCATTTTCGTTATTAAAGTGTTATTTTCATTTTGGTTAACAAACGTCGTTTTTCGTTATTGTTATTATCGGTATCAGTACCAATTTCAAACAGATTTTGGTTTTGGTATCATTATTGGTATTGTTATATACACACTCAATATCTAGTCCTATTTATAATATATATATTAGACAAACAAAAAACCTACCGTTTTACAAACTTAGTTAAGGCAGTTTCATATCAAGCAAACTTTTACAAACCTGGAAACTATATATGTTAAGGCTCCTGTCTTAACTTGCACACCTTGTAAGCACTGAAATTGTAGTATGGTGTCGCATACTATGCTCGCTCACAACTTAGGCTCCATGCACCCACACTTTCCCTTGGACTTTCAGCCCCAATCCTCATCCTTTGCAGGTTGGGGGCAACACTAAAGCTAGGATGACACGGTCCTCTCTCTCCAATATTACATTGTTACTCTACTTCAAATGTGGCAATAATTCCAAGATCGCATCAATATTGTGCTCCATGCAGTTGTGCTCCATCTAATCATGTGATCTTCAAATATTAACAGCCTGTTAGTTACCTGTGCAGTCGGGAGATGTACTTCATCTGGTGCCACAGAATGGATATTTAAAATAAGGGTGTGTTTTTTAAAAAAAGATAACTGGGGCAATTTATCTTTTTTTTAAAACACAATCCAAACACCTGACAGTGATTTCTGATAGTATATAGATGGGAACAGATTCTACTACATCTATATTTCAGTTACATGATGTTTCAGCAAATTCGTTACAGAGAAAGGGAGCTTTAGGCTTTGTGGCGAAATGTGGTCTATGGTGCATTTTTATTTAGGCAGTTTGAAGTGTGTGGATTTAGTTTTTATCCACAAGCAGTAAGAGTAAACTAAAGGTAAGGAACCAAAAACAAGGGCAGGCAGTCTAGGACAGGAGACAGATCTAGGATCTGAACACTTTACTGCCTCCAAGTTGTACACACTCAGACCTTGGAGCTTTTAGTGATCATCAAAGTGGCTACTTGAACGAGAAAAGAGTGCATGTTCATTTCATATCGCATAATGAGTTTATGCTGCCCTCCAACCCAATAAGCAGTACATTTGTACTTCCAATCAATTTACGTTGCCTCCAACTGTATAACCAGTTCATTTCTGCCCCCTTAATCAATTCATATTGCTTTAGCTGGGGGAGGGGTGATCCATACTCGAAGTCCCACCAACACAACAGCCAGCATGAGGACTGAGATTCCTCTGACTGCCCAGGCGAGCATGTAGCAGGATCCACCCCGAACAACTCTCAAACAGGCTGGAAGATGCTGCTAAGAAAATGTAGCTTGTGTCCTACTTTCAGCCCAAGAACAAAGCGCTCTGCACTTCCAGGTCAGCCTGGCCCAAACTCCAACTCCTAATCCCTTTCCCATCCTAGCACCAAAGGGCTCCCAACACAGCTACACTCTTCTACACAGCCCAACTGCTCCCAGCTTCAGCCTCTCCACTCCCACTGGCTGTTTATTATCACTCTAAATTACAGTGTGGGCAACATACACACACATGCACACAGGGCTGCTTGGGTGGTTCTGTGGAGATGAAAAACTGGCAGATCAGGAGATACAAGGATGGTGAAATAGACTAGGGAGAACCCAGGAAAGGTGGGGAAAAGTGTGGGACTGGGGTTGCCATCAGTGATGGAATGGGTTGTTTGTGATTGAAACAAGGGAGTCTCTCTGTCCCTCTCTTGATGCAGATCCTGCACTCAGGCATTCAAAGGAAAAGCAAAGGAAGAATGGGAGTGTTGCAAGAGTGAGGGAGGGGTGGGGGCTGTGGTTTTAACTATCTTGAATAACTTTGGGTGTCTTCAGATGTACCTGGGGCTGGTGGTCACCCCTCACCTGATCCACCCACACGATGCCCCCCGACCTCCACACCATAGAGTTGCAGGCAGATTGCCTGATGCTCTAGTCTGCCACCTGCAAATCAGTGGGGTTCCCCAGGGCAACCGCCAGCTAGAGTGGAGCTGGAGCTGCCATCCGCTGAGCAGACAGCAGCTCCGCCTCTGGCCAGTGCCCCAGGTTTGAGCGGTCTGCTCTGCTGGCAGTCCCCTGGGATGGTCCAGAACACTGCAAGTGGGGCTGGAGCAGAGCTGGATCAGGCACTGCCTTTCTGCACATCTGGCAGCAGCCCTCCTTTACACGGACGGGCCACCCAGGGGTGAGGCAAAGCAGAAGCAGGGCTGCTGCAGTCTATCTGTTTACACCCTTGGTGTCATCTGCAGATTTGATCATCTCACTTACTCCCTTTTTCAGATAATGTATATATTAAGCAACACCAGTCCCAGTGCATATCCCTGGGGCACGCCACTATTTACTTCTCTCCATTGCAAAAACTAGCCATTTAGTCATACCCCCTTTGTTTTCTATCCTTTAACCCAGTTACCAATCCACAATAGGACACTGCCTCCTATCCCATAACTATTTAATTTCCTCAGAAGTTTCTTGTGAGGGACCTTTCTGAAAATCCAGATACATTATATCAACTGATACACCCTTATCCACACACTTATTTACACCCTCAAAAACTCCAATAGATTAGTGACGCAGGACTTCCAATTACTAAATCCATTTTGATGCTTCCCCGATTATGTCATGTTTATAAATATGCCCCAATAATTCTGTTTTAACTGTTTCCACCAGTTTACTGGGCACCTACATCAGACTCACCGGTCCGAAGTTTCCAGGATTGCCTCTGGAACCCTTTTTAAATATTGGTTACATTCGCTACCCTCCAGTCCACAGGTATAGTGGCAGATGTTATTGGGTGGGAAGAGATACGATGGCTGTGCAGCAGCAGCCTGACCTAGGCCAGGTTGGGAAGCTATGGTGGACATGGTTTGGACCAGGTTGGGCCGCACAACCAATGTGTCCACAGCCGGGCCACCAGAGAGTGCTGGGAGATGCTTCAACGTACGGCTGGCCAGTCCCGCACCAGCACTGCACCTAGCATCCCACCTCCTGCCATGATGGGCAGCCATGACAACCAATGATGGCCAGCCATGGTGATCGGCCATGGTGGACCCAATTCAGGCCATGTTTGCCAGGCCACAGCAGGCATAATAGCCCACTGTGACCCTCTTTGACTTATCAGGCGGATCTTAGCCACAAGCTCAGGCTGTGACCTTGACAATCCTGTGCCAACGTCTGGCAGCATCTGCACAAACGTGCAGGTGAGGTCTGGTGCAAGGTGGGTCAAAGTGGGCTGCTGCCACATCTGTTTTTACACAGTGATAGTTAAAATACTGGGCTGAGTCTCCAATGTAGGGTTCAGCTCCCAGCTCTGTCATGACCATGTCGCATGACCTTGAGCATATCCATTTATTTCATTGTGCATCAGCTTCCCCATTCTCTCTCACCTGTCGTCTTTCGTGGCTTTTTATACTGTAAAACATTCTAAGCAGGAACTGTGCTCCGAACAATGGGACCCCGCCAAAAGCTCAATTGGAACCTTAGACATTTCTGTAAGACATAAAAATAACAAGCATTATTCCACATTGTTTTCTCCTCTGTGGCACAGTATGCACTCAGTGTAGTTGAGGTTGACAGTCAGCTTACCAAGCCTACTGTACAGCTTTTATGCATTCTGATTGACACTCCTCTGCGGTTTCTTTGATACCCTTCAGGTATCCAGCCAATTTTCTCCCTCTTTTTCGCTCTAAAGAGACAATGTGATAAACAGAATTTACAGACCCAGCTGGGCCTAGATGGTCTGTTCGATCCCGTCCCTCTGTACAGTACTTCTTGCTTCCAAAGGTTAAACCTGCTGAGGCAGACTAGCAGCCACCCCCTCACCCTGCTCTTTGAAGAGCAGATCAATGTGCATCAAAGCGGAGGGGTGGGGATCCATTGCTTTTCTAGGCACTACTATTGACCAGATTCCAAGCTGAAAAAAGCAGCCTTTTCAGTGGACTTCTGTCAATTTGCTCCAGGGGAGGAGTTGGACTATCATATTTTACAGAACTTCATTTTACAGACATTCCAGAGTGGTCCCATTCCACTTACAGCCCCAGTGTATCATCAACAGGAGATGGGACCAGGAATTGATTGGTTCTGAGCCTGGAGCAAACGCAGCAACGTCTGAAGGTAAATGTGGTGTAATCATTAACCTTTGCAATGACAACTACATCCTGTAGGGACCAAAAGTAAAGCCTTTAAATAGTTCCTTGTCACATGTTTGGAACACAACTTTGACAGGCATCAAAGCTGGTCAGAACTATTGCCTTTCCAGTTTCAACTTCCCCAGGTCCACATTCTCCTGTCCCCTTTGCTCTTTCCTGTTACCAGGCTCTGAAGGTGCTGCTGGGGGAGGGGTAGAGAACATGAGCTTGAGCTACTAGGACTGAACCTAAGATTATGGGGAGAGGTGTTCTTGACCCTCTCCAGTAGTGCCCCTAATAGAGCTAAAGTAAATAGTACTTTTCAACCCTACTGGTGCTTTTCTGCAGGGTGATCTCATAGCACTCAAAACTGCAAATATTCACACTGCAGAAGGGCCTGTGGGGAGCCCTAGGGAAACTGCCATAAATTCAAGCTGCCCCAGAGGCTGCTCCAGTTTGCATCAGATGCCATTTTGACCCTTATGGCTCCCCAGTATTAAGGGAGAGCAGGTACAGCACAGAGAGATCTTTGTCTAACCTCCTCTCAGGAAACACAACCTAGAGCTTGGAGCAGAAAGTGGAGTGCCCAAATGAATGAGTGGAATTCTGGAAATGGAGAGTGAAAACCAGCCAGAATTGAGAGTGTAAAAGAGACAGGGAAAGAAACCGCAACCTTGAGGTAGAGGCTGGGACCCTGAGGTCAGAAGATGTCCAACTGGTAATTTGGAAGGCAGCCTCCAAGGTATCACAGTGTAACCCTCTCTCAATACCATTGTGAGTTCCACTGATTTCAGTGAGACTTGTACCAGTGCTACGTTCTAGAGCTGGTACTAAACATCCAGAGAATGCTGCCCTCAGCCTAATCAATACATTAGTGGACTGGATTTAAAAATTAAATTAAAAACTGACAAAGAAATCTATGGGTGAAAACAGACATGTGGGTGGTGCAGTGGCTTCCCAGCCTGAGGGGGCAGGAAACAGTGGCTACCATGCTCCAGGTCGGGGAGGGACACCGACCAAATGTGCCCGTGGCCAGAGAGCCGTCTGGCTGCCCACATGCCCCGGGTGGGGAGCACAACAGATATGTGGGTGGCCAGCCCCGCCTCCCACCATGGCAGACAGCGGGGCCAAACAGATGTGTTAACCCAATATCGCACCCATAGTCTGGCAGGTAATCATCCGGGGGACACATTCTGGGCCAGCCACCTACCCACCCTAGAGCAGTAGCAGATCAGGGGGAAGCAGACATGCACTGAATCCCAGGCCACAGCAGGCCAGTGTCACGTCTGCTTTCACCCTATGTTCAAGGACATACGTTCACTGCTAGGGTTGCCACCTTTTGCAGTTTGACCCTGAAATTCCCATAGGTCAAAATGGGAGTCTCGTGGCCAAATTGCGAAAGGTGGCAGCCTTATTCGCTGCATTTTCCCCATTGCCACCAATGGGGGAAACAGTGTACATGGGTTTCTAGGAGACTTGTGAAGACCTGAAATTATTATTTTGACACGTGCTTTCATTCCATGAGCTATTTTTTTCCCCTGAAAGCCACACAAAGCAGCATTAAAAATATTAGTTTATCTGGCAAATAGGAGTGCATCATTTGTCAGAGAGGGTATGTGCCTTATGCCTGAGGTTTCCTTCCAAAGAAACAACTGGACCTTGAATCTGAACCATCAGCTCTTTCAAACAAGAACAAACCATGCTGGTCACAGGCAAAGCTGGTTTTGATGGCAGCCCCAGACTGCTGATGAAATCTTTTTTATACCTCCTGCATTTGATAAAAATCTATTATGAGAAGTAGGTTTACCCCCCTCACCCATTCATTCACTGACATGCATACACTCAGGGACACCAGCAAAGCAGCCTTTTCTCTGACAGATGCACACAAACTATCGTCGTCACTAGGGCTGAAAAGAACAGCAAATTGCTGCTCGCGAGTTCTCGCCAATAAATCGAGAACTGAGTTTGAATTTTCACTGAGAACTCAATCCGGGTATGATTTCTTGGCAAGAAAATGTATATAAAATGATTGTGCATGCACAAAAATAACCATTTCCCTTAACCAAAATCAGCTGACATATTTGATAAAAATCTATTGCCATTGACAAAAATCTGTTGCTGTCATTTTGGCTAAGGGCGGCAGATTGCACATGCACAAAACAGCCCGGCAGTCATCTGGCCATTCTCTGAATTTTGTTGTTGTTGTTGTTTTCTCACTGAGAACTCGGCAAAGAAATCCCGGTGCTCAGCGTGTTTCAGGACAAATAGAGCACTGGGATTTCAATGAGATACTCACCTTAGATGAGGCCTCGCTTCAGCCCAGATTGCCATCCCTCTCGGAGATATGCTCAGGTTCTCCATCTAGAGAACTTCCCCTCTGTGTAAAAAAAAAAAATTAACTTTGCATAGCATATGTAAAACAGGCATTTATAAGGATATAAGGAACAGCCTGTCTTTGCTTCTGTGGAATGCATCTGCATTCACACCTCTAGTTGCTCTTTCCTATACCATATTTATTTATATTACTATACTTCCTGGAGGTTCCTGTCAGGATCAGGCTCCTATTTTTTCAGGCACTACACAGAGAAAAAGGTTCCTGCTTTAACAGCCTTGCAGCCTGAATTCATTTTTCTTTTAAAAGCTGCAGTTGAGAAAACTTTATAATGCGCATGCAATTTCTGGAGGCTCATTTTCAAAGGCTAGAGAACAATTTAATCCAGTATCCTTTAGGCACTTGTTGACTTCCAATATCTAATATGAATGAGTTTCTCTGCCTGCATCATCATGGCCACTAGACACTTACACAAACATTTTTGCCGTAGCTTTTGTCATAAGTGGCTTCTTCTCTGCCCCCACTCAACTCCTGTCGCTATCCAGTCAAAATATAACCCTAACTGGTCCACTTGCATTATAGTTTAGCTAGCTCTAATCAGAATGGGTGCCGTATTTGCAGGAATCCGCAATATTTCCTAGCTCATTTTTTGTCCAGCATTGTTTTTACAATGTCTTTTTGTGGTTCAGTTTCCCAAATTAACAAAGCTCTTATCCTAGATCATAGGGATTGAGAAACCTGTTTTCCCACATTGCTATGCAAAGCAAAACATGCTGAACTGATTTATTTATACTTTTCTTAGAAGCTGAGTTGAAGGATTCCCTCTGTTTGCAAAGATAACACACTAATTGTCATGTCTGCTATCAAAATCTGTTAGCAACTTCAGGCTCATTAGTAAATCTCCTTATGCTGTATCTGTAAGTGAAAAGGGATTTATAAATGTACAGTAGCTCATCTAAATTTTTAATAATGCACCAAACTTGTGAGTGTTTTTAGCAATCAAAGCAAAATTAGCTTGATACTTGAGAACACTGCATAAGGAAGACAGCAAATAGCTAAAATGTTTACTTAATGAAAAATGTAGTGGTGCAGTATCTAGATTTAAAAATTAAGACCTATACACTTGGGGTGGCATTAAATCAGAACGCAGCCTAAAATCTGTATTCTCCCAGGATGCTTAAATATAAAAGTTGGTCAATTACAACAGAAGAATTACCCCAAGAACAGTGCCAGTATTCAAAATTATGAAAGAATAGCAGGATCCTACATCATGTATCCTAGCAGAGAGCCTGAACTAGAGAAGAATTTAGACCAGAAGCTCTTCATATCCCAAAATCAGTAAATAGACCTTAAGGAAAAGAATATTCATGAGCAGTTAGTAGCAGCAGTGTGTAGAGTCTTCTTTCAGGCCTCATGTACCATAGCCATAACCTCTCCTCCACAGAGACAACTAACAAGATGGCAATCAGGCACACTCATCAACCATCTTATCTTATTTGGTGGTGAAAGTATTTTTCTCTACAGTTTCTTCTGGTACTACATCAGGTAATTGATACAGCCATTCTAGAGTAGCGGCAGCATGGAGCCTTAGACACTTCCAGGCACCAAGTCAATAAAACAGGCACCCCAAAACCTAGTAAAGTTCTATTTGCTCAGGCACTCCACAGCAATCTGATAAAGGTCCAATGGTGTAGACAGTGGTGGTGGGCCGCCTAGAGAAGGAGGGGCAATGCCCCTCCTGGCCCCAGGACTCCCCCGGCTGGCCAGCCCCGACACAGCTGCTCAAAAAAAAGAAGCAGCCACGCGTGCCACGGTGAATGTTCGGAGCCATCTCAAAGAACCTGGTTTAGAGCAGCAACAGAAGGTTGCTGCTCTAAACCAGGTTCTGAGAGATGGCTCCGAACATTCTCACTGGTTGTGTGCGCGCGCACGCATGCACACAACCAGTGACTCACCCCCACCCCCCGAAACAAAAGGGAGGCTTTTTTCCCCTTATGCGGAATGGGTGACTAGAAGTGTCATCCATTCCGCATAAAGGGATCCTGCAATGGAATAGTGCCACAAGGGGCACTATTCCATTGCAGGGGCCAGGCAGGGGGAAAGTCTATACCAGGGCACTGCATACAGGCGCCCTGGTATGAACTGCCCGTCCTGCGGCTGTGCAGGGGAGGGTGGGGGGGAGCTGGGAGCTCCTGCCGCAGCTCCCAGCCCTCCCTCCCCCGAGTCCCTTCATCCCTTCCTGTGTCGAGTCAAACTGACTCAACTCTGGGAGGGAGGAGCGGAGGGGAATTCAACTTGGAGAAGCCCAGCTGCGCAGCAGCTCCCAGGCCCGACTGAACAGTTCGGGCCTGGGAGCTCCCGCGCAGCTATGCTATCAGGCCCAGAGCAGGACAGCGACAGACTTGACGGAGAGGAGCCTGACAGAGCCACTGCCGGTGAGTAAATTGGGGGGCCCATGTGGGTGGGGGGAGCAGGAGGAACATGGGGGAGGGGGCAGCAGGGGACACGGTGGGGGAGTGTGGGGACACATGGGGGGGTTAGAGTAGGGGCTGGGAGCTAGGGCTCCTGGGTTCTCTAAGTGGGGAGTGGGGGCTAGTGGGTTAGAGCAGGGGGGCTGGGAGCCAGGGCTCCTGGGAGAGGAGTGAGGGGTTAGAGCAGGGGGTGCTGGGACCCAGGGCTCCTGGGTTCTCAGGGAGGGGAGTGGGGGCTAGTGGGTTAGTGCAGGGGGGAGTGTGCGTGGTAAAACTGAGATTTAGAAATCCTGAGAGAGATGACACTAAGTCATGCAATTTCAGTTGTGTTCAAAATGCTGGAAATGGGATGTGCGTGGTAAAATTGGACTCAGGCTGTGACTGGGGTGCTTTACAAGGATGGGTCCATGAATTATTTATTTTAAGCTTGATGTGTATGTAGACTGTTTTCTTCCATCTGATGTTAACCCTAGGAACTCCTTGCTGCTGGGTTATGCCAGTGTTTTGGTTTATAAATTATTTATTTTAAGCTTGATGTTCATGTAGACTGTGTTTTCTTCCATCCGATGTTAACCCTCGGAACTCCTTGCTGCTGGGTTATGCTATGCCACTGGCCTACCGTCCCCCTGGCTCCAGCCCTAGGCCCACCAACCTTACTGCCCCAGTGCCCCTCCAACATCAAAACCCACCAGCTGGCCCTGGGTGTAGATGGAAATTAAACTGATCATCTCTACAGTGGATTCAGTTATTATAGAGGGTGCAATAGCGCCCTCTATTAGTTAAGGCAAGATGCAGTTCTCATGCAATCTCCAGTTCTCTCTAACATGGGACTTTTGAGTCTGCTTACTTCCGGGTTGCGACTAAGCCTGTTGCAGGGGATATCTTTAGAATTGTGTGGCCTAGATTTAAGTGAATATGCTAGATAACTAAAGACAAATCTCTACTCATCACTGGTGCTTTGCAGAATACAATAGTATTTTGAAGGAAATGTTATCAGGAGTTAAACTTCCCATTAAGATGAATAGTAAAAATCCTTATGACATGCTTGCGTGTTGAGCTGAGGCTGCTGACTGGAGCCATCGCCATGGGTTTCCTCCACCGCCTTGCTGAGATGAATTCACCTTGCTGGGTGAATTCCAGGGGCAGTGGTCCAGGGGTGAGGTGTGGTCCTGGGTTGATAAAGTAGGGGGGGGGGTCTGGTAAGCTGGGGCGGGAGTGAACACAAATGTACTAAAAAAAAAAAATCAAGTCTGGCTACTATTAATCACTACTGCTTGTGTGGGGGGAAAAAAGGGAATTTTAATCTTAAAGTTCTTAATACCAAAAGATCTCATTTAATTTAATGGCACGAATCCTTACTTCACGCATGCATAAAGGAGGCAGTAGGGTTGTTTATACACCGCTGGAACGGTCTCTCAGAGCCAACAGGCATCCTTGATACATTTAAAAAACATGTTTCCCCTACTTGACATCTCCGTGAGTCGAGAGAAGGAGAGGAAGAGGGTAGGTTGGGAGGAGGGCGAAGGCAGGCTGATGAGTTGGGGGATGGGAGGAGAGCAAGGACGGGGGGGTGGGCGGGGGGCTGGGTCCGAAGGAGTGCAGTTAGAATCTCTCCAAGCAACCGGATCCACTAGCGTGCCTCCAGCCATCTGGGGAGGATTAAACCCTTGGTCCTGCTTCCCTGTCCCACCACATTCCAGCCAGGTGCGCTGGGGCAGGGAAGCCAGTTTAAATCTGCCTCCTAAAACTGTATACTTTCTGTGCTGCTTGCAGGGAAGCAGTTGTGTTTGCAATGGGATTTCCTTGCAGGGTTCTGGGGGTGGGGTGCGGAGAGCATGGAGACAGATAACCCAGTTTTCCCCCACCAGGGATCCCCATGTCCCCCCACCCACCCCCAAGCACCCATGGATTGGAAACTCTTTCCCAAGCTGCTGCTGGCCAGGGGGGGGGGGGGGGGGAGAATCCATGCTGGATTCCTGTCTGAGAGCTAGCAGAGGTTTGCAAAGGAGTTTCCCTGGGGCACTTCCCTGTAGGAGAGAGAAAGGGGACCAAACCCCCAGTCTATTTCCCCCCTGCCCCTCAAAAAAACCCTTTTCCAAGCTTTTGCTGCACTGCAGAAAAAGAATGGATCCATGCTGACTGTCTCACCAGCCAGGAGTGGGTTCCAATGTGATCACAACCATTTCTCCTAAAAATACAAACACTGTAGCTGGAGAGTAGCATGTAGGTGTGTGTGTTACAGGCAATAATACATGACACTGCAGTTTAGGGTAAAGATTTTATTTGCAAGTGTTTGGAATGGTAAGCATTGCCGATGGTGGGACCGCCCCTGGCCACTCTGCCTCACTCTTAACTCTCCAGTCACAGCTCTTACAAGCTCTCCTCAGGAGAAGGATGCCTGTTCTCCGATATCTGCCCCTTGGAAGCTGCCACAGATCCCTCTGCTCCCAGTTGTGTGTGTCAGCCCTGGGCCTGGCTTCTGAAACTTGCAACAAATAAAAAACCTGATTCAATTCCAACATTTAATGAAACATAATTAATGAAAAACGTATTAATGAAAAACAATTGCAGTTGTACTCCACCTAATAATCTCTACCCCATCATAAATCCTATATGCCTAAGATACCACTCCATTACACATCTTTAATTAATCACTCACTATACATCCCTATCTTCTCATCACTATTTTCATTCAACAACTTCAAATAAAAAATAACTCCCACTTCACGATTTCTATTAATTAATTATTAGTTATTCAAATGCCTGAATACTTGTTTATGAAATAAAGAAAGTGTAAGGTTTATTATAAGAATTAATTAATTGTTAAGGCATTTTAATAACCTTATTTGATATTCCAGCATAAATGTTGCAATATCAAATAAGGTTCATACAAGGCATATTTCTGTTCAGATGGACTTATCTGAGTTAATCAGGGTGGAACTGAACACTATAGAGCTGATAAATCAGTCTGTTCTGTTACGCAAAGCACGGACCAAGGACGTGATCTTGCATCACTTGTTTTCATGGCCTTGAGAAAAATCATGTCTAAAAGATTCCACAGTATCAATAAAGGGGCATTTCAATGTGAGTCATCATTTATGATAGGATTTCAAGTTGTCAGAGTAAACTATCCTGCTCATTAACTGCTCAGAGAATCACAAAGTAGTTCTGACAATACTTCAGGGGTGATGCAGTGTCCATTTTTAGTGTAAGACAGAAAGATCAGCTCCCAAGAACTGAGCAACCCTTCAAAGGAAATCCAGAACACAGGACCTCAAAAGTAGCTCACATGGGCCTCAAAATTTAAGAATATCTTCAGAAATTTTGTAGGAATGCAAAGAAGAGTTTTGGAGAACACAAAACGCCTCTGAGCAGCCCTGTAGCCTACAATAACCAGTGCCCTAGAAAGAAGAGCTGTGTCTCTGTTCCACCTCTCAATCTTATGGAGACTCTTGGGTTATCAGTTTCCTTAAATTCCTCAGCTCCTACATGTGAACAAGGAATAAGTTCATGGCCACGGGGAAGAGACTGATGGAAAGCCTAACGTCCCAAAAATAAAAAGAACCCAAAACATGCCTTTTCAGCCAATACATTAATTAAATCATGATTTTAAGTCAATTTCATTAATTTGTTGGGCATTACTTGCTTTTAGCAGTTGAGGTTCGCAATAACAGCAGTGTCCAAGCCTTTGGTTACTTGATTTCTGGGTTTACACATTTCACGTACCATTCTATGCCTAGGGTTATAAAAAGTCACTAAGTCCCCTACAGTTAAGGCAAGTGGTATTTGGTCTTTTTATTAGCTTTTATAACTGATCTGGTTTTATAAGAGATATGGTTTTTCTTTTCTTAAAAATGTACAAAATATGCTACTGATTTAACCAGCAGAAATAAAGTCATTGCCAAAATAGCTAGGTTCAGAGCCTATCAGAATTTGCTTACATTGAGTGACACCTTGCTCCTCCAGTATAATGGAACTAGAGCCCTTTTTACATGAACGGGGGTGGGTGGGGAGAGGGTTGTTTTGGCGCGATGGATGTCCCTTTACATGGACCCACACCCACAGAAACTCCTCCAGTTTTCTGGAGGGCTACGTGGGTGGGTGATGGGTGGAGGTGGGTGTTGCATGGGAGTGCACATGCACCTCCACCCATCCCACTCGGTGTTCACACAGACGAACACCGAGCAGACACCCACCCACCCCCGCCATTTACACGGACGTTCCCCCCTCCCCCCCTGCACACCAAGTGGGAAGGGGAGGGCGTCCATGTTAAAACAACCTACTAGAGGAGATATGACCTAGGCTAGGACTCTTCAAAAAAATTTCATTGGCCTTTTTTCACCCCGAAGAAATGATGCTTTGGTCCATTTATTCTTTTAAAATGGGGGGGGGGGGGTGTAACAAAAGAAGGCGGTACCAGAGATATGGTTTTTCTTTTCTTAAAAATTTACAAAATAAGCAGAAATAGCAACTAGTAATAGCATTCCATTCTTACAGGGCCATACGCTTCGTTATGCCAAACTTGCAACTTAATGCCCAAGCTGTAAGTCCCCCCGTTATCTAACCCTCCCAAATTGAGATTGCTATGGAGACTGGCATATCATCATCTTGCTGCACATATTGGGTGCCATGCCCTGGGCCTGATCCAGGCTAGTTGAGGACGGTTAGGGTGCTGGGGGCCGCAGGTCAGTCTTGCCTCCCAACAGTCCCTACTTAGGGGAGAGTGTCCCTGTTTGGATGCCAAGTCCCACTGTCCCTCTTTCAGATGACAATGTTCCTCTTTCAGGTTAGAGAGGGATACAAAAAGCAGTATTCAGGCCTCGGGATGTCTTTCCTGATTGTCTCTTAAGAAAAGCACTTGAGAGAACAATGGGAAAATAACAGAATGACAAGAAACTAAGTGGAATGATATGCAGGAGAGTTTCCGTCCCACCTCTTTATACACTTGGAATGTTGGGAGGCGCGAGAACATGTAAGTGCGTGACGGGGGTCAGCTTATTTGCCAAGACGGCAAAGAGAGCTTGTCCCTCTTTAGCAGCTGGGAGGTTATGTGCAGTGGCGGTACATAGGTGCAGCCTGAGCCACCACTGTAGTGCCGACTGGCCACTTGAGCACCACTAGTCCAGAAGCAGCAGCATCTTGCACACTCCTGAGTCCCAGAAAAGTGGAGACAATGTACCTGGTCTCATTGTAGGACACAGGGTTACTTGGGCAGATTTTTTTTTGGCAGTTCCAGAGGGGAGGAGGGACACAAAAAAAATAGGGTTACCATACCTCCCCTTTAAAAGAGGTTTATGAAAAATACATTGTGCAGTGCTGCATTGGTTCTAGTGCAGCCCTGAACCATGTATTTTTCATAAACATCCTCTTTTAAAGGGGAGGTATGGTAACCCTAACAAAAAAAACAACAACGAACAACTAAGGCCAGTCCTGGATATGCAGCAATTGAGTGTAGGGTACTGATTCCCTTGAAAAACTATAAGTTGCCCCTGACAATAACCAATGACACCCTCCACCCACAGAGAGAAGAAATACTTGCTTTGAGTATTCTTTTCCCTGGCTGTAGGTCAAATTCAAATTTTTCTTTTGCATTTAAGGAACAATTAAAATCAATATGCAATGCAGTGAGACTGTTGTTGTGTTTAATTACATTTATGCATTTGCAAGACAATGACTAATATAATTCCAAACAAAATCCCAGTTTGAAATGCCAGCTCTTCCAAGCGGTTACCCGTAATCATTGTCCAAGACTCTGTTTTATGTTGCCTTTCTCACGCTGGAATGTTGCAATCTTCATCTTCCCATTCTTGGCCCATAAAAAGATATAAACAGAAAAATATGCAAGTTTGTGTCATTTTTTCCTTGAGACGTACGTTCTGACCTAGGTTTCTAACTTTTAACCTTTCAGAGAAAAGATAAACAGTGAGCAATTACATTCAGTAAATTAAGCTAAGATAATTCTCAAAACAAAGTTATAGTCTGTGGTTGAAAAGAACTCAATGCATTTCCCGAAGGCAGACAGTGAGTGCTCTGTTTTTGCACAAACGTACAATGGCTTCTCCTTGGGGCAGGAATAATCAAGCAAATCAAGAGTTTAAAGCACAGGGAATCTGATCACACATTCTCATTTACACTGGTGTCAGATCAGAACGAGGGACACGACAGTCTACTTTTAAAACAGCTGACACTTTACCTTTATGAAACAATTATTATTCTATAGCAATGATCCAAAACACAGTGGATGAAATTCCAACATGATGGGTATCATTGAGAGCTTTGCCATCAATTTCAATAAAGGCAAGATCTCACCCTATAATTTTATAATGAGGAGATAACCCAGTCTGATAAGTATTCACAGGACTGGGACCGTAGACTCACCACATCTTGATTCCTGCTGCAGCTTACTCTGGCTATCACCTGTCCTTTGTTCTCCTGGGGAGTGGATGCTGCTGCTCCTACTGTTGACATTCTTGGAGAATTGCTCTTAGGTGGACTTTTCATAGACTTCAACTCATGGATCCGCAAGCCTTCAACCCAGGAGTGAAGTCTTTTGTCGCCCATATGGAGGGGCAGTCTATGGTCACCCAACACATAGTTCTCAGGCCTCCTTCCTGTAGGTCTCCTGGACTAATGACACCTAATGGACTAATCACCCTTACAGAGGAACATAGGTACCAGTGGCAGGATGCTGGCTGGCCATTAATATAATCCTGCAATGACTTACAAGCTTGAGGGAGGGTGCTGTGGCTAATACAAATACTGCTTTGGAGGAGGGGGTATTTACAGTCAAATATTTTTGTATTTTTTTCTATTTATAAACAGAAGCAGTAGACACAGAAGCAGTATGGAAGATTTGATTCTGCTAATAAGCCAGACTCCTTTGTAAGAGTGCATCCATTTTTCTTTGGTGAGCTGAAATTTTAGTCACATGATTTTCTCCAGTGTCAGTGAACTTGTCAACGTATCATATAAGCCTAAGTACATCAGCTAATATCAAAACAGCCCCCAAAATAATGCAAAAGAAACTGGATCCTTTGATTTAAATTCCAACAGAGTTTCCTGCTGTATTAGTATCCTAGCTGGCAATATTTCACTAGACAGTTAGCAGTCTTCCCAATATGATTTACATCCTAACATGCCTTTTTGTTGCAAAATATGCTTACTGCTTACCTTCTCCCTGGATTAAGCTGTCTATTTTGCAGTTAATTTCAAACCCAAGATTTATGAGTTTCTCTGCGCTGAGTCACTACAAAGGCAATGGCAGAACTTTTGACTGTGAATATTTGGTCTTGAACTGTTAGCAAAACAGTGGAAATCAACACATTTCCTGGAGGGATTTGAAACACTCACATATACCTTATAAATTTTAGACCTACTCAAAGGCTTTACCAGCACTCAGTCTCCCATCTCCTCTCCTAAGTGCTTCTGCACTAAGTGAGAAAAATCTGTTGATTTCCTATTAAGAAACTTCTACGAACAGCACGTTAGGAAGGAGTTCCTGGTGAACATATTGGTTACCCATTTTAAAATATTTTTAAATTTAGCTATGTGGACATCCAATTTATATTGACATTGTCAAAAGGATACATGTATATGATTTGTTACATACATTATACTGTATATATAGCCACAGCTGTGAAGAAGTTGGCAAATACAATAGTAGCATTTAGTTATTCAGTTATGTAGTGAATGAAGTGGAAAGCTATTTAAGTCTGGACCAAGTTGTATGCATGTTTGCACCTAGGTCATTGCATTGTATTTCAGATCAACATCCATAATGTGATTTTCAGTTTCAAATATTAACTATTTTTATATGTGTCTTCATGTCCAGATTCTTGTAGCATGCATACAAATATATGTTTTCTAGGTGGATTCTTCCGCTTGCTTATTTTTGATAGCATGGCTCAAGGTATTCATTGCAAAACTGTGTGCACTCAACTTGTGCTTAAAGATGCAAGACAATTATGTACATTATTGTACATGCAAATCAGATAAGTGCATACACAAATTGTCAGCTGCTCTCCTCTCTGGCCATTTACAAATGCAAACGGTATGTGCACGCTTGCAAATTAGAGTTGTACGATAACAGCTTTGAAAAATCTGGCCTATATTGCATTAACAAACAGTCATGAGACCCAAATATGATAAAAAGACAGCTATAGTATCCATTAATTTTACATGGAAATATAGCCTCAGGGTTACTTTAATTTCTGGCTATTTGTAAAAGCTATGTGCTACATGTACCCTACCATAAAGGCCCGGTGCTTACTTGATCCCATTATCTCGAGACAATCTATATAAACCCTGTGACTCCAGACAGCAACAAGGACATGCACAATATATGAACTATTAATTGGTATCCTGATCCCATCCAATGTTACAACTATGAAATAATATGAATCTCATCTTTCATTTAAAAAAAGATAAAAGTAAAACTTCAGCTTTCATGGTAATAATAGAACAGCTCGAGAAAGTAACTAACTGTCATGAGACCCAGAAACCCAAAGACATATAATATTTAACTTTTGCCTTTTGGTCCAAGCTCATGAGTTTATGAACCCAGGCTCATTGTTAATGAATATTTGAGGTTAGCAATCCTGTTGCTAGGACCAGGGATTGCTAGTTTTAGCACACTACAGTACACCCCTGATATGCTCCCACCATCATGGAGCTAGGAGAGCTAGTACAGAGCTAACTTTTGGGCACTTTTGCAACACCAGAGCAATTCAAAAGGAGCCAGAACATAATATGTAATCTGGTCTGATACTGTTAGGATCCCTGTTCAAAGGCAGCAGTGGAGAAAATCAAGTATTAGGGTCTGGACCTGAGTTAGCATCCATGTTCTCAGCTGTCAAGTCCAAGAAGGAAAGTTAGTGGCTGGGTCAGAGGTCAGCAGCCAGACAGTCACACCAAGAGGGAGGTAAGGACATAGCTCTAGTGGTGAGGACAGTAGGAGTAGGGCATAGCTGTAGCAGTGGCATACAGTAGTAGGGCATAGCTATAGTAGGCTGCACCATCGCCTAACAGCCTGGGAGAAGCATGCTCCTTGGAGCAGGTGTATCCTCTCCCATTGGGGGGAGAAGTCAGAGGAGACCCATTACAACCTTGTTATGGCTATGGGGGGAGGGCTGAAACAAGAGCAAGGATGATGGGAGAAATGAGGGCTCAGCAGCAAGGGGCTGTCTTGATGTTCAGAACTAAGGGCTGACCTTGAACTAGGAAGTATATATAGGTTCCCTTAGCCAATTATATTATTAAGCATTGATATAGCACCAGCAGTGTACCTGGTACTTTACAATTGTTATTGATGGAGACAAGTCCCTGCCCAGTGGGTTTACAATCTAAGATGGACAAGGATGAGGGTAACACAGAGAGAGACACACATTCCCATTTTACAGATGGGGATGTGAAGCGGAGGGTGGTTTTAGGTAAGCACCTCCCCACCTATTACCCACAATGCATGCTGCAGGGCTGCATAGGATGCCAATGTGGCCCTGCAACATGCATGATGGGCAGGTGATTGGTGAGGCGGCGGTTGTCTAAAAACACCCTAGGTGCTTTTAGACAAGTGGGTCGCCATTGTGCAACCCTGTAACCGGGGAGAGGGATTCTAGGTGGACACATGAGACCCACACCGGACCGAGGCTTGCCCTGACCAGAGGCATGACCGAGGCATGTGCCTCGAGGGAGGAATGCCTGTCAGGATAGAGTGTTGGTCTTTACCTCTACTTAAAGAGAACAGACCTCTATCATCATTGGGCGCAGGGATACAGGGAAGCCAAGGTCTGCCCCAACAATACTTGCTCCAGACACCCAAGGGTCGAAGGGGGGGGGGGGAACTCAGTGAGGGCCTGTCTCTTATACACATCTAGATGTGTATAAGAGACAGGGGTGATGGGGGGAAAGGGAAGGGGACACCCAAGGAAGGGCAGGTGGCGGTGCACTCACGCAGGATGGGCACAATCCAGGAAGGGAGCAGGGAAGGGGAACACACAAGCCTCACACTTCACAAGTTACCACAACACTCACTGATACTGTCACAGGTTCACAGGAAGGAAGGTCCAAACACACAGGAAGTCACGCTCTCCACACTCGTTACACTTGAAAGGCACACTTGCCACGGGGACCAGTCTCTCTGAAATCACCAGCACTAGTGGCAGGGCTGAGCAACAGCAAGCAGCTGGGAGCAGGTGTGTGTGTGAGCACAGGCAGAAGAAGGTTCCACCGACCAGATGGCCACACCCCCTCTGATGTAGTGGCCACGCCCTCCCCCACTGGCATTAGGAACGGGGGTACAGCCTGCAGAAGGGGGTCCCTACCACTTGGACATGCCCCACTGGGGTTGAGGGCACCCCACTGGGGGACTGCCCAACAGGACCCTGCAGCAAAACAGATTGGGGCACCAGTGTGGGTTTCCTCCTGTGCGGAGCAGAAGTAAGGCCTGCACAGCCATAGGGACACAGGCACCAGCCACCTGGAGTCCCTGGAGCCACTGCTCCCCCATCTGACCAGCCCTCAAGTCACTCAGGATGAGACACCCCTGCACAGTTCTCCATGAGGCCCTGCCCCTCCCCCACCACTCCTTGTGTCACAGTGCAAGCCAGGTCTCATGTGGAACCAGCCTGGCTCTCTTGTCCTGAGTGTCCTGGGGGCTGGCCGGGCAGGGGTGCAGCAGTTTCAGGGACTCCAGGCTGCCAGTGCCTGTGCTCCTATCTGCAGCTCTGCCTCATTGCTCCACCTCCCCCTTCCATTGGGGAGTAGAGCTGAATGCAGCGCTGTGGCCACTGGGGCCACAACGTGCTGTTTTGGCACGTTGCTAGATCGCTCTCTTTGTCTACAATAAGTCTATCATCATCCGCTTCTTTAAAAGACATTCTTAAAAGGGGAACCACCACTCTCACTGGTCTTCAAACTTTGTCATGAAATTATTTTGTTAGATTGTAGGTTCCCCAGACTCCCCTGGAGTACCCCAATCCCACCCCCTTGGATGTACCACACAGATGCAGTTAATTTAGTCTCAATACAAGATTGTATTGTCATCAAACTGGTTGGTCAACAATAGTTCCCTATTCTATTCTATAGAAGTCAAGTTATTTCTCACCCATAGTTTCAGTCTTGCATCCGCAGACAGCTGCTGGCCAGACAATCTATCATTGGTATGTAGGCTTTCTTTTTTCTCTTCTATGTTCAGAGAGGATGCTTCTTCTGCTTCTGTTTTGGTGTGGTTTCCTTTTATTCAGGATTCTTCCCTTAGTGATGCAGTTAGTCCTTGGTTTGGTCCGCCTTCTTTCAACTTTTCCATTACACATCAGCCTGCCCTTGATCATGCCATCATGTTGACAGCTTCTGTGGTGACCCTGCAGAACTTGTTTTTGTGTTTGCAAAATAGTGATGTCCTGATATACTGCTTCTTCTACACTCCAGTTCCTTTTGCTCACCTGTCAGTTGCAATGACCTTGTTCTGGGTGAGAACTTAACCCTATAGTAAGGGTTAATAAATTTTCATGTACTTAAATCCCAACTATTTAAGAGAGCATTGCTCATGAAGAACTAAGTTATAAAGTATGAGCTTGTGTAGTATGGAGTTGTAGTCCCTTGCACTAAGTTGAAGAGTAGCCTTAACCCGAGTTCACAGCTGAACTGAATACCCGCTGAGAGCTCTTGCAAGCTTCCCATAAATTAAGCCCTGATGAAGCACCTTCTCAGGGTTAAACTCAATCTTATTTCAAAAGGATCTACATTTAAATTGAAACTGTACTTTCAATCCATGTTAACGATTAACCTGAGGACTTAATCTAGGTTCACTATCCCAAATAAAATTCACAACCTAAAATATAGATGTATTAACCTGGTTTTAAAAACTTTGGTAGACAAGCACCATGTATTAGTCTTGATCACTCTTCAGGTTTTCCCCTGCTGTAAAAGCATCTAGAGTTCAAACTAATTTACACAGGCTAAGAGTTCGCAGCAATACAATTATGTCAAAAGATATTTAGAAAGAGTAACACATTAAACTCTCAACAGCCCAGCCAGACTGGTCACTGGGGAGCAAAAGCAGTATAACTAAGAGCAAAAAGCTGTATAACTAAATGGCTCATTTGGGAGTATGGAAAGATTACTTAGTGGTAAACCACTAACCCAAATCTAAAGGCTATGTTAAAAGTACAATACTGTTACAGGTTTGATACACAAGGAAGAAGCAAAGACTAATCCTATACAACCTAAATCAATCTGATCAGATTAATTTCTGATGTAACTTCATTCCCAACAGAGTTATGTCAGGAAGTATATGTCAACTACCCCAGTGTGTTGCTTATATAGGGTATCATTTCTATTTCTTTCATTCCTTCTTTATATCAGGAACTCCTGCTCAGGATTAAGGCTGCATTCAGTCATTACTTATAATTACTATCTATGGAGGTCAGCAGCAGGATTGGGAAACTTTCCAACCCCCTCCTTTGGCCACCTTTGGATTTGATAACTTGCTGTTGGCCCAATAGAAATGATTGGATGAGAGCTTAGCAGGGCTTATTATGGGAGAGGCGGTGGTGGCTGATGGGTTTCAAGCTTGTGGGGTGCAGGGCAGGGCCAGAAGTGGGCAGATCCTAGCCAGTAGCACACATGCAAACATAGAGCAAGCAAAGCAACCATCTTAAGCCAACAATATTATGTGAAGTCCTTAGCACACCACAAAAGCAGCAGCATGAAGTTCCACTTGTCCCCCAGAACATGCTACACAGTTCTGTTGCAAACTAAACTTGCAATGTAAAAGGCATCTGCTGCAACCAGAGGGGGAATATTCATGCAAAGACTAACCATTAGTGAACCAACATAGTGGCATGGTGGCCTTCTTGCAGCAGAAAAGCCTTGATTGAAACTGGCACTGAAGAAGGGGCCATTTTAAATGCAGTGAGGATTCAAGCAAAGATTAGAAACCCTTAAATCCAAGTCCCCTCCAACGCCCAACCTCCCAGAAAACAGACAGTTAGGGTGACAGGATTTCTCACACGGTGAAAAATAGCAAGAGCAAAGAAAATATTTTAAAGAATAGGAGGTGAGGCACCACATCCCTTCCAACTGGGCTCACAAAATTAGTAATTACCCTGGGCCTGCCTATAATGCATGTCCCGGAGGGGGGGGGGGG
>QEPC01008027.1:2196338-2229018 GCA_003113815.1 Sphenodon punctatus | reverse complement strand
GTGCAGGAGATCAGGGCAGAGGATTTGTTTTTTCAGAACTTACCAGGTTTCTAGAAGGATGAGTCCTCCTGATCACTCTAGCCTGACTGATAACCACCTTCTGTTGTTCTTCCCTCCAAACAATGAGATCAGGGACTCCAAACAATTGCCTGGCCTGGCCTGGCCTAGCCCCTCCCCTAAAAAAGGGAGGAGGAGCTCGCTTTTCCCCCTTCCCTCCAGCGAACCGAGGAAGCAAGAAGCAGTAAGCTCTTTCCCTCCCTTCTCCCACTCTGGTAGGGGAGGGGCCAAGGGGAGAAAGAGGAGCTGTGGGGTGGCCAGAGTGTTTATAAAAGGCACCCTGACATGCCCCCTACGCCTTGCTGATTGGCTGGGTTTCTTCATAGGAACCAAGACAAGGCGCACCTGGTACCTCTCCCACTCCCTCCCCAGAAAGCACTGCTTTTCTGGGTCGGTGCCCAGCGCATGCTCCCTGAGGGTTGGGGAGGTCCTCTAAGTCCCCGCCTCTCTCTGGCTAGTGAGTCGAAAGCTAGAGGGAGGGGGGAGCAGCAGAAGGAGGATGTTTGTCCCCTCCTCCCCTTGCTGAGTGACTCATCACAAGCACCAGCAGTTCTTTTCCTTGCAGGCTTTGTTTACATATCAGCTGTTATCTCCTGGCTGTGTGCCAAAGGGACTCATCAGCTCTGCAGGCAGCCAGGAGCAGAGAGTTAAAACGTAAACATAGCCTTCAGACAAGCAGGGGAAACTTAGTGCTTCAGCTGAGCAGTCCCTGGCTTCCCAGAAAGCATGGGGGGACCCCTTAGGGGCTTGGGGGGGGCATCTGCCCCAACGTCCCAGGGGAGGAGCTGGCACTGGGGAGAGGAAAGAAAGGGCTGAGGTGGGAAGGACTCAAAATAGTAGGGTAAGGGTCTTTAAAAATATGCTTAGGATAGGGCTGCCATATATGCAAATTTTAGAGGACACTTATGAGAAGGCAATGCAACCCTGCAACTTGTATTTCTCATGTGTTCTCTAAAATTTGCATATATGGCAGGCGCTTAGGAGGCAGGGAGCAAAAAATAGAGGGACGTGCTCAGAAGGGGGGAGGGCTGAGATACAAACTGCTTTTACACAATCACAGTTAATCTGACAGCTTTTAATCTAAATCCATTAATTCAGTGTTATTATTCAGGAGTAACTGTTTACACAATCATTTTAAATCAGGAATAATAATTAATCCTGATTTGTAGTGTGAACAGGTTAATCTGGATTAGAAGTCACAAGGAAGACAGAGAAATCCCATGGGGCAGTGCAACTAGATTTCAACATAATCTTTTGCTCTGATTTTTTGAGAGTGCAGTGACAGCAACAGATACAGCTGTCACCTTGCAAAACAGAGGGATCTTCACCTTGGCATGGTGGATTTAAAATATGGCATGCAAAGCAGAGACTGCTGAAAAAACTCAGATACCACAGAATGACTACAGGGAGACATGCCTATTCACAGCACTCTATGGCATGTGGGACTCAGTCTGGATTAACTGTTCACACAATCACTAATTCAGACTGAGCTTAATCCACATTAAAATAAATCCTCAAAAAATTAGGTTTCCAGAACCTGTTTTAAATTTTGAATCCAGGGTCATTAATTCAGACTAAAGTGTTCATATGATCAACTTAATCCGCATTAAGAGCCATTAGGCAAGAGGGTCAAGGTAGTAAATGCAATAAATAAATATTAATTTGGATTAATGCTCATGTAAAAACAGTCACAATAGAGAAAGTGGGGTGTAGCAGGGTAAGGCTTAGCCCAGGTAAGTTGAGGCAGGATCCAACCCACAAAGGCACTCTCACATGGGAAATATTCACCCAATTGCATTATTTAGGCACCTTCTATCCATAAATCACTTGCTTTAGACACAAACAATGTCCCGCTCTCAGGTCACATTCTCATCGGACGAGCCACGCTTTTTTTGGCACCAGGAAATAGTCCAGAAGCCAAAACATGGGTGGGTTTCATCAGGTGCATGCACCCAGCTTCACTAATAATTGTCTGAGAGATTGCCAGAAAAGCCACGCAAGGGGTGTTCATGTTCACACAAAACAAACCCCACCCACGTTTTGGCTTACAGATTATTTCCTGGAGCCAAAGCAAGCACGGAATGTCAGGTGAGAATGTGGCCTCAGTGGTTTCCCTCTCTGGGTCCACACAACCTCTGTTTGTCACAGACTCCCAGCCTGAACCTTGACCTACTTCTCAAGGAGCCTTTAAACCATGTCCCTCTGTAGCCCTAGCGTACTCACTCCTAGCTGGCCTGGCCAGGCCCTGCCCTTCTGACAGACAGACAACCCCTGTCTGCATACCCAAGGGTTTTTCCCCTCAGCTCTGCCCACACGCTACCTGCAGCTCCTTCCAAACTGAGCTCCCAGATCACACTGCAAACCTGGCTCAACCATGTGCTAGCAACCCACCTGTAAGGCAATTAGGCATGATCCTCTCTTGCCTCACCACCTGTGCATCAGTTAGCACCTTCTCCCACTGCTGGTGCTAACTGCCTTAAAGACCAGAGGGGTCACAGGCTACACTCTGCCACACGGGGAACATGCTTGAAGATGGAGGCCGGAATGCACTCAAGGAACGGAGAAGGGACTGAAGGAATGCCCTCCGAGAGAGTGTTATCCCACAAGCAGGGATTGTTAATTGAAAGAGGTCTTATTAGAAAAGGCCATACATAGGTCATTTAGCTACTAACTGAAGATACCCTGGCATAAGGGATAGAAGAACATCACTCAAAGGGAGCTTAGTGCTCACTACCTGACATGCATGTACCCATAAAGAAACCCATTTGAATATGCGATATTCCTGCCTCTTGTTTCCCCTACTGAGATGAGTGAGACGGTGCTTCCATCACAGAGTCCCTTAAGGCATGACTATTGAAATTATTATTGTTTATATGGAAGGGAAAACAAATTGCTCAGTATCCACTATAGTGGAAATATTAAGAATCCTACACACCTAGTTTACCCCACCTAAGTTCAAAGGCCTTTTCTAGGGTGGATGGCAGCTGTTTCTAGAAGCTAGAACTTCTCTCTTGCTGACATCTCATTAGTGGTGCAGTGGCCCACTCCCTCAGGAACAACCAAAACCAATTTTTAAAACTTTTTTAAAAAGATATCTTTGTTTAAGGAAGTCAGGAGGCTGCCTCTCTTTGTGTAAGAGAGCTTCTGTTCAATTAGCTTCTGTTAACTGAAAATGGGATTCAGATTATTCTTGTAATAAGCTAAGGATGTAACTATAATAAGGAGATGAGGTGCAGCTGCATTACAGCCCAGCAACTTGGGGACCCTAGGTTCTGTGGTGCATTGGTGTCTCCTGCCATTGGGAGCAAGGAAGGTGATGAGGGGCCCATTTCACCTTCAGCACAGGCCATTCCAACCTAGCTATGGCTCTGGCAACAATCCATAAGCCACTTACACAGGAGTAGCCTATGGGATTACTTGAGAGTAAGTGGTTTATGGCTCAAAGCCGTAATATAGTGAGGCTGGTTGTAGTTCTGTACCTCAAAGGAGCACGCCTTGCTAAGTACACTATCATGGACTCCTGGCGTGCATTCCCACATCCAGGAGATCAGTGCGTTTTTCTTTTCCCGGCATATTATCACAATGTGACAAAGACTCCATGCGCTTATTTTACAGTGCTTGCATTTGTTTTTAAAGCACATTGGGGAGCAGCCAAAACCTACCTTTACAACTGCGCATTTGTAAAGACCCGCATAAATCCTGTTGTCAAAATGTCAGTGCTCCATTCGCATTACAGACAAGCACATATTTTTGGTGAATGCAAGCAGCCACAGGAAAGCGCATGATCACAGGAAGTCCTCCCATAGGAGGTCAGAGGACACTAGATGCGTCTGTTTGAGCAGAGGATTTGCAGGTATATCAGAAATGTGTGAATGTGAAAGGCGCATTCTTTAAATGGCTTCAATGCGCAGAAAAATGATAGTGTGACTAGCGCATGGGTAAATTTAAGCACATTTGGAAATAAGCTGCATTTAGAAATACCAACATTTTATTGTATGTGTGAATGCATTCTCAGAGGCCCTTGCAAGTGATCAGGCAGCTTGTGTCTGTAAATAAACAGTGTATCACAAATCATGAATCATTGCTAGTTCAAAATCTTCATGTAGGCCATGCAGAATAATACAGAGTATAGACAATAGTAGCACAGTTATATCCATCATCCTTGCCAGATACAAGCTTGGTTCCTGCATATGGAGATTTAATAGAGCCTTAACTTCCCACTGAATCTTTTATGTAGCAATTTACACCTGTCCAAAGTGGGGGTAAAATGCTGCCTTTCTGATTGGCACATCACTCCTACTTTGCATTTACTTTACATACAATAGAGGCCAACACAGGTTCCAAAATCTAGCCCAAGCCTAGTCTGAGTCCTACTGGGCTGGGAGAGGCCCAAGATCAGCCCTCATACAGGTGGGCTCTTCTCTGTCCAATCTGTAATGGGGGTGGCAGGGAGTACCGTGACATCATTGTGCTCTGCAGGGGCAGCGTCACATCAGGAAAGGGACAGGGTTAAGCCAATCCCCTGCCCTTTTCCTGACATAACCTCCTCTCCATGGAGCACTGTGATGTCACACTGCTCCGTGGGGGGCAGTAAGCACATCAGGAAAAGATAGGGTTACCACACCTTCCCTTTAAAAGATGGTGCAGGGCTTCATTGGTTCCAGTGCAGCCCTGCAACATGTATTTTTCATAAATGTCCTCTTTTCAAGAGAATGTATGGTAACCCTAGGAAAAGAGTAGGGTTAAAGTATTCCCTGACATGAACCAACTCCTGCAGAGTGCTGTGCCATCATGGCACTCCATGGGGGCTAGGTCCGACTTGGCTTGAGTAAAGGCTCGGGGCTTGGGCTGGGAGGGCTCCCAAACCAAACTGAGTCTCATGGGACTCCTTGGGTCCCATCAGGCTCGATCTGGTATGTAGGGCTCTAGTCTGTATGGCAGCAGAGATTCAGATACAAACTATTTATGATACAGCATTTTGAAAATCAAAGCCTTTTCTTCCTTTTTCTTTCTGTTCATGTTTCCTCCGCTGCCTTGCTCAGTCTTTTCACTTTCCTCTTCTCTCTCCTTTGTTGCATGTTTAATTTTGCTTCTTTCTTTTTCACAGACTTTCTTCAGCCCAATGGAAACCCACTGAAGTTAGAATATCAATAGAATTAATATGTTTGAGTCGTTTCCAAATAGCCTTACACCTGAAGGTTCTGTGGCCAGAATCACTCCTGAGATGAAAGAAGGGGCAATGCAAAGGGGGTAAGGAATTGGGAAGGGAAATTCTTCTGGGAAATCTTGAATGAAGCAGATGATTTTTGCTCAGATAAACCATAAAGTTTCTTTGGCTATTTTAAAGCATGTGTGCATCTTTTTCTTCCAGAGATTTGTGAGTAACAACAGGTTGCTATTGTACACCAAAGGAAGAAACAAAATAAAATCTGAGGAAAAGGAAATTGATGCTTATAAACGTGAACACAATGAAGATTATGAAAGAGAATGGAAGAAAAAAAATGACATGAGATCTTCAGAGCAGAATGATGACATGCACTGGATACCCCTGGGACTTATCCTTTTAACCTTATTTGCTCATGTAAAGAACATGACTTTGTCGGCGCACCCCCCCCCCTTCCCCCAAAGATGACACGACAACCAAGGTTGGATTTTAAAAGGCCGCACTCTTTATTTAATCAATTCTCTGTCCGAAATTGTAATGGTGGGGGGAAATTCGCTCAAGTGAATTGGGTCCAGCACCCTTAACGAAGTTATCACTACAACTCTGGGATTGGCCCAATATACCATCAGGTACCAATCCCTCTTAACTTTATGAACGTCTCCCCTTCTCACTACGGAATTCATGAGAAGGGGACCAGGGCCCTTGGGCCTGGGAAGGAGAAGAGTACCCTCAAGCCGGGGTCAGTACATGTCCCTACGGCCTTCGCGGTCCCCTCTCCCAAGGGGTTGACTCCTCCGCTTGCCATAACATGCCATTGCGGCTGAGCTCCCCTCATCTCTTATGGAGATGCCCAATCAAGATTCCTAACCTACCTAACCCAGGTGCTGGACCCCTGCCACCTAGGGGCTGCCAGGTATTTCTGGACAGGCCCGACCCCCCACCCCTTAAACCATATTTACTAGTACATCTCTTAACTTTTCTTGTACCGCTGCCAAGTACCATTCATTCCCCATGGGCGATAGATGGACGCCATCTGGTCTGTAGAGATCCGGCCTTCTATGGGTGATGGCTTGATGAGGAATCACTACTCCGCCTATGCCACTCAACCATTTCCCTATTTCCCTATTCACCGTTTTCCTGGTCTTATTGATCTTATATGGAGGTACCCCGACTCCCCAGGATATCCTTTCCACCCAGTCATTCCACAGGATGATTACTCCGGGGAACATGCCCTTAATTGACCAAATGTCGCTTTTAATCATCTTCAACATTTGGACCCCTTTTGTCTCAACTAAGTCATTCTCTCCCACGTGTAACACTAGTATGTCAGGCCCAGGTCCTCTTTCTTTACTCAACGTGGAAATCAACTGATGCCAGCGCATGCCTCCTCGGCCCATCCACCTGATTTGGGCGTAGGCGGATAAGCCTAGCTGCGTTCCCCAATGGGTGATGTTCGCCGTCTTGCCGGCCCATCGCACCAGGCTATGCCCCACGATCCAAACTGTACACTTCGCCTGACATCTAGGACCTGAGAAGATAGAAATAATTATTCACGCTACTTGGCCAGGGGGGGCCTGACATATGCCTTATATGCCCTACTACGCCATCTGCCTATGCCCTGTACCTCCTGCTCCCTAAGGCCTGCTGCTGTAGCGAAACTGGCGGCCCCGATACGGAAGGAATGCGTTCCGAATAAACCGGCTGGGAGATTAAGGGCAGTAAGGGAAGCCCGCATGACTGTCATAAACTGGAATCTGGTAAGGGGGCTCCCATCATGGTGACAGAATAGTGCTCCAGGGACCCGAGGCCGTGTGGCCAGGTATCCCAGAAGGGCTCCCACAGGGCAGATTTGTGGACTCCCCGCCCTGGACAGGGTGACAGTGACTCCTCTCCCCCGTTGGTCTGTTTTTGATCTGCGCAATCGCAGAGACACCTCTTGATCCCCAATCTGCACATCCCCGATGGCGAGTGCCCGGTTAGCCCTATCACTGGCTGAATCGACCACTAGCTCTCCAACCCTAAATGCCCCGAAAAAGGCCACCGTGAATGCAGCTGTGAACAGCTTCGCTTCCCCGTTGGAGGAGCATACTCGTGGCAACACGCTGCACATTGTTGCGAGCAGCTGTGGGGTAATGGGAGGTCTACAGTCTTGTGGTGCACTATTTTCCCTGGCCCATGATTCTAACATGCGTTTGGCAAAGAATCCCCGATCAGGCGGGGAGTGACCTGCCAAGCGACTCATGAATGCGACTGCAGCAATTTTAACCCTGATGGTACCTACGGCTAAGCCTTGCTGTCTAATTGCCAGCATAAATTTGAGAATCTGCGGTTCAGGGATAGGGAAACCCGTGTGCCAACCCTGGGAAGAACGAAAACCCTGGAACTCGTTGAACGCCCTTTGATATGCGACTCTGGTACGCGGGGCCAAGGATCCCTGGACGGTGTTATAGAGTTCTACGATCCAAGGTTCCACGCCCATCGGGGTAAGGGCTCCGGGTCCCGCCTGGCTCCAGGTGCGAGCGAGCGAAACCGCTCCATCTGGAAGCGAGATATGGCGTCAGCCACCCCGTTGTCCACTCCCGGTACATGACGGGCCCTAAATACAATGTTGTTCCGTAGGCACACCAGCACAAATGTCCTAATGAGCCCCATGACCCTGGGCGACCGTGACGATTGAGCATTGATTATATGGACCACAGCCTGGTTGTCGCACCAAAATATTACTGTATGATTGGCAAAACAATCCGTCCAAAGGTGTACAGCCAATACTATTGGAAAGAGTTCCAAGAACGTGAGGTCCTTAATCACACTCTGTTCGATCCATTCGGTTGGCCAAGGGGCCCCGCACCACCGGTCCCTGAATATTACTCCGAAACCCATCCCCCCTGCAGCGTCTGAGTGGACCTGCAGTTCTGCTTCTACTAGGAGTTGATCCCGCCACACAGCCACACCGTTGAAGTCAGCCAGGAATGCGGACCAAATGTCCAGGTCGTCTTTCATATCCCGGGTGACCCTCACGTGGTAATGCTGTTGTGGGGAACCAGCCAGCTTGGCATACAGCCGTGACAAAAAGGCTCTCCCTGGGGCCACCACCCTGCAAGCAAAATTCAAGCTGCCAATCAAGGATTGGAGCTGCCGTACTGTCACCTTGCGGGCTGACCTACAATCGGAGATTTTTGCTCTCAAGTCAGCCAGTTTGTCGGCCGGGAGCCTGGACACCCCTTTCTCTGTGTCTAGTTCGATCCCCAAGTACTGTAAAGTGGTATCTGGGCCTACTGATTTTTCTGGTGCCAATGGGATGCCCAATTCGTCCGCCAGCTCTTGAAAGGAGTCCATTAGCCTCCGGCACTCGTCCGTGCCTGCGCGACCGATGAAGAGGAAATCATCCAAATATTTGGTGATGTCTCCCCCGTCGGCCCGCTGCCGAATCAGCCACTCTACGAGTGTGCTAAAACGCTCGAATGCCGAGCAGGAGATTGCGCATCCCATGGGCATCGCCTTGTCGAAGTAAAACTGCCCCTGAAATGCCAAACCAAGGAGATGGAAATTCTCTGGATGAACTGGCAACAGGCGAAAAGCAGACTTCACGTCACACTTTGCCAAGAGGGCACCAGGTCCCTGACGCCTTACCCGGTCTACGGCTGTATCAAAGGAAGCATACTTGACAGTGGCCAGTTCCTTGGGGATGGCATCGTTAACTGACCTCCCTCTCGGGTATGATAGGTGGTGAATCATACGGTATTCCCCCGGGGTTTTCTTAGGGACCACTCCCAATGGGGAGACAACCAGGTCAGGAAATGGTGGATAAGAATAAGGGCCGGCAAATCGGCCTTCAGCACACTCCTTCTCAATCTTCTTGCCTACGATTGCTTCTAGGCCTCTTATTGATTTTAAGTTGGGTGCCCCTTGGTGCGGGTATACCTCCCCCGCCGGAATCCGAAATCCCTCTCTAAAACCCTTCACGACGTAGTCGACCTCGTCTCTATTGGGGTGAGGTGCGAGAGCAGCGGCCAAGCGCCCCACCCTAATTGGTGTTGGGGCCCTTTGGTGGAGCGGCCTGTCCCCCTGCTCCCCCTCTGGCTGATAACCCCGGCGGCGCCCTACCTTTGTTACCCGACTTGGCCCTGGGGCATGCCGCAGCATTGTGCAGTCCGGCACAATTGGGACACGAATGCTTGAATCTGCATGTCGCCCGGGAGCATTTCCCCGAGCGCTCAAATTCAAAGCATTGGTTTGACTGGTTCGCTGGGGACCTTCTGCCTTCGCCACGAAAAAGATCACTGGCAGGTGCCACCCCCCCCTTTGCTAACACGTGCCCACTGTGCGACCTTGGTGCTCTCGCTGCATCTACCATGCAGTCCAACCACAAGTCGGGTGCGTGGGTGTCCCAACGCAAACCCGGTGTAAAAGCTGCCCGATGACGGAACTCCTCATCATATCGGAGCCAAGCACCTGGTGGCCCTGACTCGTATGCTCGGCGGACGATGTCCGCGTACTTGAGTAGCTCAGGAGCCCGGGCCGGGTACGCCTGTATCACCACCCCTTGATAAATCGCAAAGGCCGCTGTCCAATTGGTCCAGTTTCTGTCGGCCTTTGGGCGCTTAAAGCGCTCCTTATCCTTGTTGTCCTCGGTACCCGCTGGATCTACCAGTGGGTCCCTGAAGAGGAGGGCGAAGAGATCTATGAACTCCCCTTTCCATATCCTCTCCCTCGTGGCTGGCAGGAGGTGAGCTCCCATGGGGGTTGACACTGCAGCGTAGCCCACCCCTGGCGGCATATACTGTGGCATTTCATTGCTTAGGGGGCAACCCTGGGCCGGCTGGGCCCCGCTGCCTCCCCAAACCTGAAGCGCCTGGCTGGCCTGCACAGGGGGCAGTACCATGTTAGGGGGCTGCCAATTCCCCGCTGGGGGAGGAGGGCGGTATGCTGGTACCCAGGCCCCGTTCCACCAGACTAACTGTATGTTTGCTTCGCCCCCCACTCCTGCTTGGGGTGTCCCTTGTTGTCCTAGGACTGTCCCTGCCTGCGGGGGGGCTCCCACAACTTGTGTCCCTGCACTGGGATTAAACTCCCATACCCTTGCGGGGTTAAGTCCCAATCCTACCCCGGGGTACCCCCCGCCCCCTGAAACTGCTGCCGGTGCGGGCTGCACCGCTCCTACCGTACCCGGGGGGGGTGGCCCAACCACTGGTGCGATGGCTCCGGTTGCTCCGCCTCCTCTTTGCTGCATCATGCCGCGGATAGCCTGCTCCAAAATCATCACTCTCTGCCGCAGGTCATCGTCTTCCTCCTCGGGCGGATGCGGTCTGGCTATGGGGTTCTGGTGTCCAGTGGCCCTGTATTCAAAAGATTGCGGAGGGGGAGGGGGGAGGCCCCAGCCTACCCCCATCCCCCCCCCCTTGCACTAGTGCACTGGGTGGACCCGAAGGGAAAGCCGGCCCCCACGTCGGCCCCGCCTCGTTCCCCGAAGGTATTTGGGGGGTCCCCGGTACCTGTAATCCAGGCCATGTGGCCCCCTGCGCTGCCGGAATCATTTGTCATGCACCTGCGCTTCCCGGGTTGAGTGGTCTCATGATCCCTTGCATGGGTGCCCCGAGCGCCTCAGATCCAAGAACCGCTGGGATCGGGGGCCCTACCCCTGGACTCCCAGCCATCCCAGCCCCCTCCTGATTCCCTCCTCCCCCGGGCATCACCGGGGTGTAACTGGGGGCATGCTCCTGCCCCTCCACCCGTGCACGCCTCGGTGCTGGAGTGTCCTCTATGTACCTGGCTGGGGGCTTCGTTCTGCGCCTGCCCCGCCTCGGTAGTGGTGGAGGCTCTAGGGCTGCTGCCGCTGCTCCCTGCCCTGCTCCCAGGGCTTGCGAGATACTATCACTGCCTCCCCCCATGCTTCGCAGGAGGGCCTCACACCCCTCCAGCCTCTGTCTCAGGGAGGGCTCCTCCTGAGGTGAGGGGCCCGGACGTTCCTCCTCCTGGTGAGCACTGCCTTGGCCCATAGGATTTTGTGTGTGACACCCTGCCACTTCCTCAAAATCCGGAGGCTCTCGCTCTGACCCTCCGGCCTCATTTGCTGGCCCAAGACCCCCGGGGGCTTCTCCCACCTCTTCTGGTGCTGGGGAGGGACAGGCCTCTCCACAGCCCCCACCCCGCTTCCCCTTCTTTTTTCTGGCCCCCATCCTGCTTTATTGATTCCCCTGCGGGCGATCGCGGGGTGGAGTGGGGTGGGGAGCTGGTGGTATCCCTAACGGCCTCTCTCCTTGCTACCCCTACCCTACCGCGTGCTGCCGCCGACTCAGGAACTCTGCCTGGCTCTGCGCGTCGGCGTGCAGCTGCTCTGATCGCCGCCCGCTCCAAACTGAGGAGACGAGCGGCAAAATTCTTTCATTGCACCGCCCCTTCTGGGCGGTGCACCAATCAATTCGCGCTCTCAGCGCTTCTCCCGGCCAGGGCTGCCTAGCAACCCTCGCCGGGTCCGGAAAGGATTCCCACCATGCGGGCAGTTGTGCCGCTCTTCGGTCCCTCCCCCCCTTCCTCTCGTCCACTGCAGAGCCTCTTGCTGAATGCGGCGGCGAGGGGGGGTGGGGAGTACATCCTCCAGCTGCGGGCTTCAGGGGATGACCCCCCAGCTCACCGTCCCTCGTGGTGGAGGGGGGGGCGAGACAATCGCCCCTCACCGCTAGAGGCGGCGGCGAAGGGTTACTTATTAGAAGAAATAAACAAGAGGGAATTGAAGCTGCTGGAGCTGTATTTGGATTGTCCTGGGAAGCCTACATCTTGTCAAAATTGAGGAAGCTTGGAAAGGTGATTCTTGGCAGTTGGTTATACAGAGGCAGGGTCATGCTGCTATAAAAAGACAGTATTTAAAAAAAAAACAAAAAAAAACATAGGGCAGGAGAGAATAGAGAAGCTGAAAGATCATACTCTCCAGCTCTGGAGTACAGGTGTCAACCTCTGGAATAGTATGCACTGTGAGAAGTTCATTTGACTTCCCGATGGGACTGCATGCAATACACAATCTTGGCTGTGCAGGACTCAGCCTTTATGATTCATTCTATCTCGGGGACGGGCCGCCGCAAGCACATTACACCGGTTTTATGTTCACTGCACTGGCTGCCTATTGTCTTCTGGGCCTGATTCAAGGTGTTGGCACTGACCTATAAAGTCCTAAACGGCCTGGGCCCTGCCTACCTGCGGGGTTGCCTCAAGCCCTGGGCTGTGGTGCAGCCTCTGCGGTCAGCCGGGGATGCCCGACTTGAAGTCCCCCGGGTTTCCCGAGTGACAACGATGGGGAGGGTGTTCTTGGTGGTCACTCCCAGGCTGTGGAATTCCTTCCCGACGGAGGTCCATCTAGCCCCAGACCTCCCCTCTTTCCAAAGACAATGTAAGACCTGGCTATTTCACCAGGCTTTTGGTGGGGGAGACACGGGGTGGTGAGAGTTGGGAAATGAGGGAGGAGAGGGTTGGTTCCACCTGCTGTTTTATAGTGTCATAGTATTTTATAATGTTTTATGTGTTTTTAATTATTGAATTGGTTTGTAAGTCGCTCCGAGTTGCCCATGTGGGCAAGAGGAAGCGGTTAAGAAATATAACGAAATATCTGTGATGGGCCTTTTTGCCTGCAATTTACAATTTCCATGGAAAATCTTTAGATTATATAATTATGCTTCAGGCATATTACTCTTTATTATCCGGCACTGGGATGTCATAAGGACGGGGGCAGCATACACACTTGCTAGCCTCCTTTTAACAGGATAATGCAGTGGTCGTTACTCAGAAACGTAAGTGCAGCCATTGAGGCTGAAAATAATGCTCGTTAGCATCTGTAGCTCCCCATGTTTTCCATGCTGTCATGGATTTGTTAAGGTGCAGCTGCTGCCCAGGGATTTTTGCAGACATACCTGCATTCAGCTTCCCTTAAAATGTATGTAACTGGGATCTTGCCTGCAGGATTTTAAGGTTTAATAAAAGGAAGCAACTAGGGTGGCCAGATATGCACATTTTAGAGGACACTTATGAAAAATACAGGTTGCAGGGCTGCCCTGGAGGCACTACAGCCCTGCAACCTGTATTTCTCATAAGTGTCCTCTAAAATGTGCATATCTGGCCACCCTAGAAGCAACTGTGGGGAAAGAGCAACTTGTTTCAATGCTGCATACATATAAAGTTTGTATTTCATTTATCCTAATTGTGGCTTTCACAGTCCCAAGATAGATAAGCCTAACCTGCTCAGCCTGTTAGTGCAATATGGCTTATAGGCATTTCCCCTCGGTGTGGCATTCTCTCCTGCATGGTGCTCCAAAATGGTTAAAACAAAACCTGCCTCCATTTGGCTCAGGCAGAAGGCTGGAAGTTCTGATGATAAAATCACTTCCCAGCAGGAATAAACTGCAGAATGTATTTGGAAATATATTTTTAATGATGATTGTGTGCTGGGTTGTGCAGTTTCCTTTTGAGACTGTCCGTCACAAATAAAAATGCTATTTTTGTATCCCATTAGAAGCTGTTTATGTGCACAAAATATTCCAGAAGGTGTCACAAAGCTGCATGAGGTCCACAATGCTGCAGTCTGCATTTGTCTCTTAAATAGATGAAAAACATGTAAAATAGCATGTGGCTAGACAGCTCCCGATAGTCTATATATCTAAAAAGCTTCAAAATCATAAATGACTCCTCCTCAGCGATGGCAAAAAATGATTTCAGTTCTCCATATAATTGCTCCTTCAAAACTCTTTAAAACATATTGTTTTTGGTCTCCACTGTCTTTCACGAATGACCTCCACCCAGGCATTGTTAGTGGATAGTATACAGTAGCGCAACCCAAACTAGGGGAGAAGGGGAGGAGAAAAGAGACAGATCTTTTCAGACTCCATGCTCCCCGCCTGCAGGAACGGCGCTGGCGCCGGACAACAGACCCCCAGCGGGCGCCAACCCCGGTGCTCCCCCTGGTGATGCTACCTCCAGGGGCCACCCCAACTCGGCCCGACACTCCAGAGAACCCACAGCCAGCGCCGCAGCTACGTCAGCCGCCGGGAAGTCCCTCCACACTGCCGCAAGGCACAGGGGCGGGACCAATGCTGCTGCGCCGCTCTGAGTGCCTGCAGGCACGCCGAGGGGGCATGGCAAGCAGTTTAAACACCAGCACTGTGAGGCATACAGACAGTGCCGGTGATCAGAGAAACTGGCCCCCATAGTGAGAGTTGCGGGAGCCTGAATTCCTGAGCCCTTCTCCAGACCCTACTCCTTTCTTCCTTCCCTGGCAGCGAGGCGAGTGCCTGCAGAACTGAGTCTGACGGTGTGGTGAGTGTGTGTGTTCCGTATCTTGTTTCCCTGCATGTGACTCACTGACTGAATGAGAGCGTGACTGTGTGGGTGGCTGTGCCCCCCCTCCCCCCTCCGGGGTTTTCTCCCCTTCACCCCATCAGTGTGCTTGTCCTTCATCCCATATCCCTGGTACCTGGTCCTTGTTCCTGCCTTCCCTCACTCCCAGCGCACAACTTCCCGGCCCCCCTTGTTGTGTTTGTAGTCCTGTGGCGAGTGCGAGACAAGAGTGGGCACTCCAGTACCATCTGCTCGGCACCCTATGATGATAGAGGCCTGCGTTGTCTAGTAGATTCTAAAGGCCACCATTCTATCCTGACGGGCACGTTGTCTTCGCAAGTAACTCCCCGAGCACTGGTCAGAGTTGTCCTTGTCTCAAGCCTTCCTGTAGAATGCCTACCCTTTCCCTCCACCATCCCTTTCTCTCCCTTCCTGGGGAAGTCACCCCCTCCCTGTGACAGATCTTTATTTTTGTGACCTTCCGTGATAAAGCTCCACCCTCCTGATCCACCCTCCTGTGTTTCCACAGGTCTTTCTGACCCCAAAGGCTGCTAAAAAAATCATAAAGCTGTTTTGGCAAGCCTGAACCACTTCTCCACCCATGTATTCCTCAAGAAGTGTACGGTCAAGTGTCCTATGTTGTTTCATGTTCCTCCCCTCCCCCCATTTTTTTTTTTAATTGAGGTTTTTATAATTTCATCATCAGGGGTCCTTTTGACCCCAATGTAAGTCAATGGGAAAATGAAAGCACTATATGCCCTCTGCACTGGGGTTATGTTGACCCCTTGCACATATATTCTTAAAATACATGTGTGTTTTAAAGAAATGAATCTTAACCCAGCACCTGCTCTCCGTCCTAATTAAAACCCTCAATAAGGGTGAAGGACAAAATGTAGCACTTAGTTTGAGTTCACAAAGGTCATTGGTGGTGTGTTTAGGAAAATATCACCATAAAATGCTTTGGGGGGGTTACATTGACCCCCGCTGAAAGGTCAGCTTGCCAACTTCTATTGTTCCTTATATTTACACAGCAGTTAAGACCTATATAGAGTGAACTCTTGACACTGTTTTTTAATCACAGCCATTAGCAGCTTTGTGTTGGAAAAATACCTATTCATTCTGCATGCGGATGTTGATGACCCCAGCATTTACTGTGAGCTTCGAAGCTCACTTGAAAACAATGAAGTCCTGCAACCTGTATTTTTCATTAATGTCCTCTAAAATTGTCATATCTGGCCATCCTACTGTGAACTAAAGACTTTTGAGCTGGCTCCTCCTCTCCTTTTCTAGGATTGGAGGGGGTCAACATGACCCCCCTGCACCGTTTTTGTTAGTTGTGCTGCTTTACATGAGGGGTCATGATGACCCCCAATACCATGGGGGATTGTTTTGTATTTCTGTTTTTCAGTTGTTATACTAACAAACTTTTTTTAAAAAAAATCTTGAGTCCATTTCAAATCAATCACATTCATTATTTTTCAACTATTTATTAATGGGGGTCCTTTCGACCCCCAATACAGTTATTAGTCAGTCAGTTTCTCAGTCGCAGGAGGGTTAACCCTCTGGTCCCATCCATGTTTTAAAGCCATTTTTAAAAAGCAAACTTCACAGAATATAATCACTCCCAGCACATATATAAACTAGAGTCCCTATAAACTAGAGTCCCTATTCAGATAAACTAGAGTCCCTATTCTTCAGATTTCCTAAAACTCTACTACTTGATCTAAGGATGCAATAGCAGGGTGCCTTTTTATTTAATTCAATTAGCCACTGACATACTTGCATATTACCCAATAAGTTCAATAGCTGTTAGACTGCTGCTACAGCATTAGCAGTATGACTGGAATGCTACGCTTTGGAGCACTTATGCTAAGAGCACTGGGTTCTATTCCTCATTGTCTCTTTGTGTAATCTCTCTGTAGGGGAAAACAGATGTAATAGTAGCCCACATTGACCCAGGAATCACCCACATGCTTGTTTCATTGCTGCCTGTGTACACTCCAGGACAGGCAAGCTACCGGCTATTATGGGAGTCATCCCCCAGAGAAGCTCAGAGATGCAGCCAGGGTCAATGCTCGTCCACCCAGGCCAATCTGGGCTGACGGGCACCCACGTGTCTATCAGGCTCTGCCTAGTTTTGCCATGAGGCAAAGGTCCAACAGGGCCATAGAGCCACAGGTGAAAAGTCCAGAGCAGTCAATGGAGCGGCCATGCCCCAATGCCCCTCACCAAGAGACGGGCTTGGAACCTGTAGAGAACCAGCAACACCACATTGGGTATCACCAGTCTGCACAGAAGGTCATGACCAATGTCCAGCCCACACCACCAGGATAGTGCCCAAAAGGGGAACATGGAGCAGAAGGAGGGACAGGCCAGATGTCAGTGCACCTGGAGTGGGAGAGCACGGCAGCCATCACATGGTATGTATAAGTTATACATGGTGCATTCTATCATCCTGTTCACAGAAAGCCATCAGCACCACCACCCAAGGGACAGCATCACTGGGGGAAACGTGGAACCCCACCACACTGGGAGAAGGCCCCTGACCCATCTGCCAGAAGAGGGTCCTGTGGAGCAAGGAGGAGACAAGAGCCTCCATCAGTCTGTGGGGGAAACATACAGGACCAATATAACTGTTGCCAAATGCACCATAAATAGGTGGGTGTTCCAGCAGCTTGCCACCTGGATAGCAGAGTTTGGCTACCACCAGGACATGCGCCAGTGCCAGCATCAGGCAAGGACCTGCAGAGGGGCTACAAAGAGGGCAAGGACAACAACATGAAGACCATATGTTACATGGACCTTCTTGACAAGTTCCTTTGCATGGACCAGCTCATCATGGTCCTGTGGATTGCCAACACAGGTGTGGCAGAATGCAGCCTAATGGAGCTTCTGCTCCTTTAAGAGAGTCTGGGATGCAAGCTTGAATGAAAATGTGGTAGGCTGGATGGTGACTGAATGAGGACTTGGCAGAGCCAGCCCAGAAGAAACAGAAAAAACCCATAAGTAACATTGTGAAGAGTGGGTGGTTCCTGGCCCTTTAAGGCTGCAGGGACCAGAGAGCTAGCCACACCCAATCTAGGGTATAGCCTGAAGACAGGAAGGCAGTCTGCTCCTGATCTCTGAAGAAGAAGGAGCTTCAGGGAAGTGGTTCAGGAGATCAGAGGAGTGGAGTCAAGCCTCCACTCCCATGAGGAGCTAGTGGACTCAGCTGCTAAGAAGCCCAGACAGCTTGGGACTTTGGAGAGGCTGTTGAGGAGAGATTGCCCAGTGGGAACCGAGGACTGAGGCAAGTCTGTGTGGAACTATTTTACACAGACGGAAGAGTCAGCCAGAGGGTTGTGTGATTGGCTAGGCTTGGGGGCTAGATAACTGAGGGTCCAGAGGAGTTGCATACCTGGTAATAAGTAGGACCCTGAGGAACTGTGAACAATGGATATATGTAAATAAAGTGACTAAGTGCTAATTCCCTCTTTGGATGGCATAATTTGGACCCTAATCCTGACATCACTTACCACTGGCACTGCCAGCCTGTTATAACCAGGCTTGTCCAGGGCCACTGCTGGGTGGCCACCCCTCCTCTGCTCCCTGAAGCACCTGCTCATTCCAGAGGCATTCCCACTTGCCCTCAGTCCAAGGAGGTCTGGCCCTCAAGGAAACAGCCCACCATCTCCAGCCCGCCCCCAGCCATGTTCCAATTCAGAGGAATCAGACACCACCCTCGGGAGTTGAAACCCTCATCACCTGCCAACTTCAAGCCAGAGAGTCAGCACTCAGCCCCTGAGGAAGCAGAGGTGATGAGGACAGGGGACCAAGAATCCAGAGGGACTAGGTGACCCTGCCAAAGGACGGAGTGGTCAGGTAATGCCGGTCACCAACATGGCTCTCGTTCTTTGCTGTGTTCGCAGGTAGCCAGGATGGTGAGAAGGGAGCAACCTGAGAAGTCTCAGAACACAGAGGGACCTCTCTGGGGAAAGTAGGTGCAGGAAAGCGGGTGGGAGGGTGCAGTGGGCCTGTGGGAGCTTGAATTCTGAGCAGGTGGGCATGGAGGGTGGGGGCAATAGAGGTTGCTGAGCCAACAGCATGATGGACTGGGGCAAAACACTGGACTGGGAAGGCAGGAGTGGGGTGAACCCAACCAACAGCTGTTGTCCTTTCTGTCCTGCACATGTTTGCCAATGGGAGGGCTGCCTGCACCGGCAAGACCGTCCACAGGCACCCAGCGAACCCAGGCCCTGTGGGTATGGACCCAGCAGCACAGGGAGGATCTGGCATGGGAGCTGCTTGATGTGACCATATGGCAGGCAGATGAGGTTCAGGACTCCATGCAGGGGCTAGCCAAGGAGCACCAGTGTTTCCTGTGGCAATGTGCCACCCAGCACGGAGACATCACCGCTGAGGGCTACAGGGAATGCCAGATGGAGAGGTGGCAATGGGGTTGCCACATGGGGAAAATTCAGGACTTGCAGGGGTCCATGAAAAGGGAGGGACGCAGGCTGCAGAACATCATGCAGCAATCCCTATGTATGCAGTGTGCCCTTCTCCACCACATGACCACTGCACATGCCGTTATCACTGTTGCTGACCTCCCCCCCCGAGATCCCACTACTAACTGCCCCCCCCATCTCAAACACTCAAGCAAGTCTCACTGCCAGCCAGCCCCATGGCCACGGGACCCAAATCCCTGCACCCATCCAGGACCGACTGGCCCTGCAGGCCCAGCCCATTACAAGCCGCTCAAACGCCCCGTCACCTGCTGCAGCAACCCCTCCTGCTAACATGGAGCCTCAGGAGGAGAAAGAGAATGAGGAGACAACTGCCCCAGCTGGACAGTCCCCCAAAAGACCACAGCCAGCTGTGGGCAGGAGGCGGAGGGGCAAATGGAGGCAGGTGAGAACATAAATAAAAAAATGTATATTTAACCTGCTATAGTGAATATGTTGCAGAGTAATAACTCATTCACAATCAGTAAGGACAAATGCAGCTGAAGGTTTAAAAACAGAACTTTACTTAAGCTTTCTCAGGCACAGATCCTTAGTTGCATCTAACTAGTAAGAAGACAAAATGGAGACTGAGACAATGAGAGAGAAGGGAAGAAGGAGTGGTTACACAAAGGAATTCAACTGCAAAACCCCATCTCCCTTCCATGTATGCATAAACATAGCAGCGCCATCTGGTGGCTCTATAGTCAATTACTGTTCTTAATACCGCAGACATTCGCTTGTGGATGTTGCATATACCAACACCCCTTCTCAACAGACCGAAGTTAACCTACTAAACCCATTTTACTTAGTAGCTTTCGGTGGCGCTCTCCTGCTAAAGGTTTTGTCAGGGCATCTGCTACCATGTCTTCTGTAGCTGCCTTTGTCCATTTGTTGTGTTCCCCCCTCTGACGTTTGTAAGACGTCTTCCCATATTGATGGCTCAGACAGTCTGTCGGTACTTGCTTTGTAGGACAGGCGGGTAGGTGGTTTGCCTTTATTTTCCCTGGTAGATCTTCTGATTTCAACCTCTGCAGGTGATTGGGTTTGTTCCTGCATCTCAGTTGAGCTTGTGCTGATTTCAACTGTTTGTTCAGGACGCTCGTCTCCTCCTGATTCGGGACATGCTTCTCCTCCTGATTGTAAGGACATTACACTGTTGCTTGGGTTTTCTTCAAAAGTCACACTGTTGCTGATAGTTACTTTGTCTGTGTGTGGGTTGAGGATTCTGTATCCTTTGGAGTGTTCGCTGTATCCAACAAGAATCCCTTCCACAGCTCGGTTTTGTAGTTTGGTGCGTTTCTCTTCCGGAATGTACACGTATGCCTTGCATCTAAACACTTTGATGTGTCCCACACTAGGCTTCTCTCCATGCTAGAGTTCATACGGAGTTTTACTCGCTGTTCTTGAGTAGAGTCAGTTCTGTAGATATGTCGCCATAACTACTGCCTCGCCCCAATATTTTTCTGTCAGTCAACATGCACCTGATCATTTCTATTAAGGTTCTGTTCTTTCTTTCAGTTACTCCATTTTGCTCGGGCGTGTATGGTACCGTCTTCTGGTGCTCTATCCCATGGGCTCTCAGGAAGTCTTCAACTCTCTTTCCTGTGTATTCGCCTCCATTGTCGGTTCGAAGTACAAGTGACTTGCGTTGGAATCTGTTGCTTGTCATTGTTATGTAGTCCCTTAATTTTTCCAGTACTTCATCCTTATGCTTCATGAGATATGTGACTGAGTATTTTGAATAATCATCTATAAATGTCAATATGTATCTGTTCCCTCCAGGTGTGGGTACTTTCATGGGGCCACACACATCACTGTGTATGAGGTCAAGTAGTTTGGAGGTTCTTGTCTGGCTTGCCTTGGGGAGCGTTGCTCTGGTGGCTTTAGCTTTGATACAGCATTCACATCTCATGGTCAAGGGACATGCTGTTACTCTCAGGTCATTTTTCAGCTGCCGTCTTTGCAATTCCTTTATACTTCTGGGTGCCTGTGACCCAGGCATCGATGCCACAGATGAATGCAGTCCTTGTGTTGCTTATGTGCAGTGAGTTTTGCTTGTTCCTTGGTTGCACTCAAGCGATACAGGTGCTCATCTGCATAGACTCTGGCTAGGATCCTTGTCCCCTTTTGGATTGTGCATCCATTACCCGGAACTTGACGGTGAGCCCTTTCTCTGTTAGGCGTTTAACGGATAGGAGTCCTCCCTCTAAGCCAGGTATATACAACACATCCTTTACTGGTATTTTATTTATTTATTTTCTGAATTTATACCCCGCCCCTCCTGAGAATAGCTCAGGGCAGCTAGTGTGCCTCCGTGTGGTTTGTTGCAACTTAGAATTCCTTCACCAATACCTTCTGCAGTGATGCTGCTTCCATCAGCGAGGTATATCTCTTCTTTATTGCTTGGGTCCAGTACCGTGCAAAAGCTCTTGTTGCTGGTCATGTGACTCGTGGCTCCAGAGTCGACACACCAGTCATGTGATGAGTTGAACTGTGATGCTCTAAAACATCCACTCCACTGTTCTGTGGTTGTGTCACTGGTTGTGGCCTTGACCCTTTGCGTAGGCACTTGTGGAGATTGCTTTTGTTGTTCTGCCTTCCATATGGAGCAGTCTTTCTTTAGGTGTCCTTCTTTCTTTCACCGAAAACATGCCCTTATTTCCTTCTTGTGCAATTTGTTGTCTGCAATTCTCAGGGAAGTTTCCTTATCCTGGTTCCGATTGTCTTGCATGATTTCTTTCCTGTGCTGGAATTCATCCATGAGTCTCCCTTTTACAAATGCCAGTGTTAGTTCTGCCCCAGGCCTTGTCTCTAGGGCGTTTATGAGGGCGCTGTATGATTCAGGCAGGCTACAGAGAAGTAAGGCTGCCATGTGGTTGTCTTTTATCTCTTCACCGATGCCTCGCAGTTGTGCTGCCACTTCCAGCATTGAATTTATGTGATCCTGCATCTCCTTCCCTTTACCAAGTCTCATCTGGTACAATTTCCTTAGGAAAAACAGCTTAATGTTCAAACTGGTCCTTTCATGCAGCTTCTGCAGTGCATTCCACATGCCCTTTGCTGTAGACTCCCCCCTTATGTGGATTAACTGGTCATCTTCTACTAGCAGGCTTATGGTTGCCTTTGCCTGTGTTCTTTCTGTCCCACTCCTCAGGGTTTTCTACAGGTCTGTCTGTGGTGATCACCTCCCACTGGTCATCTTTGGATAGGAGCATTTCTACTTTGAATTTCCACAACTGGTAGTTTGTGTTATTCAGCTTGCAGACAGAAAGCTTTAATTCAGAGCTGCTGGCCATGCTTGCTTCTCTCCCCTCAGATTGGGATTCTGGTTCTTCTGCTCACTTACTGTTAGTAGCCCCCTCTGGGAGTTTCCTTTGGACCTGTTTTCTTTCAGCTCACTTCCAGTCTTTAGAATTGTTCTGGGCTGTTCTGAAGAGGTCTGGGCCCATAACCTGCTGCAGATTAATAACTGATTCGCAGTCAGTAAGGACAAATGCAGCTGAAGGTTTAAAAACAGAACTTTACTTAAGCTTTCTCAGGCACAGATCCTTAGTTGCATCGAACTAGTAAGAAGACAAAATGGAGACTGAGACAATGAAAGAGAAGGGAAGAAGGAGTGGTTACACAAAGGAATTCAACTGCAAAACCCCATCTCCCTTCCATGTACACATAAACTTAGCAGCGCCATCTGTTGGCTCTATAGTCAATTACTGTTCTTAATACAGCAGGCATTAACTTGTGGATGTTGCATATACCAACAAATAGTCTGTCTGTTTTGGCAATCATGGTGTCTGTTCTTGTTGCAGGCCACGGTTAGAGAGTTACCTCTAAACCCCAGATCCCTGTAATCAGGGTGAGGAAGCCCCAAGCAGTGCGACACTGTGAGACACCATTATATAGGAGAACATTGCAGCACACAATGGGAATGCAATGCATGCATGCATACATACACATATATTGAGGAACTTGTGAGGTTGGGCATTCATCAGGAGCCCGAAGCGAGGCCTGCAAAGAAATACATCCTGACATGGCCTGGGCTCTCATTGCCATACTATAACCCTCTCTTGCAACCCGGAAATACGCCCCTGCTCGGGAATCCATGCTGTGGAGGGACATGTGGGAATGAATGATATGGAAGGCCCAGAGGCACTAATGCTGGCATGCATCAACATGACCACCACCTGGGATATCGTGTGATCTGTAAATGTCAAGGGCCCTTCCTGGCCACTCCAGCAGTACAATGGAGCAGCATCCTAAAGGATGGGAGAGTGGAAAGGGGATGGAACTGGTGCATGTGTGTTGTGGGGACCTGAAAGGTGCTGGAATGGAAGGACCATGAAGGAGCCCATAGGAGGTGATCATTTGCAATTGGGCTTGATGTCCATCACACATTCCCTCTTCATTCCAAGTCCTTGTGCCAGCCCTGCTATAATTCCATGGGATTCCCCGATCAATCCTCAATTTTTCATTTGTTTTTTTTATTTTCATTTTCTTTTTGTTTTTCAAGCAACCCCTTTGAAGCCCTTTGACCTAGGCGAGGTTCTCAAACAGTTACTAAGCAATATTCAGCCCCTCACAATAGTGAGCTAAGATTATGCTTACACCTCTTTTAATGCAAAGTTAGCAAATCCTATTTTTTTTTTAATACAACCCTAGCTTTTAATTCAAGACTATCACTAGCAATATAAGGTACAGTCAGTCAATTTTATTCCAATCAGCCAAAACCATTATGGTAAACAAAATAGATACAATTAGAAAAAATATAAGGTACAGTATAGATAATGATAAAGGGAAAATCAAGCAGGCTTACCAATCCTTACTGTAGAGTAGCCAAACTCTCTGCTCACTCTGCCTATGGCTCACTCTACCTGGAGTTTTCTCTGCTTGAGAAGGGGCTCTCGCAGAGGAGATCCCAATTTATACAGCGAGGCTTCAGCCCTGTCTACAGTCTACTGCTTAAAAGGGATCAAGCAACCCCTTTGATCTAGGGTGAGGCAGTCACACAGTTGCTAAAGCAATCAGCCGCTCACAATTGTGAGCTGAAATATACATACCGCCCTTTTAATGCAAAGTTATCAAACCCTAACTTTTTAATACAACCCTAGCCTTTAATTCAAAGTTAGCAAACACTAGCGATCACTAGCAATATAAGCAACAGTACAGATAATGATAAAGAGAAAATAAAGCAGGCTTACCAGTCCTTACAGTAGTGATGTGTAATGGTGTCATGCTGCATGAAGGCACCAATCTGCCATCAGCTAGCTAACGACATGCCTAGCTATTGGCTGGAACATTTCCTGCAGAGCTGAGAGTCTGATTCTGACCCTAGCCAGGGGGTACCACCCTGTGTTTCTTGATCGTTTGTGGGCAACGTGGGATTACAGTGTCTCTCCGGGGGGGGGGCGGGGAGCCAAATGGGGTAGTCCCAGCACAGCCCAGGGAGTCAATTAGAAATGGGGGTGGGGGTACAGAATAGATCCCTATATAACGATGTGGCCAGGTGTGCAGCTCCCTGAAACACTCAAGGTCTCTGTCTGGGGATTGTTCTGTGGGTGCTGTGTCCCCGCATGGCTGGTACAGACTCAGGTATTTCCTTAATATCTAGTGAACGTAACACAGGGTTTTTTGATTGTTTTAAACTGGTCCACAGCACTCCTGTTCCCCATTCTGCCATCCTGGGCTCATTCTGTGTACTTGACCATGGACCAGCTCACCGTGGCTGGTGCCCAGTGTATAGGGTACAGAGGAGTTGGGGGGTGTCTGACACCTTGGCCCCAGCTGACATTTGGCTGAGGGTGGCTGGCTATGGGCTCATGAGCCAATATATGCAGCTCCTGGGGCACTGTGTGTGCAGGACTGAATGCAGGAAGAGGGTAGCAAAGCTGGGTTTCTAGGTACTGCAGCCTGCTGATGGAGATCACAGCTTTGCAGGAGAGTTCAGAGCTTCCAGAGTTTCTTCTGTGCCTTGCAGTGGGTGGACCCTCGCTGCCAGTTTCTTTTGCCAGTGCTCTGCTGAGGATGAGGGGACATTGGGTAGGACCATCGTGAGTGCCTTGATTGGATACTGGAGCTGGACCTCTTGAAGGGGCCAGGGAAGGCTGCCTACCAGGAGAATAAACCCACAGCAGTCAAGCTTGGTGCCCTGTATGAGGTCTGGAGGCCGGAGGTCCAGGTCACTCTGGCCTGTGGGGATCCTTTCAAGCTCCACTATATGCTGGTGCAGCATATGCTGGCAAAGAGCTAGTGGAGGGTCATGTATCTAATGGGGTTGTATTCGGAGGGAAGTGGGACCCTATTAGATCTTTCCGCTACAGACTGTCAGTGTGAGTGATCTGTGGGAGGAGTGGGGTTCCCCACCTCACAGCTGCCCTGCCCCCCCCTTGGAACTGTGCCCTAAGGACTGTCAATGTGAGTGATCTGTGGGAGAAGCAGAGTTCCCCAACTCCACCCCCTTAGAACTTTGGCCTATGGACTGCCGGTGTGAGTGACCCTCGATCCATGATGGTAACACTGTCTGGACAGGAGTAGACTGGCAGTTTGCCAGGGGGACCGGTGTTTTGGCCCATGTGTGACTGCTTTCATGTCTGCCTTCTTTCCCCTTTTCTTCCTCTGGAGTATGCACTTTGCTCCCTGCAACTGGTTTTTGGTGGGTGGTGACTGATTCTAAGGTGCATCTAAGATCCTATCTGGAAGTCTTTGGGAGAGAAGAATGAGTTGATTTCACTGATTGTTCAAACAAAGCATTAGCAATGTGTGCTCAGAGGTAGAGTATACAATACAGTCCATGAGAGCAAAGACTGAAGCAAGAATGCCCAGTCCTCCATAGTGTCCAAAACGAAGAGCACTGTATATATGAAAAGCATTATGTTTTGTTCCTGCAAAAGAGTCCAATGCCTTCTGTGGGTGGTTGGCACCTCAGTGTGCCGGTAGGGATGCCAGGGGCTGCTTCCCCAATCTCTGCCCCTGCCTTCCTGGAGTACTGTGGAGGGTGGATGGAAGCAGCGGCTGCAGCTTCTTTTACCCACAGTTTGCCATGTCTATACATCATGGTGTGGTGCGGTGCGGTGCGCTGGGGGTGCGGCAGGACCAGACACCCACACATGTGTTTGGTTCCTCCATCCTACCCATGATGTGGGGATGGTGGGACAGCTCTCTGCCCACCCAGGTTGGCCTGCACATTTGTTCTGCACTTCGTGCTGAGTGGCCACAGCAGTGACCCTCCCTGGGGTGGGAAGCTACCTCGCTACCGTCACATCTGTCTTTCAACCTGTAAGCTTATTTATTTATTTATTTATTTAACAAAAAAGTGTACTCTGCACTTTCCTGCTGTCAGAATCTCAGGGTGGCTCACAGTTAATAATTAAAAAACATAAAATACAATATAAATACACTATAAAATTGAGCAATATAAAATCCACATGGAGGGGTGTAAAAAAGCATCCCCTCATCCCCTAACCTCCCATCCCTTGCCCATGTCCCCCACCAAAAGCCTGGTGGAACAGCCAGGTCTTGCACTGTTGTCGAAAGGAGGGGAGGTCCGGGGCCACCTGGACCTCTGCCAGGAGGGAGTTCCACAGCCTTGGTGCGGCCACCAAGAATGCCTTATCCATAGTCACCCCCCAAAAAACCCAAGGGACCTTGAGAAGGGTGCTCCTGGTTGACTGCAGGGGTCAATCTAGAGCCTTGCGAGTGAGGCGGTCCCACAGATAGGTAGGGCTCAGACTGACTAGGGCTTTATAGGTAAGTGCCAACAGCTTGAATCAGGTCCGGAAGACTATGGTCAGCCAGTGGAAAGAACGGAGCACTGGTGTAATGTGCTCACGGTAATTTGTCCCCGTAAAGAGACGGGCCGCCACGTTCTGCACCAACTGCAGCCTCCAAACTGTCACCAAGTGTAGCCCCATGTAGAGCACATTACAATAGTCCAGTCTTGAGGTGATGAAAGCATGGAGGATAGTAGCCAGGTAGGAGTCCAAAACATATGGTCAAAGCCGCCACACCAGATGTAATTAGCGAAACGCGCTCCTCTCCCCACCTGGGCATCCAGGCGAGCTGGGAATTGAGGAGCACCCCCAGACTATGAACCTGAGGGACCAGTGTGGGGCGAATCCCATCAATGACGAAGGACACCAACCCTACCGCTTCCCCACCAACATCATCTCCATCTTGTCGGGATTCAGTTTCAGACAGCTCACCCTCATCCAGTCCCCAACAGCCACCAGACACCAAGTAAACAACAAGACTGCTGGACCTGGGTCAGATGAAAAAGAGAGGTAGAGTTGAATGTCATCAGCATATTAATGACACCGAACACCAAACCCTCTCATGACCTCACCCAGCAGCTGCACGTACACGTTGAACAGGAGAGGGAACAGAATAGAACCTTGTGGGACTCCACACGAGAGGTCCCGGGAGGACGAAGAACAGTCCCCCAGTACCACGCACTGAGTTCTCCTGGCCAGGAAGGAACAGAACCATTCAAGAACAGTTCCACCCACCCCAGCTCGGTCCTGTAAGCGAGTGCAACAGAGTGGAGTCTGAGAAGGCTGCTGTCCCTTTAAAAGAAGCAGAGGGGGGCAGACCGGAAGAGGAAATAGCTGGGAGGAGCCAATCAGCTATAAAGGAAGCGATGAGACAGCCAAGCCTCAGTCTGTTGTTGGACTCTGAAGGAGCTTGGTGCTGAAGCTGCCTTGGAGTCTGAGACAAGGAGAAGTTGTCCTGAAGGAAAAGAGGCTTGAGGACAAGACTAAAAACTTTGGTAAAGACTATTACTGAAAGTAAGTCAGTGGACTGATACCTGGTTGTGCTTGGGGCTAGCTAAGCTATGGGGGCCAGAGGGGTTGTATACCCAGCACAGATAGTGATAAGGTGGAGAACTTTAACTGATAATAAACTGTTTATGCTAATTTCCTATGTGACTGTGCACTTGTGGGCCTAGATCCTGACATCACTCTCCACACAATCACTGTGAGCTGTTACAGCGAGTCGCCAACATCTCATGATCAACAGTGTCAAAAGCAGCCAACAGATCTAACAGAATCAGAAGAGTCGACTGGTCCTGATCCAATTCACAGCAAAGGTCATCGACCAAGGCCACAAGCGCAGTCTCAGTGCCATAACCCAGATGAAAGCCAGACTGCGAGGGCTCCACAAAACTGATGTGGTTCAGATGCTCCTGCAGCTGCCGAGCCACACCCTAGTCAATAACCTTCCCTAAAAAGAGTTGAGACTGGCCGATAGCTGGCGAGGGAGTCAATGTCAAATGATGGTCTTTTGGGCAGAGGCTGCACCACCACCTCTTTGAGGCAGCATGACACTCTACACTCTTTAAGGAAGGCATTGACCATCCCCACCAGCAATGGCCCCAGCATCTCCCAGCTGGGCTTAATGAGCCAGGAGAGGCATGGGTCCAGTTCGCAGATCAGTTTGTTGGCTGAAAGGAAAAGTATTGAGGCATATACTGCTTATCTGCGGGGCCGCCTCACTCCCCATGTGCCCGTGCAACCCTTGAGATCATCCGTGGGAGTCTTTTTTGGAGGTTCCCCAGACGAGGCGGGTGGCCGCCCCTGTGCTGTGGAATTCGCTCCCAGAGGAGGCTCGGTTGGCTCCCACTCTCCTGCTGTTTCGGCGTGTATGTAAGACCTGGCTGTCCTGTCAGGCTTTTGGCGAGGGGTAGGGGTGGGGGCTTCCCCACATTGTATTGTATTTTTAAATTGTTTTTAAACAAATTTTTAATGAGTGTTGTTCTCAGGCTGCCCTGTGGGCCGGAGGGGCGGGATATAAATTTTAAATAAATAAATAAAATAAATATAGAAAGCAAGATCTGGGAAAGCAAGATTACCACATGGGGAACATTATCCAAGGCTGCTCGGAATTCCTCTTCCTTCCCCAAATCTGAACAAGAACAGTGCTGAAATTAAGGAGGCAACCCTTTCCTTCCCAAACTCAGGTGTGGGTCCCCATCACCCTCCCTTGTATTTACAACCATGCTGCTGGCCACTCACCTAGGGTTCTATACACCTCTAGTTTTATCGGATTGAAGACATGTGCCATGAAACTATGAGCTCTCTTCCTGCACAATTTTCCAATATTACATACTACATGATTGCAACTTGGGCAGTGTGCGTCCACACCATTAATGTGCCACCCATGAGGTGCAGTTACAAAATCAAAGATCTCTTTTACTTTTAGCCCGGGTGCTAGCTTGCTGCATGACCGTCTGCTAGTCACCTAGTCTCTCTGTGCCTTCGTTTCTCTATAGAGGAAATCAGTTCTTAAATGGAAGGTGATGTGAGCGCAAATAATAATTAATAATCTTTGTTTATTGAGACAAATACACTAAAATTTTCTCCATGCACAAATAATGATCACGATTAATAATCATAATAAATTCTTGTTAGTCACTTGATTAATTCTGGGCAGTAAATACATGACAGCTGATATGACTTAACTGTAACTAGGCTATCAGAGTGAGAAGTAAAAAGGCTACGAATCTTTTCCTTAATAAGCATCTCAAAATGCACCATCTAAGATCCTATCTGGAAGTCTTTTGCGGAGAAGAATGAGTTGATTTATTTTCACTAATTGCTCAAGGAAAACATTAGCAGTGTGTGCTCAGAGGTAGAGTATGCAGTCCATGAGAGCAAAGACTGTGTAGCAAGAATGCACAGTCTTCCAGAGTCTCCAAAACGAAGACCACTGTATGTATGAAAAGCTTTATGTTTTTGTTCATGCAAAAGAGTCCAGAGTTCAATTATGAACATCATCTAAACAGCAGAGACTGGAATCTCTAAGGAGAACTATTCAGTGTTATTTTGGTGCTGTTTCCATGTGTGGCAGATGTTCTGTGGTACAGTCATCAGCAGAAAAAAAACACAATTCTTTTTCCACACACACTTAACATTTGGAGTTTTATTTGTATGTGTGTGTGAGCACTTGCAGTAAAAACTTGGGTTATTTTTTGCCTTATGCAGTCATGATATAGTGTTCTTCCAATACTGGTGGTTCATATACATTTCAGAGAAGTAGACAGAAAAGAGATGGCTGATAACTCCTCTGAAAATTTTAAAATGAATCATTAATATTCATCAGGACCTAATGACAGTGTTGCAATATCCTTAATCAATCAATCACATTTTATTGGGGTATCATCCTCAGCCATTAAGTTAGAGAGCTGAGCCATTGACATCAATGTGGACAGGATTGCACCCTTGCTTCCTAAACAAACATATACAGTCTTCTCGAGTAACATTAGAAAGACTGTAAATAAGTTATTAGTAATGAGTCCCAGCAAAATCCCACATCCAAACACTCATACATTTGGGAGCCTTTGTAAACCCGACCTAATTTTGGTTCTGAATTGTGCAGGAAGTTTTACTATTTCAATTTTTAAAAAAAAACTACCGGATCTCAGCCCCCACGTGCCCTGTGAGAGACAGGGTATCTGAATTCTGTAGTTTGGGTCTTCCCTCTAAAACAGGGATGGCGAACCTTTTTCTTCCCTGGGGGCCACTTGGAAAAGTAGTAAAAGCTTTGAGGACCACATAGAAGTTGGGAATGGAGATACTTAATGGATGTACTCAAGAAACAGAGGGCCCAGATCATAGATTTTTGCCATGGATCTGTCTCCTATCCTTGCGTGTGTGCCCTCATCTCACCTCCCTTACCCTGAGCTCAGTTTTCCAGTGGTTGGAAATGGGAACTAGATCCAAGGGCCAAATTCGGGAACTTGAAAGGATCCACATAACCTTTCCGTGGACCACATTTGGCCGCCAGGTCTGAAGTTCCCCACCCCTGCTCTAAAACATAGCCACTTGTAACTGTTAGTCAAAGCAAATGCAAACCCATCAATAAGAGTCAAATCTTCTTCTCTAAGAAGATAATAGTTTCTCTTATGAAAACAAGGCTGACAGATTGAAACCTTGCATTTTTTGTTAAATGTGGGAGCTGAAGTTTATTTCCCCACTGGTAATGATGACTGAAGAGCGGTTACAGAAAACTGAATATGTTTTCTGATGTGTTGCAACACCCAGCCCTAGATTTAGCTAGTGTAGCAAGTTTGCATAAGCAAGCAGATTCATCTCTTTGAGACAGAAGAAACAACTCAGGATGCTGTTTGAGCGCTGACACCACTGAGGAGGCAAATAATGCTTGATGGACAGCACTAACCACAGGAAGTGCCAATGGATGAGAAGCGGAATGTTGTGCACTCCTGCCCCACAGGGCTGCATCACTTTCTGACAGTGGCAGCCTTATCTGTTAGCTAGGGGTGAGGAAAACACAGTAGGGGAGGAAGCAGCTGTCTGCAGACCTCGAAAGAAAAGACCTACTAGAGGCTTCAAGATGAGTCTTTTCTTGCACTGAGAGCTATTGGAACGTTTCGGGCCTGGCATATCATTTGCTAATATCAATGTGGCTCTGGCTCATGTTTTCCATCCAGATCTTGGGAACACATTAGGGGAAACGCATTGTAACTTCAGCGCTAACTGGAAAGTGCTCAGCAATAATAATTTGTCGCTCCTACTATGCTTTTCTGTCAAAGGGCTTTGCAAACATAAATTATTTAATCCAGTCTCTGTTCAGGCCTGTACAAGCTCATATTGTTTCAGGAAACACTTAGACTTGATTGTGGCTTTTAAAGGTACAGTCACGCTGTGGTTTGGGTGTGTGCACACAGATCTAACACCCAAATAGCAGCTGCTGGAGGCATAAAAACATAAGTAGTGCCATACCAGGTCAGACCAGTGGTCCATCTAGCCCAGAATCCTGCCTCCAACAGTGGCCAGCTCTGGTAGCTCAAGAGAAGTATATGTACTAATCACGGAGGTGTGACACATCTCCTGCTAACCACTCCCAACTATTATTATTATTAGCAAGCATTTATATAGTGCCAGCAATGTTCCTGGTGCTTTACAAAGTAATTGAATAGACACAGTCCCTGCCCTAGGGCTTACAGTCTGAGAGACGGGTGGGAGGGGGGAAGATAAAGGAAGGGGAACAGAGGGAGAGACAAGGAGTAACATTCACAAGGAACTACCAGTAGCAAGGGGTTTAAGCCCCAACTAGTAAGCATTTATGACTCTATCCTCTAAGAATTTATCTAATTTCTGTTTGAAGCTAGTTATAGTGCTGGTTTTCACAGTGTCCTCTAGGGGCGGGAAACCGGTAAAATCCGGTATCCGATAATGCTGGTACCGGGCGTACCGGCATTATCGGATTCGACCCAGTAATCCGGTCCGGGTACCGGATTTTTTTTACATTGCAGCCATTTAAAAATGACTGCAATGTAAAAAAACGTACAGCCCCAGCAAAAATGTTTTTTTTTAAAAAAACCTCCCCGAGTCCAGGCTGCATGGGTGGAAGGGGGGACACCCCCCACCCACCCTGCCCAGCCTGGATTTTTGTTTAAAAAAAGACCCAGAGGCGAGCCCACCCCCCAGCACCAGCGGCCGCGGCGTCCCTGCAGCCGCCGGTAAGTATGACCCGATCCCTGGGGGGGGTGTTTAACACCCCCCCAACCCCCCAGGGATCACCCCTACTAAAGTTCAGTGCGCTTACCTTGCGGAGCTCCGGCGGCGGGCGGTCCGGCGGCCTCAGCGCCGGCTGTGGCTGCCGGCGTCAGAGACGCTCTAGGCCTTCCGGGGAACTTCCGGGTTTC
>QEPC01008027.1:2164829-2196172 GCA_003113815.1 Sphenodon punctatus | reverse complement strand
TGGTGCTGGGGGGTGGGCTCGCCTCTGGGTCTTTTTTTAAACAAAAATCCAGGCTGGGCAGGGTGGGTGGGGGGTGTCCCCCCTTCCACCCGCGCAGCCTGGGAGGGGGAGGGGGGAGGAATTAATTGTAGACTATTTATTTCATTGACTTCAATGGGGACACAGCGCCCCATTGAACTCAATGAAATAAATCCGGTACCGGTATACCAGATTTAATCCGGGAATCCGGTTTTCAGGGAACCGGTAACCGGTAAATCCGGTAACCGGTAATGGGCCCGGGGTCCCACCTCTAGTGTCCTCTGGCAACGAGTTCCACAACTGTATTCTCCACTGACTGAAAAAGTACTTCCTTTTGTTCATTTTAAATCTGCTGTCATTTAAATTCAGAGAATGTCCCCTTGTTTTTTTATTGTAAGAAAGGGCAAACAGTTTCCTATTTACTTTCTCCATGCCACTCATGATTTTATAAACTTCTATCATATCCCATCTTAATCACCTCTTCTCCACGCTAAACAGTCGTAACCTGCTGAGCCTCTCCTCATATGGAATTCGATCCATCCCTTCTATGCCAGTTCTACTATCTTTCTTGAGATGGGACAACCAGAACTGCACACAATATTGAACATGAGGTCATACCAAAGATAGAGACAGCTGCATTATGATACTTACCCTTTTATTTTCTATTTCTTTTGTAATAATGCCTAGCATTTGGTTTGCCTTTTTGACTGCTGCCACACACTGAGCTGATGATGTCTTCGGGGAACTATCCACATAAGAATCCCCTACCCTGTTTATTGTTTTAATGTTAAATTGTATCCCGGGGCCCTGTTTTAAATACTTAAATTGTATTTTGATGTATTTTAAACTGTTTTATATTTGCTTTTTATATGTATTTGTATTGCTGTTGGAAACCGCCCCGAGCTGTTCTCAGGAGGGGCGGGGTATAAATTCAGAAAATAAATAAATAAATAATATGTCGTGTCATACTGGGTTAGACCAATAGTCCATCAAACCCAGCACCTGTCTCCTACAGTGGCCAATCTTGGTCACTTGGAAAAAGGATCCAACAGGTTACAATGGGGCAATCAGTTCCCTGTTTTTCGTTCCAAGGTTACATTCCCACAAACCTGCCTGGCTAACAACTGCTAATGGGCCTATTCTCCAGAAACGTGTCCAATCCTTTTTTAAACCCAGCTAAACTACTGGCCTTGACCACATGCCCTGGCAACAATTTACACAACGTAATTGTGTGCTGAGTAAAAAAATATTTTCTTTTATTCATTTTAAATCTGGTACTTGTTAGTTTCATGGAATATCTCCTAGTTCTATATGAGAGGGTAAATAACTGTTCCATATTTATTTGTTCCACACCACTCATGATTTTATAAACTTCTATCAGATCCTCTCTGTCGTCTCTTCTTCAACTTAAGAGGCCTAATCTATCTCGCCTTTCTTCATAGGGGAACTGTTACACACCCTTTATTATTTTTGTTGCCCTTCTCTCTCCCTTTTCTTTTTCTACTACATCTTTTTTGAGCTGGGGAGACCAGAACGGAACACAATATTCAAGGTGCAATTGCATCATAGATTTATATACTAACTGTAGCAGGGGGCCTCCCAGGACCACACAGGGCGCTGGGGTGTCACTCACGGGGAATTAGCTCACCCCCTGCTACACCATTTCAGCCTTGAGCCTCAGCTGAATCCCCCTCTTCAAGGAAGGGGGAACCCTCTCAGGATACACCACAGAGTCCAGAGGGTATTAGTCCACAGTCCTTTATTCAACACAACCTGTATCCAGCGTACCTGGGGCTGCTGGCTCAGTCACCTCCACCCTGCAGGTCCAGGTCCAGCTCTCTCAGGCACAGGAGCACCACAATATCAACCCCCAAAGTCTACCCAGCCAGGCCTTAAACCCCCAGGCTCTGGCCAAGCCTTCCCCAAACAAGAGGCTCCCTCCTGGGCACAGCCTCTCCCACTTGCCTGGGTTCCTCTGGTTCTCCAGCCTTCAGCACCCTGGATAGCATAGAGCAGGAAGGCTTGTTCAGGGAGATGTTGCTCCTTCGGCTCCCTGGCAGAGACTCCTTCCTCGCTGCCTTGTCTCTCCTTATGTACACAGCAGAGTGGCCGTGACCAGGCTTCCTTTCGTCAGCCTTAAAGGGCCACTAACCTGCCCACTCTGTCCCAGGGGTTTCTCAGCTGTTCCCCAACTAGAGGTTGTCTCTGCCATGCCCCTGTGGGCACTGAGCCCTCTGGCTAACCCACTCAGCCCCCTTCTTAAAGGAGCAGCAGTCCCACAGGACTGCTCCCTGCTACACTGACATTTTGATATTTTCAGTTTTATTCTCTATCCTGTTACAAATAACTCCTAACATTGTTTGCTTTTTTGACCGCTCCCACACACTGAGCTGAGGATTTCAATGTATTATCCAATATCCACAATGGTTCCAAGATCTTTTTCCTGCATGGTAACTGCTAATTTAGAACCCAGCATTGTGTATATATAGTTTGGATTATTTTTCCCTGTGTGCATCACTTTGTACTTCTCCACATTAAATTTCATCTGCCATTTATGCCCTGTCATCCAGTCTCACAAGTTTCTCCTGCAATTTTTCATAGTTAATTAGTGTTTTAGTTCATTAGTGTTTTAACTATTTTAAATAACTTTGTGTCATTTGCAAATTTGATCACCTCACGCTTTACTTCCTTTTCCAGATCATTAAACACCGGTCCCAATACAGATCCCTGGGGCACTCCACTATTTGCCATTGTGAAGCTGATCATTTATTCCTACTTGTTGTTTACTAACTCTTCCCCATTAAGCCATGTTTATCAATATGCCCAGTAATTCTGTTCTGAATAATCGTTTCCACCATTTTGCCCAGCACAGATGTCAGGCTCACTGGTCTGTAGTTTCCAGGATGCCTCTTGAGCCCTTTTAAAATATTGGAATTACATTTGCTATCCTACAGTCCTCGGATACAGTGGCAGATTTTAGCAATAGGTGTAGGTCTGCAATTTGATATTTGAGCTCCTTCAGAACTCTGGGGTGAATACCATCTGGTTCCCAGTGATTTGTTACTATTTAGTTTGTCTAATTGCTCTAGAACGTCTTCCAGAGCCACGTTGATTTGTGACAGCTCTTCCGACTCATCACCTACAAAGAACAGCTCTGGCATGATTATCTCCCAACATCCTCTGCAGTGAAGACCAAAGAAAAGCATTCATTCAGCTTCTCTGCAATGGTCTTCGCTGCTCTTATCCTCCCTAAGAGCCCCTTTTACTCCCTAGTAATCTAATGGTCCAACTGACTCTCTAGTAGGCTTCTTGCTTCTGATGTACTTTTTTATTAATAGTTTTTGCCTCTTCCACATCCTGTAAAATGTTAATCCTACTTGACTCAATGCTGTCTTTAACATATAGCACCACCCCACCACCAGCTTGATCTACTCTATCAGTGACTCCAAGATCCTTCTCCTGAGTGGTTACACCCTGATTAGAACCTAGCACCATCTATGTATAGTGAGGATTATTTTTCCCTATGTGTATCACTTTGCACTTATCAACACTGAATTTCATTTTCCATTGTATTGCCCATGTAGATAGATGTGCAAGATCCCTCTGTAGTTCCTCATACTTTACCTGGGTCTCAACTATCTTGAATAATGTGGTGTCATCTGCAAATTTAGCCACCTCACTTTTTACCCCTTTTTCCAGGTCATTAATGAATATGTTAAACAATACTGGTCCCAGTACTGACCCTTGACACACCCCGCTGTTTACCTCTCTCCAACCTGAAAAATGACCATGTATTCCTACCCTTTGTGTCCTATCTTTTAACCAGCTACCAGTCCAAGAGAGGACTCTTCCTCTTATCCCATAACTACTTAGTTTGCTCAAGAGTCTCTTGTCAAATGCTTTCTGATCATTCTGCCTATCTGCACAGATGAGAAGGCCACTTTCACATGAGACAATTTTGCATGCAAATTTAATAGTACTGCAAGTTTTATGCTTGTGTGAATGTGCTTTTCCACATCCTTCATGTGAGATCTGGTAAATGTAATCATGGTTGTTAGGTGGGGAAATCCTACATTTACAGAGATGAGAGTTAATCTACTGCAAAATCTGGAATGTGGGAATGCAGTGTTTGTGACTGGTATTACAATTACTTGAAATATGGAACATGGGATTACTTGGCAGCATTATGATATTTCAGGATTTGGACATCACTTAAAACTCACGCGAGAACACTCGGAAAAAAAATTGAAATGTGACAAAGGTGTGCAGTGTTCCCCCTCCCCATCCCCTTGAATTGGTGACAATGTGTGTTCACAGAAGTTACAGGAGATACTTCCTGTGAGAATGGATATTGACTGTCTCCTCCCGCAGTTGGTGACATCACAGACATTCACAGAATACCATACATCACAGAAAAAAAGGTAACGCGAGAAAGCGGCCTTAGAAGTGGCTTCCGGCTCCTTTTTGGAGATGTCACAGACTGCCAACTAATGTGCAGGTATGGACAAGGCCCTTATTATCCGCCACACCTCCTTTGCAATGTGCTGTCCGTATAGTTAAATTATTGCTCTCCCACAGTTAACACACAAGGAGCACAAGAATAAAGATTCCTTAGCCCCTGCATACCCTTTTGCCCACCTGGACAGGAGCAGATAAAATCCACCCTTTGTGTTAATCTGATCCTGGAATTCTCTTATGTCAGTTTGCAAGTCTAAACTAGTTTATTGAGTTAAACACTTAGGCCCTTTTCACATGGGCCCGGGAGGAGCCGCAGTATGGAGGGGATGGGTGTACGCCATGGTGGGATTGCAGCACATGGGTGGCCAGTCACACGGATGCACACCTGTCTCCACCGATCTCCACACAGAGGCATCTTCAGTTTGTCCAATGCCTCCGAGCATGGGGCATTGGTGGAGGTGGGTGGACTGTGGGAGTGCACACGCACCCCACCCACCCATGCCAGCAGTCGCATGGATGCCCCCCACATGGATGAGGGGTGTGTGTGGGTAATTTCAGACGTGACAGGCCTTTTGGCCTGTCACGCTCAACCCTGGACTGGGATCCATCTCGGATCCCGGTCCGTTATCAGACCAGCCGTCCTTTAGACGTGCCGGCCTGATTGCAGAGGGGAATCGGGGAGGGGGTGGGGCTGCACGGCGCAACGTGCGGCCGCTCAGCCCCACCCCCACACTCCACCGGCCGGCTGCCCTTGGGGAGATGGGCAGGCGCAGCGGTCTATCAGGCCACAGTGCCCGATCCCATCCCGTGGTTGGGACCTGATTCCAGGACGGGACTGGCAAACAGTCGTTCATCGTGACTATTGACAGTCCCGTCCCAAATCATGGCCAACCTAACCACGGTTCTGGAGGTGAGGCCAGTCTCACCTCCAGACCATGGTCAACTTGATCCTGGCTGGATGTTCACTCTAGTGAACATCTGGCCGGGAGCAAATAGACGTTCACAGGATCACAGCCACCACCCTGAATCCATTGTGATTCAGGGTGGTTGACTACGATCCCGTAACGTCTCAAAATACCCTGTGTCTCATATGAAAAAGGCCTTAGTCACATGTAGTTGTGGACTTTTTAGTGTGGACTTCTTCCCTTCCTACCTAGGACATGTAGATATGTATCTATCAGCTCCTATTGTGCAGCTTGATTCTAGTATATATTTCACGTCCACGATGAAAGAAACTACTTGTTAACTGAATTTAAATAGTGGTTTAGAGTGGGATGCTCCCTTAGCTTTACCTTCAGCAATCAGCATTGCTCTGGTGTCAATTTAGTGCAGCATACATTCTCTGTCAAAAGACTCACCCTGTGTTTGCAAAGGAATGGTCTGGGTAACCTAATAAGTCTTCCTCCATTCCATCTAGTTATTACACTAGCGTAGCTGTGATAACAGCAACTAAGAAATCCAAGCAATATAGTATTTATGTTATCCTCAGTGTGAACTACACACAAGCGTGTCAACTGCAATCAAACCCAGTCAGTGACACTGCCTGGGACTGAGTGAGCAGGTGGGCAGGCACTCTGTCTGCTGCTATTACTCAGCACAAAAAGCTATGCACAAGGGATTTTTCAGGGCTTGGGTGGGAGATGGATGTGTTCCTGCCAAGCTGGGAGGCTGCTGCTGGCTGTGCTTTTTATGGGATGTAGTGGGCAGTCTCTTTCTGTCTTCATTCATGCTGAAAGAAAAGGGGAAAGAGCAGAAAGATGATTAATAAGGAGGGGGAAGCACAGGGAGTCATTTCAGGGAAGAATGAGAACCCTATGTGGCTTCGCAGTCTCTGCCAAGTTCTTTGGAAAAGGAACTTCTCCAGATACACTTTGTAATCAAGGGTTGCTTGAGCTCTAGCTGAGGCCCAAGCCTTTTCTGAAGTGATGTACAGCTTTACTCTGCAGGACAGGGTTCATGTTATTTACCAGGAAATTGCTGGCTGCCTGCCAAGCAGAAAAACACTCCCTCACTGGCATTTCAGCCAAGGAAGAGAGGAAGCAAAGCAAATACTTCAATATTACTGTATTACAGTGTTTAGACTCTACCTCTCTGATGGCAAGATGAAATTTATTACAGCATAAATGACCCCCTCAAGACCTAAAAAGCTGCCAGCATTCTCTGTCTTAGTCTTTCTAATGATGTTTGTAATTTCAGCAGAGTCACAAAGTTATGATAGAACCCATAGATCATATCTATGTGCATGTATTCAATGTGCATCGAGGAGTAACAAGCCTTAACTGTGGTTATTATGGGAGTGATCAAGCTACGCCACAAAAGTTACCACAAAATCCCTAGGATCACTCATGATTGATCACTTCATTTTGCACAAGGCATATAAAATAGCCTTATCAGAAAATACCGCAAGATTTATTGCAGTGACTTCTGGAATAACTGTATGAGGTTACCATGAGTCAACACTGTATACACACTTGCCTATGTATTTCCCATACTGATGTGCAGTGCTTTGGTGCATATGCATAAAGGTTTTTATGTGATCTATAGATTGTGATCTATAGATAGAGAAAATATTCCCACCATGCCTGATAAGTCATATTTCCACTACCATTAAACCTAATGTGTTAACTGATAAAACTGCAATTTGCAAATGAATTAAATTAAATTACATATTGTTAATGGCTTTGAGTCACCTTGAATGTCAGACTCCTGCCATCAACAAGCTCCTGCATTTAACTGTCCTAAATCAAAGAGTAAATAATATTTAACAAGAAATAGATATGCTATGCAGATGGATTAAAGACTGAATTTGTCAGAACATAAGTTTTTTTTTAAATGTTTTCCATTAAATATATAAAATACAATGTCATTAATATTGTTGTTCTTGCCAACTCTGTACAGGCATTCAGGATTACTGAAAACACTAAAAATGTCCCAACCTATATCCTGTCTATGGCCGCTTTTATACGAGCAGGCAATCTAGCAGATTTTTAGAAACCGCTTTTAGAAACCTCGTGGGGGGTGGCATTTAGACATGCCTCCCCGCATCGGTAGTCGCCCGGCCGCCATTGGAAACAGCGGCACCGGGCAGCTTGTGCATTCTATTCTCTCCCTCCCTTGTTCCTTAGACTGTAAGCACCTGAGGGGTAGGGACTTGTTTGTAACTATAGATTGTACAGTGCCAGGTACATTGCTTGTGCTATATAAATAATAATAATTAATAATAAAACTGGATTTATAAAACCTATAACCTAAATTTATAAAACCACAGTGCATTTGGTATCCACAGGCAATACCCAAATTTTCAGGTGTCATTCTGGGTGTCCAAATAAGTACCCAACTATCGTTGAGGTACCCAAATATTCAAAAATACCAGGTGTTTTCATTTCCAAGGAACTGTTTATTTGGGTATCTGAATATCCCAAAATAAAGGGTATTGTCATTTTCCATTCAGAAATCATGATGGAAACCCAGGGGAATCAGAATGGTAATCCAAAATTCAGTACCGAAAATAAAAAAATCAGTACTGAAAGTTGGATATTTGGTACCAAAAGTCAGAAAATTGAATGACAAAAATGATATTTTGGTCAATCAGGTTCCTGTTCAGGTACGATTCGGATATCAAAAGACTATTTCTTCAAAAGACAGATATCGAATAGTACCTGAAATTACTTAGTTGAATTGAATGCCACAGTTTCAAACGGTATATCTATTTCTGCAGGTACTCATTTCAGCTCTAGATGGAATGACAAGAAACAAAGCGGAATTATAAGCAGGAGCTTCTGTCCCTGTCACTTGGAATTTTGGGAGGTGTGTGTATATGTGTAAATGTATGAGTGGGTGGAGCTTATTTGCTGAAGGGCATAGTTTATTGTCTGAGGGCAAGACTTGTCCTTGTTTGACCACTGGAAATGCTAGGAAGTATGCGCTAGGCAATATCCTGTGTCAGAAAGGAGGCTCAACCTATACCTTAAAATAGCATCAAGGGACTTGAACACAAACGTGACTATGCCTCACAATTTTAACCACTTGCCCCTTCTGGGACAAAAAACATCAAAATATGTAGGGGTTAAAATCAAGAACCTGATCTGTGTGTCTCAGGCATGACACTTCTTATTTTATTTTATTTATTTGAATTTCTGCGCTGCCCTGCCCTGCCCTGCCCTGCCCCAAAGGCTCAGGGTGGCTTACAAGATAAAAACACAAAATACAATAAAACTCCCTGTAAAAACCCTTAAAAATCCACCCTCACCCCTAAACCCACACACCCTAACCCTCATCCCGTCTGCCAAATGCTTTACCAAAAATAAAAGTTTTACACTGCCTCTGGAATATGCTCACTATATGGTTTATGAAAGTAAGTTTTCAAGTTGGCAGGAGTCAGTGGCTAAACTAATACAGATCCTAGTTTAGATTTTAAGTCTGAAAAATATTTATTTATTTTATTTATTTATTTTAAAAAATTATACCCTGCCCCCTTGCCACAGGAAACCAGGCGCGGCTAACAACATCAGAAATACACAGTAGCATAAAACATAATAAAACATCAATAAGAAAAGAAAGAATAAAAACCAACCCCCTCCCTCACAAACCCCCACCGCCTACCCACCCCTCACCCCTCTCCCTCATCAAATGCCTGATGGAACAGCCAGGTCTTACAACTTCTTCCAAAAGCTGGGAGGTCTGGGGCCAGACAGGCCCCCACCGGAAGAGAGTTCCAAAGGTGCAGCATGGCCACCGAGAATGCCCTATTCTGTGTGCCCTCCCAGAAAATCTGGGGGACCTCCAGTGTGGCACCCCCGGATGACCGCAGGGGCCGGTCTAGGACCTGGGGAGTGAGGCGATCTCACAAGTAGACAGGGCCCAGACCGTGTAAGGCTTTATAGGTCAAAACCAACACTTTGAATCAAGCCTGGAAGACTATTGACAACCAGTGCAGAGATCGGAGTACTGGTGTAATGTGCTCCCGGCGACCCAGTCCCACTAAGAGCCGGACCACCACATTCTGCACCAGGTGCAGCTTCCGAGCCGTCACCATAAGTAGCCCCATGTAGAGCGCGTTACAGTAGTCTACTCAAGAGGTAAAAGCAGATAAAAGCATGGTCAAAGAGATAAAAGCATAGCCAGGTCAGGAACCGAAACCAATGACCGAAGCCACCACACCAGATGTAACTGGCGGAGATCCACCTGGAGATTGCGGAGCTGCGCGCTGAGGAGCACCCTCAGGTTCCGTACCTGGGAAGTCAACGGAGGACGGATTCCATCAACCATGGGAGCTGTCCCTTCCACCGACTTACCCACTACCATCACCTCTGTCTTGTCAGGATTCAATCGCAGTCGGTTAGCCCTCATCCAATCCCCCACAGCCAAACACCAGATAAGCACCGATACAGCCAGGCCTGGATCTGTTGAAAATGAGAGATACAGTTGTGTGTCATCCACATACTGATGACATCTCACCCGAACCCTCTAAGCACCACACCAAGTGGCTGCATATACACGTTGAACAAGAGAGGGGACAAAACAGAATCCTGCGGAACTCCACACGAGAGGTCTCTGTAAGATGAAAAACAATCACTGAGCACCACCTGCTGAGTTCTTCCAGTCAGGAATGAGCTGAACCATTTGAGAACAGTCCCACCCACCCCTGCACTGTCCCATAGGCGCGTCACCAACATCTCATGATCAACGGTATCAAATGCTGCCGAAAGATCTAACAGGATCAATAGGGTTGATCGACCCCAATCCTTCTCATGGCGGAAATCATCTACCAAAGCTACAAGTGCAGTCTCAGTGCCATAACCTGGACGGAAGCCAGACTGAAAGGGATCAAGATAACCAATGCGGTCAAGATGCTCCTGGAGCTGTTGGGTCACTTCCCGTTCAATAACCTTCCCTAAAAAGGGAAGGTTAGAGACAGGCCGATATCTGGCAGGGGAGTCAACGTCATATACTAATGCATTGAGGGTGAGATTAACCAATAAGCTTATTACACTATAGCATGGGTCCCGCAGAAACCTGGGAGCTGCTGGACTCAGCAGGTGGTTTGGTATCTAACTGCATGTCTTGGTAAAAACAAATGTGACAGCCAGACTGTGGGTGCTGTGGTCTGACGCGATGAGTCAGGCAGCTGTGGTGGACAGGATTCAGCCTGGGGAGCAGAATAAATGTGCACTCTACTGGTCCACCAGCCTCATAGCCGCACAGACCAGAGTGGAGAGAATGGAGAACATGTGGCTGGCAGCTCTCACACTGCACCTAGTGCCCCCTCCCCCCATGATGGGCAGCCATGGTAGCCAATGACGGCCAGCCGTGGCTGCCTGTCATGGCAGAATTGGCCAGAAACAAACATGCAGCCCTGATGTGGCCCACTCTAACCCAATTGGACAGAGACTAGCCTGGGCTGTGATCCTGGAGGTCTGCATGAAAGCGTGAAAGTGCTGGCCACAGTGGGCCACTGTCTCATCTGTTTTTACACTCTGTGTGGAGTCTTCCCCTGTTTACTCCTCAGAGGGTGCAAGTGAGTTTAGGAGATGCAACAAACGCTATTTGGGGTGCTCGAGTAGAGGAGACTGGGGCATTTCCTTGCACCCTAGTCCATTGCCCCACTGCCTCATCCACAGAGCATGAGTGCCTGGTAGCAACAACTCCAGGAAAGTTGTGACATAATCACATGAAATGGTGGGACGAGCCTCCTGTTACCATAGGAATGTTTGACAGTCACACACTGACTCGCCCATTAGAAAAAGGGAAATGTTAACAGAAATAATTTTTGATACTCAATTCAATTCTTTATTAAATGGATTCTGGCTTCCGCCATGATCCAATCAGACACCATAAACATAATACATAAAATGTCATGATCCATCAAAACATGAAACTCAGATCCATACAATAATATTGTCACACCAATTTAGGGTATTTGAAATCCTTACCATCCAAACAAACCAACCATTCCTAATCCAAAAATGAACATACCAGGAGTGAGAATAGAAGTTAAACCACTAAGTCTTAGATATCATAAACTGCTTTCTACATTCCTCTGCCTTTGAATTGAATTCTTTATTGCAGCACTAGCTTTTGCCATGGCCCAGACAAAACAACACCAAAAAGAAATTACATACGAACATACAAAATGTATTTAAAAACCTACTTGCAAAGAAGATTCCAAAAGGGAAGCAAAAACATTATCTGTAAGTTCCACTCTTTACAAAAAACAAGACCAAATCCCTCACAGGGTCAGCCGCTATTGCCATCACCAGTATATTTTCAACCCCTTAGTCTGCCTTTTGGCCGGGAAATTAGAAGAAACTCTTAGCAACTCACCGCCTCTTTACGTATTCTTGTGGCTAACAGGGCATAAGTTGCAATCGCCCTCGTTTCCTCCACTGATTTAGTAGTTAAAAATCGCTTAATTTTTTGGCAAGGTGTAAGGTATTCTTTCCCTCTCCACAATGCCCTAATCCAAGTCTCCCTTATGGTCTCATAGAGCATACAGTCAAACAATATATGTGGCAAATCTTCTATGTCCTTGTCATTACATAGACAAGTACGCCCAAGATATGGTTTGCCATCATACCTGCCTAGGGTAACTGCAGAGCAATGTAATTGAAAGCGTAGTAAGGTAAAGCTTCTGCACAGAGTTGGATCCCTAAGTATATCCAAGTACTCCTCACACCTATGATCTAACTTAAGGTGGGGATACCATGGTGCCACCTTCCAAGAAGCAACCGCTGCCATGTCCTCCTGGTAGGCTATATCGACAGCTCTGGTGGTGATCAGATTTTTTTGCTGAACTATGTCTTTCCCAAAAAAACAGTCAAAGGAAAGCCCCAAATGAGCAGACATGCAAGCTAGCTAGGGATACTGCCGGGCCCCAGTACAGCTCAGTTCCTCCAACAGACAATGGGAAGCCAAGCTACCACTACCCTGGCTGCACAACTTAACCCAATACCGCAGGAGGATCTGTCTACCAATACAAGCAATGGGGAGAATACCCATCTTAGCTATTACAACCGCTTCAGGGGTACTTTGAGGTACCCTCAGCAGATTCCTTAAAAACTTATTTTGGACTGGCTCGAAGTCTGTGAACTTTGCTGTTGGTATTATTGCTGATCCATACATCAGTATAGCCTGGATCTTCTTACCCTTAAAAACCTCCAAGACAGCAGAAGTCTTAACTGGCATGGATCTAGCTGCTAACTGTGATATCCCCCTAGCTGCCGCAGTAGCTTTTAACACAATTTGTTTCCTATGTCTTGACCATGAGGTCCATGACCCACTCCTACAAAAGGTAAACATAGGAATCTGTTTGTACAAATTCCCTACCATCGATCTTCCATGCATATTTCCAGGTTCTTCCCCCCATGGCCATTACTTGGGACGTCGCAAAATTGATGTCTGAATCATTCATATTGCAATATATCATCAGATTACGCAGCTGGTTTTGCATATCCCCCTCTCGTTTGGGACAGCAATACGATATCGTCAGCGTACATCAGTGTCGCTACAGCACGCTCTTTAACCTTTGGTAGGTGGCTGTCTTTACTCAGTAGTACAGGGATAAGATCACTTGTGAAGATGTTAAATAATAGGGGGGCAAGCACGCAACCTTGCCTAACCCCTCTCAAAACTGGTACTGGTTTTGACAGTTTCTTCTGTACATCTAACCTAATCCTAGTAACATTGCCAGTGTGGACCTGTATTAATCCTCTGCCTTTAAAGCAAAAACTGCTAGATTCATCAGAAAGATTTCATCTTTATTCTGTATAATCCAAATCAACTTTTCACATTTCAAAAAAGCTCCTAGAAATACAGGCAAAGGAAACAAATACCTGTCTCTAATCATATTGAACAATGGGCATTCTAGTACATAGTGAATAATGTCTTCTTTAACACGGATACAATATGGACAGATCCTCTCCTCTCTTGGGATTCCTACTCTGCAAACGTCCGTAATAGCCTAACAATCATGTTCCATTCTAAGCCTTGTTAGTGCAGATCTAACATGGGGTTTCAAGTCCAATATTAAATATTACTCAAGACCCATGAATAGCCAAAACCCATAGAGTGCAATCCTGTGGGCCTCGCAAACTGCGTCTATGAGAGACGCAGTGAAAGGCTGCAGGTGCTCAGTCCCACTGCCAGCACAGCAAGCCATGTGGGGCAACGGTGCGCCCAGTCCAATGTGACCCACTGAGCTCACGCACCCCGCAGTCTGGGGGATGGAGCAGGAGCAGTGACTGCTGCATCCCCTGGGCTGCGGGGTGTGTGGGCTTGGGAGATGCAGCAGCATGGGTTGCCCTGTTGCCTTGTGCTGCTCTCTACGTGCGTGGGGCTGGGGCACATGCATATCCGAGCATCTGCCACTCAGATCTCTACTGCGCCTGCTGCCGGCAGCAGGATTGCACCCATAGAGTGTATGGTTTTTACCACATAATTCAACCATGGAGAACAGCTAGAGAAATGTGAACTCTCTTCCAATAAACAAATTTTAGGTAATCTCTTCGGAGAATATGACAAAAAAAATTTAGTAGCAATTACTTCCAGGCCCAACTCTAACCTTAGAATTTTTGATATTAACATTCCCTTCAGGGGTATGAATGCAAACATTCCTGCATTGCATGCCCTCTGGACCTGTATGAGTGAAACCACATGAGATATTATCATGAGTTGGGCAACCATACACTAATTTGGGCACTGTTGCCAGCTGGCTTCTATGCCCTGCATCCTCAGAAAAATGCCAGGGACTCAGGGTGTAGCAGCTTTATCCAAAGTGAGGTACTGCTGCCCAACTTGTGATAGTACGCTGTTGCTTGTGGGCCTGGTCCCCATCTGGCCTGCCCCACAGTGAGGTACATCGCGAGTCTTTGATGCCACCATTCCCACACTGCTACACCACGGCTGGGAGTGGGATAGTGGGCAGGCCCAGGGAGTGTGGGTGGGGTGCAGCTGGACACCTGTGCGTATGGCCAGAGCTGGGACGTCCAACAGTGGTCTGCCCGGTTTCCCCACGGCGGTGGGGGGGAATGTAAGACCATGTGCCCTGCTCTCCACACTGGCCCCGAGGTGTGGCAGCTGTGATTGTCTGCCCCAGGGCACATGGGGAACAGTCCCTCCCAGCTCACGCTGCTTCACCCTATGTGACTCACCCTATGTGACATTACACCTGTGCCCCGTGTGCTGCACTGGCTGCCTATAACGTACCGAGCCAGATTCAAGGTGTTGACTTTGATTTATAAAGCCCTATACGGTCTTGGCCCCGAGTATCTCAGGGACCGCCTTGCCTTCCGCATTTCAGGACGGCTCCTTCGATCCGCCGGGAGTGTCTTCCTGAAGGTCCCCCGCGTAAAGTGGGGGGCCACAATGGAGAGGGCGTTCTCAGTGGTAGGGCCACGGTTGTGGAACTCCCTCCTGGAGGAAGCCCGCCTGGCCCCAAGTCTACTGGCCTTTCATCGGGCATGTAAGACGTGGCTGTTCTCCCAGGCCTTCGGGGGTGGGGGTAAATGAGGGTTTTTTATTGTTGTGAATTTTACTGGTGTTTTAAATATTGTTTTATTCTTGTATGGAAGCCGCCCCGAGATGCCGTAGGCATGAGGGCGCGGCATATAAATGCAACTAACTAACTATGTTAACCAAAGGTTATTTTAATTTACTAGTGGACCCATGTGTTAGGGGTCCCACCCTGAATCACTGCAGGCTGGGGTTGCATTTATTATTATTATTATTATTAACAAACATTTATATAGCGCCAGCAGTGTACCTGGCACTTTACAAAGTAATAAAATAGACACGGTCCCTGCCCCTAGGGCTCATTTGAGAGTTTGTGGGGCCCTATTTTACACCCATGCTTCTCACACTCACCTTGTCATTTCAACTAAGTTTATTCATGGGTCCTATGTACTGGCGGTCCCTGTGGTGCTCCCCAACACATGGAGACCACACAGTCTGTAATTGCAGACTGCACCCTGTCCCCTGGTGCAGAGAGTGAGTGGCAGGCAACACATGCTTGAGCTGTGTTGTGGTTTGTAGGGGTTTTGTGGTCTGTTGGGAAGTGGCTTCTGGATGGTGAGCAAAATATGATTTAGTGTAAGATCCTCAAATCTTTTAATCCAGCCCTGGATAATTATACACTGCCTATGTATGTATGCAGGAGCCTTTGTGTGACTAAATATAAGACTGCATATAAATATGTCTTGAGGTTTTTTAAATCAAGCAGCTTACCAAATATTAAACAATTAACTGGTATGGACAGGATACCATGAGTAGCATGCCTTCTCGCACACAAGCTCTGCTTTAGGTAGAATATAAGGACAGATTCCCCTGCTGGGCTCTCCTTGCAGCTTGGCATGACGAGGCGCAGTATCAGAGATGATCAAAGATTTTAATAGCTTTGTTCTCATATAACGAGATGATAGCAAAGGACGGTTCACCTGCCGCTGTAGTGACATCACATGCTGCACTTCTTAACCATGTGAATTTTAAGTCATTATTTTAAAGCATTATTTCAAAGCTGAATTTTATGAACAAGGGAGTGAGTGTGGTGTGTATGTGTAGGGGAAGTAGTTAAGCAGTACTGCCTCTAGAAAACAGGCGCTATTAACCATAAACCCACCACCCATTATATGGCTGTTATAAAAGAGACAGCATTATGGATTTTGAATAGTTTTTAACTCTTTCAAGACCCATCATGAAATAAGTGGAAGTTTATTCAAACTATAAGGAGAGGAGTAAAAAGTAAGTAAGAGGCATGGGATTTGGCCCAAAGTTTGCAAGTAATGAAAATTGCTTTATTTGGCACATCCTGGGAACTCACAACCCTGGCAGTCAGCCACTTTCTCAGTCATTATGGATCACTTGGGATCCTTTTAGACTGCAAACATACCATGATTGGGATAGCTTATCATAGTCTGACAGATTTGGTCAGTTAGCTTTAAACCAGACAGCTGTTTCCAGGGCTCTGGTCAGGAAGCTTTGGGGCCATGGGCAAGTTTAATCCCTCTGCTGTCTCACCAAACAAATTGTAATTATTCAATTTATTTCCATAATTGATCTTATGGAAAATCTCAGGATTAGCAATGTTTCAGTCCTTCCAATAGACAAAATGTGTTGACACTACAGGAGAAACTGACTACCAGTAGACTGCTAATGTGACACAACACATGGTGTCCATTACTACAAACATTTCTGCAGGGAAGGGAGGCTAATACTTACTCTGCTAAACAGGAATTGGTGACTGGTCAGTGCAGTCAGAGCTGGGTTAGTATTAGATATCAGTGAGATTGGACTGGCTTTAAAACAAAGGTTGCAATCCTCCACTATTAAAGTCAATGGGAGCTGAGTGTAGTAACAGTGATTTTGTGACTCACATTGATGCAGGAATTTTAAAGCATTTAGAAAAGAAGACCATGGATGCAATCCTGCTGCTGGTTTACGCTGGCGGCAAGTGCACAATACAACTGAGCGGTGCTCACTCAGACGCACATGTGCCCTGCACATGCAGCATGCCGCACGGGGCAACGGTGCGCCCGCTCCGATGCGCGCCCTCCCCCCAGCCTGGGGGATGGAGCAGGAGCCATGGCTGCTCCATCCCCTAGGCTGCAGTGTGTGAGGGTTCGGGGGGGGGACACATTAGAGGGGGTGTGCCATTGACCCATGCAGCGTGCTGCATGCATGGGGCGCATGCATGCCTGAGTGAGTGCATGCGTCCACTGCTTGCAGCGCAAGTATAGGTGGGCATAAGTGGCCCATAGGATTGCACCCATTGAGGGCAGATACAGAATTTGAAGTCACTGGCATTGTTCTGTATTTGGGTGTGATCATTCTAAGGGCGCTTTTAAACGAGACAAGAAACGCGGCTGATCCTTTGATCAGCCACGTTTCTTTGTGCTCGTTTAAATTGAAAACTTACAATTAAGCCGGCTCTTCCCCGCGTCAGACCGGGCAGGCGATCCTGCCCCATCCAACGCGGATCGCCGCTGTGCCGGCTTCACGGGGTATTTTGCTGAGTGCGCATGCGCAGAAGGGTGCGCATGCGCAGAAGGGTGCGCATGCGCACTGAGTCTCTACGCCGGGTCTGATGCTCTTCTGAGCATCAGACCCGGCGTAGAGAGAAAGGCGGGTGCCCGATCCCGCCTCTGAACGATCCCACTTGTCAGCGGGATCGTCTAAAAGCGCTCTAGGAGGTAGCACTTAGGTAGCAATTAGCTCAGGTATGAGTCCCATTGAAATGAATGGGATTCCTGCCTACACTAACTGTTAGTACTAGCACTAACCTCATGGAGGATCACACTGTCTAACTGGTATCAGTGAGAATCTGGGCTTTTATTTTTAGACATTGCAAAAATCAGACCAACGATGTGTTTCTCAAGCTCCTGTACCTATGCAAGCCCCATTGAAGTGAATGAGGCTAGTGCTGGCCAAAGGTAAAAACAGACATGTGGGTGGCCTGGCAACTCCCTGTCCCATCCCTGGGCGGGAACATCTGGTGGTGCTAAAACCGATGTGCTGGTGGGTCCCAGGCCACAGCAGGCCAAAACAGGCCACTGTTTCATCTGTTTTTACCTCCAGTAGTTTGATCAACTTACTGCAAGCTGCAACGTGCAGTCCTAAAACCACTTACTCTAGAGCAGTCCCATATAATTTGGACCACACCAAACTAAAGTGGTTTAAAGATCACAGCCAAATACTCTGGTCCTCAAAGTGTTTAGCTGGAGCAAAGCCCAAGACTGGAGTTCTACTTTCTGTTGGTAGTACTGTAACGTTTGTAATAGATATTTATTTATTTAACTTGATCTTACTTTCTGTAATAGCCATCACAAGTCTATGCGTTACCTTTAAACTACACAAAGTTGCAAAGTATTTCCATACTTTTCTTAATATTTCTTTAAAAGAAACTTAACTTTGTGTTCTCATTCACTGCCCCTACCTAGAACTAGCTAGGAAATGCCATGAACAGTCAAAATGGGCATAGTCCTACTGAAGTCAGCAGGACTAACCATGCATAAGTGTGAGCGAGTAATCATCTGGCATGATAATGCACGCAGTAACAGAACACACACGAGTCCCATTGAAATGAATGGAATCCATATGGCACTAACTGCTGTACATGCTATCCCACAGACAATCAAGCTACCTGTGTTTGCTGACCATCCATACATGCTGTCAGAACTGGTGATTTAAATTTACTTTCTGCATTTAAAAAATGAATCTCATGTAATTACTTAATTCCTGGAGAATCCCAGTATTCATTAAAACAAACAACCAAACAAACAAACAACAAAAAACCTTCCTGGGTTCTGGTCCTGAAGGTGCAGAGAAACTTGAAAACATAATCTGAGTGTAACAAAGGGTGAAAACAAACGTGACAGCAGCGAGGCAGCTCTCTGGCCTGTACTGGGGCAAACCACTGAAGCCACCACTCAGGTTGGCGGGAAGAGCTGTTCACATGAGCAGCCCTTAATCCGGGCATGGGGGCTGCCAGTCTAGTTCCCTACACACCCTGGGTTGGCCCAAGAAACTGTCTGCATGGGACAACCCTGGCCAATGCTGCTCATAAGGATCAGGCCTTGGAAGAGCTGCTGCCAAAAAGCTGATGGGGGCGGGGTGCTCCTCTTTGCCCTCCCCCCCATGAGCTGTTTGGTGTGTGCAGCCAGCTGCCAAACTGGTGATGGGAGTGCTCCTGAGGGAAGCACCAGTGGCCTTTAAATGTTACAGGGAACCAGGCCACTGCCACTAGGCTGGCTTGATGCCACTTGCAAAGTTTAGGCACAGTTTTCCTCCCCTCTGATACATCTCCGATCAGCTGTTAGGCAGGGACGGGTAAGCATGCTCCTCCCTGATCAGCTGTTTGGCGGGGCTGGGTGAGTGCACTCCTCCAGCCCCCCTCCCAATCAGCTGTTCAGCGGGGTGGGGTGAGTGCTCTCCTCTGGGCTTGATTCACAGATCTCACCACACAGCAAGGCTGGGTGGGCCTAACATACATGTGGTTCTGGGTTGGCTCAGATGAGCGGGCTTTGGCTGGAATTACGTCTCTGAAATTTTCCAGATGACACATCCTGTAGCAGCCAGCAACCTTCACGGGGCAGATGTGGGCCTTTTGGAAAAGGGCAACCAGTCTGCACATGCAGAGACCAGCTGCCATTTTCCAAAACGGCGATGACGCTGCCAGCACCATTTTGGAAAACGTTGTGCATGTGCAGAATGGTCCTGGTGGCACAGTTTTTAAAAAAAATATTTTTATTTTTTAAACAAACATGAATAAAAGCAAACAACAATATTTGCTTATCCACTTTCATAACATTAGCTACTAAAACAAATGGGGCAGCTACTAAAACGAATGATGCAAAGGGTGCAAGCAGGAGTGTAACAGGGTGACCTAGGTGTTGCCCTGTCCCTTTAAGAAACACTGGGTGTGGTAGGAGCTGGCCATTTAAGAGAGTGGCCGCCAGGTGATCAGGGTAGTAGAGGTCATCACAGGAGTCAAGTGAGCTAGGAGCTGCACCTGCAGGGTGAATGATGGGCTCGGAAGTGACAGAAAGAGCGGTGGAGCTAGCTGGAAAGCCAGATGCTCATCAGGAGGACTGGAGCTGAGCCAGATGTGGAGCAGTACTGGGTCTATCCCTGCCAATAGTTAGAGCAACAGAGAGCAAGAGCAACAGAGAGCAGCAAGAGCTGTGAAGTGGAGCCCAGCGCGGGAGTCTCAGTCAGGAGGGCTGGAGCAAGCAACGGGCTACGAGTGGGAGGCTCGTACAGTTGGACGTGACTTGGAATGAGAAGGTGGAGTCAAGTGAACAGGACTCCAGCCCATTTATGGTATAAGGAAAGATACTATGGGACCCTGTGGCTGGGAGGGATTGTGCCCACCACGGAACCAAACCCCTGGGATAGGAGTCAGGCCAGCTGCAAAATGACACAGGATCAGCGGTAGTCACTAGGGCCACAGTGCTTTTCTATTACAAGGAGGCTATTGAAATGCAGGAACAGTGGGTGTTAAGAAATGAGATGGTAGCCTCCTGGAGTCTGGGTTCAGTCCATGCAGCCCCCCCACTCACGTTTAGCATGTAGAGCCTAATAAACAAGCAGCCCCCTGTGTGTTGTGCTGTGTGTTTGCGCAACCCCCCACTCAGCTCCCTTACAGGTTTAGTGTCACAAGTCTAACAGATGGCCACACCAACCCCCCACCCCTTTTCAGTATCCTGCCCCCTATGATGACTCACAGCTGCGGTGAACCATGGGAAGAAGAAACCACTCCCACTGTTTCTTTCTTCGGGGCTATTATGTCTCCAGAAGGTGGTACAGCACCGCTATTCCCACCCACCCACGGAGGTTCATACCAGCCAGCACTTGACAGCTGGAAATAACCTTTTGCTATGCACAGAACCCTGAGTTTATGGAGCAAATAGCATACTTTATTAAATGCCTATTGTGACTGAGAACAAAACTAAGACTAGAAATTGAAAGCAATCAGTCTTTGCATGTTGTCACCACCCAGTTTCTTGCATCCATGGCTCATCACAGCGATGTATGGGCAGGTAGCAGTGCAGTTTCATTGGGGTCTCACCCACCATGATGTTGAAAATCCCTCTTGGTTTGCAGATATTCCCTAGTGAAACATGCACCTCTTGTACCCTCCTTTATAGCATATTCTGCATTACCATAGTTAAGGCGGAAAACACCCCCACTCACAAGGGTGCTCCTCACTTCTCTGCTTATCCAAACTTCATATACAGAAAGAAGCTCTCCGTCAGTCGGTTTATATTCCATATATACCCCGAGTCATTTGTTTCCCCCAAAAGATTAATTTCTGGGCTCTGTACCCTGGGCAGCCACAATATCCATGGACCAAAGTTGAAGCCATTTGGCTTTCTCTGCCAAACCTGCAGCAATAGTTTTCTATGGGATTATGACCCCTCATGCTTGTTGCAACAAAAAATTGTTACTTTCAAATGATAAGAAAATATATGAGTAGCTTTTAACCAACAGGCAACTCTGCTGCCACATACATTCCAAGCACAGTGACCTTCACTGCAGATTGCACCACCTGCCCATTTCTTAACACTGAGTGGTTCCCCACGAGCCCAATTAAATAATTCCAAGCTTCCATGTTGGTAATAGGTGTAACATTTTTATATGACTTGATGTGTTCATTGATGTGCTTGTTACATGGATTGGTGGGGTTGGTGCAGCAACACACACACACAGATCATAAGCTTTGCAAAAACCTTTTCAACCAATAGCTGACCTGTAGCCATAGCAGCTCATGCTCAATGCACAGCTGGTCCTCTAACGACATATGACCAATAGTGCCCAATAGCTGCTAATGTGTGGTGCACTGCCAATCCTAGGTAGGCAGCTGCTCAGTTGTTTAAGCTGTTCAAAACATTTGGCGCATGGTCTACAGAGTTCATGGATCCCAGAACTACAGCCATGAAAATGTCTGCCGAGAACTTCCTTGTGCTTGTTATGGTGCTCCAGGCCTTCCTTTCTGCTGCTGAGCAGAACCTGCAAGAGATCCAAGTCTTTTGCTGTTGTTGGCGCAATGTGCTGTCAAGCGACACAATGGTTCTCACTCAATCTGTAGCTGGGATAGCGGTTTGCACCACACTGCAAATGGATGTGGCTCCTGCTTTGGTGCCATGCACTTACCTACCTCTGGTGACAATGGACTGCGCTGATGAGGTTCAAAGCCATGTAAGGGCAGCTGATGTTCGCGGAGAGGTACCTGTCAGGAGATGTGGCTTCAATCACCAATGTCATGCACAGGGTTGTACCCACTGAGAGGCTGGTTTGGGTGAAGGAGAAAAGCACCGACTGGTGGAAGAATGTGTTGTCCTCATGGGGAGACACTGAGTGGGTTGCAAACTTTAACACACATCCCACCCCAGGGATCACCCTACCTCCCCACCCAGGGATCGCCTACCTTTGGTGCTCTGGGCGGCGGCAGTGGCAGTCCGGCAGCTTCAGCGCTGGCTGTGGCTGCCGGCTTCAGCGCTTTCTAGGCCTTCTGGGGGAACTTCCGCGTTTCCCCGGAAGGCCTAGAAAGTGCCGAAGCCGGCAGCCACAGCCAGCGCTGAAGCCGCTGGACCGCCGCCTCCATCCGGAGCGCCAAAGGTAGGCGATCCCTGGGTGGGGAGGTAGGGTGATCCCTGGGGTGGGGTGTGTGTTAAAGCACCCCCCACCCCAGGGATCACCCTAGTACCACAGTACCTACCTGCTGGTGCGGGCTCTGGGTTGCCGGTGGCGGCCTGGAACCCGCACTAGCAGCCGGACTTCGGGGAAAAAATTGTTTTAAAAAAAATCCAGGCTGGGCAGGGTGGGTGGGGGGTGTCCCCCCTTCCACCCATGCAGCCTGGACTGGGAAGGGAAAGTGTTTGGGTTTTTTCTTTTTTTACATTGCAGCCATTCATTTCAATGGCTGCAATGTAAAAAGATCCGGTACTGGTATCCCCCAAATACCGGAGTAATCCGATACTGCCGGTACACCAAAATACCAGCAGTATCGGATACCGGAAGATCCGAACTTCCCACCCCTAGTAAACAATATCAAACATAATTAACTAGATAACAATAAATGGCCTCCTTTATTATGCAGCTGTGTAAATGCAAACACTCCCCCCTCCAGGAGCTTTAACTTACCGTTCTCCTCTGCCTCCACTACAAAGGTGGCATCCCGGTCGTCCATGCCGTCGACCAGAATCTTGATTGTCTCCTTGAACAAGGGCTGGCTCTTGAGCTCAAGGAGATACACCGTCAGAGCTATGGTGTCCATTTCCATGTCAACCCATACTCGTTCTGGGGCAATGACAGGCTCCGCTGGCAGTTGTGACTTCCATGGTGGGAGTGGGACAGTGGGGAAGCCATAGCCACTCGCTTCTAGTCCCTGGCGAAGGTGCAGTCACACAGGCAGGCTGCAACAATAGCTTTATCTACACAGAGAAACTAGCCAAGGAGCTTGTAATAGGGCGATGTTTGCCTCCCGCAGCCAGAGGCAAGCTTGTTGTCCCAGATCTCCTTCTACCTAATGCCTCAAGTCCTTGGCTTACTGCCGGCACTGGTTTATGTTCCGGGTGTAGCCCTGCTGTGTCATTTGAACTGAGATTTCTTGGAACACACCACCCCGTTCCTGTAGCATTTCACCAGGGCATATTGGACCTTCTGTTCCCCGCATAGAATGATGAATGCCTCGGTCTCTTCCTTGGTCCAGGGAATGCAGCGTTGGTGGGTGGATCAATAGGTGGAGAGCAACTGTGATTGCACAGAGGTGGTTGTTGCCTGGCTGTTGGTTTGAGCCATGGACATGGTAATCCCTGCATGTTGTTCCTGAGAATGCAGCGGCTGGAAAAAAGCAAGCGCCAGCAGACACACGCTGCCAACCAGGACAAGCTGGGAAAATGAATGTTTGAAAATAGTGTGGTGGGCTTTTAAGGTGGACATTACATGTGAGTCAGAGAGTGCGAGTGGAAAGGTGGTCTGGAAGTGATATCTCTGTGGAGCATTCTAGGCTTTTTCGTCCATGGGTCTATGGTGCTGACGGTCCAGACCTGTACGCATGGAGGCTGCACACAACCTAATTGACAAGGCGCAGACACATGGGCGCACTTTAGCACCCATTTGCCCACATGTCAGGCTCTGCATACTCTGGGACCCTGCCATGAGCAGGGCTGTGGGCTGGTGGGAAAGAACACCTAATAAATGGGCAGGTGGACCTGGTGTGGACTACTGTCCTGTTTGTTAACACCCAGTGGCAGATGTGTTAATGCATTATTACCTACAAGGCAAAACAGATCAAGAAACAAATGGTGAATTTGCAGGGGGAAAAGTATTGTGTGAATAACCCCCGAGAGAAGCCATTTACATAAAGATTAAGCCTGGGTCTTTAATGTGTCAGACTTGACATATGAGGGTCCTACATTTTGGGGAAGAATGGCATCCATTTGATGCTTCTTTGGGTAAGATATAAGGCATAATAGTTTTGCATCCTCCCTACCCCATTTGATAGTGGCTCCTAAACTTTTGTCCACATGATTCTATTTTGAGATAAATATTACCCAACAATAAATATTCGCCAACAACAAACACATACCAAATATCTAATCCGAATTAGGATTGTGACCCATTCAAAGATAATACGACCTCACTTGGAGTCTCACACCAGTTTGGGAATTGCCAACCCTACAGCACTATTTGTTCAGATGGGCCGCAAACCCAACATTGATATTTTGACTTGAGGCTTTAAGAGAAAACACCACACCTTGGAAGAACTCCTGAAGGCTAGTTTAAGCCTGTCTGTTCATCTTCCAGAAGCATTTTCCTATTTGGTCAGGCATTTGGCAGGTGGAGATAGGGTTTAAGGAGATTTGGGATTGTAGATTTTAACTGGTTTTTATTTGTGTATTTTAATATATATTGTATGCATTGGGTGTTTTTACACACGCATTTCTCCTGCATGTTTGCTGTTACATCCTGAACTTTCTGTGTGTCTAAATCACTCACCCAGATCTTAAACATCAGGCTCTTTGAACTTCTGCATAAAACTTCTCCCAGAACTTTTGTGTGTAAAAAGCTCTCCTGGTAAACTAGGTTGCTCCAGGCAGCTGTGGTCACTTGGTTTCCATGGCAGCCCCTCAGGTCTACAGCTGAGGCTACTTTAGGCTGCCTCAGTGTGACTGAAGAATGCATCCAGGAACTACCTCAGGGCAGTGTGTGGGAGAGTGAGTGAGGAATGCACCCAGAACTTACTTGTGGACTTGTAAACCCAGAAGATTGAAAGACCAGCACTTTAAGGTGTGTGTGTGTAAAAATGCCCATTGTAACCTGTCCGGGGGGATAGGGTGGGATACAAACTTGAGTAAACAAACCATTTTGCAATGAAATTAATTCCCAGAAGCTGCTACCTCAGGACTGGGGACTCCTGTGTGGAAAGTGGGAATGCCATCCTGACACGGTTAAGGGTGAATTGATGGTTCGTTGGTTTCAATGGGGTGGACTCACTGGGAAGGGGGCCGGGTGTTGCTGTTGGCAGGAGTATGTTCAGCCAGGCTACACTGGTCTGGGCTGCTTTCCCCTGCTCTGCACGCACTCAGCTGGTTGCTGTTGATTTGGGTTTCTTCTTCAGTCCCCCGCCTTTGGGGAGGTTGTCTTCAGGAGAGCTGGGGAGGTTAGGGAGAGGAATAGCAGGTGGATACAAGGCTGCGGGGCGGTGCACGCAGGGGGAGAAGGAGGGGACCCAGGGGGCAGTGGGTGGGGACAGAGGCTCCGAGCCCATGTGCGAGCAGCCCCCGGCCTCCGAGGCAGCCCAGACGCTAGACTGGGGGCGGGGGATGTGGGCTTTGCAGACCCCGGGAGGGGAGGAGGCGCTCTTTGCAACAGATGGTTCGAGCCGGTTCCTCTTTGAATCCCGCGCTGGCCGGCAGCCGCTGCCGCCGCTGAATGAAGCGGGTGGTAGCCCCTTGCAGCAGCAGGGGCGGAGGCGAGGCAGCTGTGTGGTCCTTGCAGGGAGCGCCCCACAGAGTAGACCCTCCCGTGCCCCTGACGGGGATGTGAGGAGGAAGCGGCTGCCTGCCCCGAGCTCCAGGGGAGGCTGGAGGCGCCGTTCCCTCTTCCTAGCGCTGCTGGGTCCCTGCGCTGCTCTGGGCCATCTCTGGCTTGCTCTCTTCCCGGGTCTAGTAAGTAACGCCGCCTCCTCACAGGGGCTGCAGGGAACGCGGGGGGGATGGGGCAAGATGAAGAAGTCTAATGGCTCTCCAAGCGTGGGGAGGAGGACACGGCTCCTCCTGCAGGAGCTGCTGCATTTGCCAGCTTCGGGCACTTGAGAAGCAGAACAGCTAGGGCTGCTTATTCTGTGGCTCTAAAGATTTGACCAGTGAAACGAGGAGGGACCAACTTAGCTCCCCCTCCCCCAAAACATAATGCCCTGCTGGGCTAGACGAGAGGTCGTGCTACTGCCAGTGTGATTCATGCAGCTGTAAGAGAGTCTCTCCCCCCCCCTCCAAATGGGCTGATGCTCTCCCTTTCTGCTGGTTGTAAAGAGTCCCGGTTTGTTGTTAGGCAGTGCTTTTCCTCTGAGGTGCTTTTTCAAAGAGAATGTTTTAACAAATGGGGAAACTGAGGCACAGAGAAGTAGCTCACCTCACAGTTACCTAGATCAGCTGCAATCCTGGTCTGCAGAGCAAAGACTGCACACCTCTGTTTTATTTAAACTTGTTCTCAGTTTTTCTATACTGGGTCATGTTGCAAGGAATCTGTAATCCAGGAATAAATACTCTGAAGTTTGTTTTATGACACACTCGGTTTGTTGTAAGACCATAGTTGGCATTCCTGTGGGATCACCCCTCACACTCTCAATTTCCACCTGCTCTTTCCACCTGTTCCTACATATTAGACCCCATAGGATTCCAGTCACTAACACAAGAACAAGCAAATCCTCTATCATTCATGGACATCAGGGGTTTTGCTGTCATTCTTATTTGCTCCTGGGTCAAAATTTCATTTCAAATTTTTTTTTTTACAAATATTGGAACTCTCTATTTGAATTCTTGATTTCTATATTGAACCAGCTGGACACCTCAGTTGAAACTTCTTTCAATAGAAATTTCAATAACTACTGAACTCTTGAACGTTCAGATACAAAATGTCTATTATAATTTTTGTTTCAGATTCTGAATTTCCATATTCATCCCATTCCATTCTTAATGCATGCATTTCTCTTGCATGTTAAAAACAGTGGTAGTTACCTATTCATGGGTACCTGGCTACATGCCCAATACTTCAAACTAGCTCAAGCTAAAATTCATAGATTTATTGCATAGAAGAAATATTGAGCCTTCTTGATGCTATGCTCCATGTAGCCACCTCCAGCAACGGAGAGCCTACAGCCTCCCTCTTCTCACCCCCCCCCTCCTACTAAAGCGCCCCCAAAGACCCCACCTTTAAATAGTAACTGCTGCAACCTCTCTGGAGTAGGGCTGAAACGAAGTCTTTGGAAGCCAATCCAATTGGAACCAAGCCAATCAGTGATTTGATTATTACAGACTATACAGACATTATCTGCCAAAGCCAGAACTGCAGAAAAAAACTCTACCTTGAACAAATTACGACTAGTCTAGTACTTCAGCAGGAAGAAAAAAAATACCCACAGCAGCACACACAGAAAACTGCACAGGTTTTAACATGGGGAGAAAACATCCTATTTGAGTCTTTAAGATAATACAATGACATGCTTTGTAGTATGATATTCCTGTCCCCTTTCAGCATTATCTTAGCTTGTGTATCTGCGACTACTTTTAAATCCCAGTCTGATCTTCCTGAGAATCCAATTGTGGCATATCCTGCGGCAGTGAATTCCATAGATCAGATGTATAGTGCTTAAAGAAGTATTCTGTCATGCCATGGGAGTAACTTTAGACTAAATTCTAAGGGAGATACTGAACCGTGTAAACTCTGCTCCCCTATCTCTAGAATTGTGGGGGAAAGTAATTTGTGGGGGACACATACCTCTTCATTTCCCTCTATATTAATTACTCCCATATGTCATGCTGAAATTGGCTACCTACCTTTTTAAAAACCTTTTTATGCTATGTGTAGGCTAGAATAAAATGGTGGTGTGTGTCTCCGAGTTGCTCATTTTTTTTGTTTTGAAACCAAACCGATTAGCTCCTGTCCCATCTAGACTAAAATTTGGAGGTTAAACTGTGCTAAGACGTGGTAGCTGGTCAAGAGAACACTCGGTTCCCCCACGTTTCATGGGTTAATATAGAGCTTGTCCAGACCATGACCTGCAACCATTTATGCATGAATCGTTCTGTTGCCTTCAGTGGGACTTCCTACATAAATATTTGTTTGTAGGATTGGAGACTTTGTTTTTTAAATATTGGCTATCAATTTTTTTAAAGTGGCTTTCGTGGTGGTGGTGGGGTGTGTGTGTACAATAGAACATATCCCCATATGAGACATGTGCACAGGGCATATGTTTTTTGTCCAGAGATGTGAGGGTTCTGGCATGCACAGAACAGCTCTTGAGTGCTGAACAGGCATACTCATGTCCCCCATTCAAGCAGCAGGGGGCAGAAGGCATGTTCAGAATAAGAAAGGATCCAAATTAGAGAGGTTTTACTGTGCTTTTCTCTTCTTTTATCTGGGCTAAATAACCTCAGTTTTAACAACCTCTGATAGAGTAAAACTCAAAATGTGTGTCTGTACTGATGCAAAAGAAATAATCATTGGGTGTTATCTCGTTTGATAGCCAACTACTCCAGTGAGCACACAGGTTGCACAGACTCTCTGTGTTTGGTTTGTGCAGCCGCCTTCATAGCCCCCAATCACACATTTAGTGCTTCCAGCCCCCTGCCTGTATTTTGTGTGCTTGCGGCAGCTTCCACCGGTGGTGCTAGTGATCTCCCTCCCAACAGCCACCTCTTTGCTGAGAGGTGCACTAGAGATATTCCCTCCTTCCCCAACTCTCAGCTGGCTGGGCACTCTAGGTGGGACTCTGTGCAGGGACGGATCCAGACGGGGGGGGGGGGGGGGGAGAGCTGAAGTCCAAAGTTAGCAATGCTCTGGCCAGATTAGGTCCCACCTCTAGCCCCACCCCCTGCCAAGCAAGCACCATGGCAGCTTCACCCTTGACCAGACACAGAGACAGACACACTGCCCCCCCAACTCACTGGATCTGCCAGCACAGTCCTGGGAATTCTCCTCAGGCCCATGGGCCAAATGCAGATGTGCATTTATGTGGCTTTTTTCCAGTTCCTAGGCCACTTAGATGATTGGTGTGTGCTTGCGCCAAAAAATCACGTGCCCTTTAAAATCTCAATCCCACCCCTGTACCACCAAGCACCTGCCCATTCCCCCTCCACCTCACACCTCCTCCCCCCAGCCCTGCCCCATAAATCCCACCATGCCCCCTCCCCAGGGCCAGCAATGTTGCCTGGCAGGCTTGCTGCCGCCCTCCACCCCCCAATCACATTTCCAGCATTTTTTAAAACACCTACAATCACAAGACTAACCGTTAAATCTCAGGATTTGAAAACCTCAGTTTTATCCCAAGCATCACATTTCTAACATTTTGAAAACACCTAAAATCACAAGACTAGTAGCAAACTCAGGAGCTGAAAGCACAAATTCTCACAATTTCCCACTTTAACATGGGAATCACTTTAACCTGGGACATAAGCACTGCTGTGGCAGGTGGCAGAGAGAATAGAGGAGATGCAGGTTTGGGGGTGGGGGGAAGGTGAGAAGGTAGGGGGCGCTGGGTTTGGGGAGGAAGGCAGGGGCACTGGGATTGGGGGGGAAGGCAGAGGGGCTGGCTGTTGAGATTGGGTTCCTCATTTGAGCCCCCTGCTGCTGCCTCAGGGCCAGGATGGCCCTATTCCAGCNGGGGGTGGGGGGAAGGTGAGAAGGTAGGGGGCGCTGGGTTTGGGGAGGAAGGCAGGGGCACTGGGATTGGGGGGGAAGGCAGAGGGGCTGGCTGTTGAGATTGGGTTTTGGGGAACAGGCTGGGGGCCCTGAGTTTTGGGGGGATGGGCTTAGGCTGCCCAGTGCCCAGCAACCCCATCTACTGGGCTGCTGCTCTTCTGCTCTGCTCTGCTCTTCGCCTGAGCCACCTGCTGCTGCTGCCTCAGGGCCAGGATGGCCCTATTCCAGCCGACCTGGCCACCTCCATTCTGTGTGGGCGGGGCGCCGGACACAGTTGGGCAGCCTGGGGGCTGCAAGTACCAGCCTGGGCCCCACCGCATGGCCTTCTCCTCTCTGGTCTGCGCATGGGTGGCAAAGCCTCTGTTTGCCGCCCCCCCCCCAAAGCGGTGCTGCAGGGGTGGCACCAGCGGCTGCACACTGCAGCACTGCTTGTGGGGGGCAAACAGAGGCTGCAGGGGCGCTTGCGCCGGTGCTTGCAGCCCCGAGGCTGCCCCGCCTGTCCCTGCTGCTCCCGCCCCCCCCTCATGCAGCGAGCGAGCCCTACAGCCCCGCATGGCAGTGAGGGGAAGGAGCATGGTAAGAATTTTAAAAGCCCTGCCCTCAACCACGTGGGGTCAAGCATGATGTTAGCCATGGCTGACCAATAGGGGGCTGAAGGGCTGGCTTGTCCCCTCCCCCACCCGGAAGTAGCCGGGGCTCTAAAGCCCAGCGGTCCCTGCCGCAAGCTGAGAGCTGCGGCCAAAGGGCGTGGCACCTTGGGGCACTTCGGGGCCACAGGGGACGTTTTGGTGTGGTTCTTTTTGTTCAGGGCTAGTGAGGAAGGGTGGGGGTGTAGGAGGGGTGGTTAGAGGGATTGGGGGGGCAGGGTATCCCAGTGACTCACCCTGGTGACAGCAGGGGGAGTATTGGGAAGGTTATTGGTGGTGAGAGGGGGGGGCCCCACCCTGGTGACAGCAGGATGGCCGGGGGGACGGGGGAGGTTTTAGGGGTGGGGGGAAGGCCACAGGGCGAGCAGCCAGGTTTGGGGGGCCAGAATCTGGTGGATGGAGGGGAGGGTGTGGCTATAGGGATGGTTCTTGGGCGAGGACGGTATGGTCCATGGGGTCGGATGGCTTGCGCCCCTAGGGGACCGAGGTGCCTGAGGGAGGTGCAGGTTGCCATCCCCCCACTGGGGGTGAGGGAGGAGCCGGGTCCAAGGTCCACACATGGGAGGCTGTTGTTGCTAAATGCGAGGTCCGTTGTTAACAAGGCCCCAATTGTCTGGGATATAATCTCGGATGGGGCCGTGTATTATGGAAACCTGGCTGGACGAGCTGGATGGTCCAATTTCGGCCGATCTCATTCCGGCCGGGTATGCCGTGCAGCATCAGCCCCGCATGGATGGCCGGGGAGGTGGTGTAGTGATTATTTTTAGACAGGACTGGCCTGTCGGGCCCTTTCCTGTCCGGCGGCAT
>QEPC01008027.1:2136995-2158729 GCA_003113815.1 Sphenodon punctatus | reverse complement strand
TCTCCTCTGTTGTCCTTCTCTTCCCTTTCATTCTCTTCTGAGAAGAGAATGAAAAGGATGCCATGAAAATCGAGGATTCAGGATAAAGGTAGACAATGGCAATGTAATCTATTTTTGTAACCTGCTATGGTTAATTTGGACCCGGTGGGAGAGGGTGGATGGGACCCCAGTAAGAGGGCTCTCTATCCCCCAGTGGGAGTGCTTCACACAGCAGCAAGGAGTTCCCAGCGTTAACTAATGTAATGTCCATCCAATGTTAACCCTGGGAACTCCTTGCTGCTGGGTTAAGCCACGCCACTGACCTACTGTTGCTCCTGGCTCCGGCCCGCCGGTGGCAAAGTTTCCGGCAGAAGGTTCAATCCACCCACTATCCCACCAGCCTCAAAAACCACCAGCCGCCACTGACACCCAGAAATCTGGGTGTTCATGCATGGGTGAGTCACGTGTAAAATCCACAATGGAGGTGGGTGTGCATGCGCGCTCCCGCGAACGCACACCCACCTCCACCCATCACCCACGCTCGGAGCAACCAGTGAAAACGACAGTTGCTCCATGCGTGGGTGATAGGTGGAAACCGGTGTGCACCCGTCTACACCCTCCCACCCACTGCACACGGGCTGGTGTGAACACTGACACGCCCCTCCCCCATGCCGTGGCCTGTGTAAAAAGGGCCAGTGAAAGAGGAATGAGAAACTGAGAGCATAAATGTAGCTAAACTGAGTGTTTGGATCGACAAAAATAATATTTTTTTTCTACTGCAAATGAGTACAGCAGAGTAAATTTGTATATACTGGATTAGATTTTACATGGGGAAGTTAATGAGGTTAAGAATAGAGAGCTTACTACTTTTATGTAAAGCATATATGAAAGTAAAGATTCACTTGCAGCTAATCTGTACTCTTTCTTTTACCCAGAAGTAATTTACATTGATAAGCAGAAAATGGTTTTTTTATCCAAACTGGATGTAATTTTTCAGATTTATGTGTAGTTCTTAATTATTTCCTCCATTACCAAAATGATTTCCCTGAATAATTCATTCTGATTCCACACGGTCCTAGATAGATTTTTCAGGTGCTTCATCTCAAAGGCAACATCCACTGGATAAAAAAACCCTCTGGCATCATACAATTGCTTGCTCCCCTCTGACCACTGCCTAGATGATGTCTGCTTCTTATGGGCTGGCATGTATAGTCTCAGAGGTACAAGAGCTAGGAGTAACAACAGAACTGATAGTGGACTGCTGTGGATTCTGTTGTCACATTTTGGCCCAGACCTCACTTGCATCTATGTGCAGGTGCTGCCAGATGCTGGCCCAGGATTGCTGTGACCTTGGGAAACCTCCCCTATCATAGCCCAGGCTATCATGTCTGTTCCTGGGCTGGTAGACATGGCCCGGGTTGGGTCCACCATGGCTGGCTTCATTGGTCACCTGTCATTTATTCAATTTTTATTTTATTCAATAACTTGTATCCCACACCCTCCAGCCCTACGGCAACTTGGGGCATGGCACTGGGCGCAGCACAGGGGTGAGGCTGGCTGGCTGCACATTCAGCATGCTCCCCACCCTCCCTGGTGGCTCGGCCGCGGGCATGTGTGGCTCCCCAACATGGTCCGGACCACGTTCATGGCAGCTTTACAGCCACGCTGGCCGCATGTCTGTTTTTATCCGATATGTGTCTTCTGCTTCCAGCTTCTCTCCTGCCTCTACAGGAAGCAGATGTTTGTATGTTGAAAGCAGTTCCTTAGACAGGATGCTGAAGGGCAAATACTTCACCAGCATGTGTGCTGTCAGAAGCTAGTCTGGTTAGTATGAAGATGAAGAAGATGGGCATACTTACCGTAAGCTGTTTATGGGACATCTATTCATTTCAGGGAAGTCATGTTTTCCAGGGATTTAATAAAAAATTTGTTACATGGTGCCTACTAAATGGGCTGAACTACCAAGGAAATAAGTAGGAGTCATTTTTAAAGTGTTGGAGGAAAATTGTGAAGATCAAGTGATAACCTGGCCTTTTAATGCTTCCTTCCTACCTAGCAGAATATTTCATTTTTTCATGAACATTGTTTACTTGGGACCAGAGTTATAATGTTACTCGTGTAGTTCAAATGAATAGCAAAGGTGCTAAAGGGTTTGAAACACAACTCATAAACAAAGGTTAAAGCTGAAGGTGACTGGTATATATATTATTGATCTTCTAGACAGAGCGGTGGTTCTCAAGCTTTTTGAGCCACACCCCCTTCCACTTGTCTGTTGTGTTTGAGGGCCTTCCACACCACACGTGCGCACACATCTTGCTCCTTATCTTCCTATTGCTTCCCTTTTCTCTGCCTCTTGCACTGTCTCTCTTTCCTCCTTCCCACCCCATTATTTTGGAGATTCCCCTTAGCTCAGTGAGTGTGGAGCTAGGTGTTTGCCAGATGGGGTCCTTCTCATGGGGTCCTGCAGAACACCTTCCCTTCCCTCCCCCACTGTATGAGAACCTAGGTTCTAGAGAAAAGGCTAAGAATTCAGTCTTCTGGGATAACATCCATGCTGGCAGTTAGTGTAGGTGCAAGTCCCATTCACTTAAGTATATAGCTGCCATATATGCAATCTCTTTTTTAGGACAGTTATTAAAAAAAAAAAAAAAACACAACAACATGTTGCAGGGCTTACATTGGCACCTTAGGCTACACAACTTCTAAACAGGGATTCTTCCTGCCCATTTTGCCAGCTTTAGGTGCTAATTCAGGCCCAGGAACATGCATTTTTCATAAGTGTCCTGAAAAAAATTGCATATATGGCACCCCTACTTAAGTAGGGCATGTGCCTGTCTTAACTGCTAGTGAGCATGCTATCTCACCAGTGGATTATGCTGTAAGTGGGGCTGGGGAGGGAGTGATAAGCTTTCAGGCATTCAAAAGACTGATATAACTGTTAGTCCTGTCTTGCTGCAGGTTCCATCTGCCTTGCTGCCTTGCTCCCATTCCTACAATTCTAGCATTAGGACCATTTGCTGTAAGGTACTATTCAGCATGATTAATGGTGACAGAATCTGCCCTTTCAGTCCTCTTTGTGACAGTCTGGAAGCAATGCTTAGATCTTTCTGTACAAAAGCAAGATCAGGGGAAGTCTGAATCAAGGATGACAGGAAAACCCCAACTGTTGTGAAAATTCTTCTGAGCTTAAAACTGGATTGAGACTTCATTTCAAATTGAAATTTTGAAACTGAACATTTGTAGGGAAAAAAACCTTCACTTTAGAATAAGCTGGAGTGTATTTTACTCACAGCCTGACAAACGAGGACTTTTATTGAAGTTTCTTATGAGGAATTCTGAATGCACACTAAGACTCTGACTTCGACTCAGGCTTATTTCACAAGGTAGACTCTGCATAATCAGATGTACACGATGGCATGGCTTTGTAACTTGGCTCAAGATGTCTGCTAACGAGTCTAACAGTTATAATCTGGAACAAACTTTTTCTGGTGCTACATCTTAAAAAGTAGAAATTTGATACAAATTGAAACTACTTTTCATGAAACCCCTTGGGAAGAGGATTTCTTATGTAATACTGAGTTTAATGCTTGATAAATTTGGAATTCTGGTTAATGTCTGCATCAGGTGGTTAAGTGCAGGTGTGTATGCATTGGTAGAGGAACCAAACAGCAATACTAACTAACTGGGGAAGCTGCTTCTAGGGATGTAGTGGAAGCTCTGTTCTAAAAGCAAAATGAAAGTCATTTGTTTTATATATTACTCCGTTTTACAGTACCCAAAAATGTCCTATGGGAACTACATTACCAATAGAGATGTAGTCTCTGCCCCAAATGGATATGCCATAAAACTTGGCCATGATGTGACAAATTAGAATAACAAAGTATGGGGAGAGATTATATTAATGTATAAAAAGCAAAATTCTGATGATAAAAGTAAGGCATCTCTGAAGAAGATATAAGGATTCTTGTAATAGCGCTTGTTCTCTCATGAGTACACTGGTGTATACATTTCGTATTCATTGTTTTAAATGGAAAAGCACACTTAGTCTTCTATTAGCAAAAAAAAAAAAAAAAAGGTAGTGGGGAGAATGGCAAAGTAGATATTAGCAACTACAATGCTTTCTTGTTCCCCTCGCCCCCAACTCCAGTGCTCCTCCATTATGAAAGATGTAGAATTGATGATATATGGAGGGAAAGCAGCTGGTCTAAATGAAATGTAGACCACTGGAAAGTCCATGGATTTTCAAGTAGAAAGTTAATACAGAAGTGTGGCCTGGTGGACAAAGTGTTGGACCTGGTCCTGGGAGACCCCGATTCAAATCCCATTTTAGCCGTGAGCCCTCTGGGTGGCCTTGGGCAAGTCTTTATCTCTCTGCCTGAGTTCCCCATCTGTAAAATGGGTTGATGAGGGTGAACTAGATAAGAATTGGAAAGAACTTTGAACACTGAAAGTGCTATATGAATGATCAATAATAAATAAGACAGAATGCTGTTTACCTCAGTATACACTAATGCTACACAGCTTCTAAACAGACACTGTTCCTGTCCATTTTGCCAGTCTTGCCAAGGAATGGTGAGTAGCCAGTAAGAAGGCAGGAATACGTTTTTGCTTGGATCACCTGAGATTTGCTTCTAGAGTCGGGGCTTAATTTGTGAAGTGGTTTTCCAGGACTCAAACACAGAAATTAAATTTGGGGTAGGGTGGGGAGGTGGAGCTTTGGGAAACGTTCCCAGTTAGGTGTGCACCCCAAAATGTGAAAGACCAGGCAAAGGCCAATATTGTCCATTTCAGGGTTGGAAACAAAAGCACAAAATCTCCTGGATTTGGTTTTCATTAGTGACTTTCTTACCCCATCTCCTGCTCTAGAACTCTAGTTTTGTAGAGAGGTAGGGTGGTCCAGTGGTTGGGTTGCTAGATGGACACTAAGGTTCAGTCTCCTGCTCTGACAGGCTTTGGGGTGGAGGCATGGTTTCTGGGGCATGGATGTGGCTTCTTGGGCATATTTGGGTCCCAGCAATTCATTTTCTTTTTTTTACAAATTAAGCATGGGTTATAATGAGATCCGATTTCCCTGAAATATTCATGTGACTTGGAGCACTACAGCCTCTTTCTGATTCTGTGGGTCTGTTCACATGGAAAATGCTTTACTCCATATTAAAGCTATTTATGGCTGCTCCTGCCCAGAGGCTTAAATTTTTTTCCTGACAGAAACTCAATGAAAATGGTCACATGGACAGTTAGGTGGTGATATTTTACCCCCAGGATACATTTCTATGCAATAATCATTGAATTACAGTTGCAGGAGGTAATTTAACCCCCAGGTTAATTATACACAAACAGCTTTACCCTGTTACCCCAGGTAAACTAACCGTACACATAGGCTGTTACTCATTTAAAGAGTATTTCATGTGAATAGATCCATGTTTCTGCACGTTCCCCCTAGAAAGATATCAGTGGGAATCTGTGCCCAAGCAACTAGGCAGAGTTCCTTCTGTACTCTCCTTCTGGCTGTTTTTTTGTGTTTTTTTTTTTTTTTCTGTAGGAGTGTAGAATCCACACCAGTGTAACTAACAGTTTGCATTAATATGCAAATATATATTTTTCTCCATAACTTTCTATTGTCCCCTTCACCTTGCCCAGAAGCATACAAGTGTGAGTAGATGATAAAGGAAAAGCTTTCATTTGAATAATTTCACTTTCCATAAAGAAAGTTTTGAGGCTCCAACATCAAGAGGTGCTCAATTTTCAGTCAGGATTGGGCAAAAGCACGTTTAATCTACAAAACTCCACTTTATTGCTGCAGTTCAGCCTCTTTTGCACAAGCTAAATTGGTGCAATGCTTAAGCACTTGAATGCTTGGTTAACCTGCTCTGCCACAAAATTACATCAAGGGTACTGCTACAAAGCATGTTTACCCCATACCTTCAAGATGTAGGAGGTAATTCAAGGTTGACGGGGGATGATGACTTTACACATTATGGTGCATATGGGGTAAACATGCTTAGTAGTAGTACCCTAGATATTGTTCCGTAGCGCAGCAGTTTGTCCAAGCATTCAAGTTACTACATGCTTTTGTTGTCCCTCTATGAACTCTGATCACCAGGGGAAGGCCATCAGTTGGCAGCATAAATCGAGTGCTATCCCTCTTTGGATGGAAACAGAAGTGACAGTGTTGCAGTGGCAACCAGATGCAGGTCAGGCCAGGCAGCAGTGGTAGACATGGTCTGGACTGGGTCAGGGCGCTCACCAAGTTCCTGCGGCTGGGCTGCTAGGGAGGATGAGGAGACGCAGGGATGTGGGGCCAGCCGGCCCCGTCTCTGCACTACACCCTGCACCACACACCCTGCCATGGCAGGGAGTGATGACGGCCAATGACAGATGCCATGGTGGACCCAATCCAGGCGTGGTCATGGTGGGCCACACCACACGTGATAGCCCGCTGTGGCCCACTTTGCCCTGATCAGGCAGAGGCTAGCCTGGACCGTGATCTGGAGCTAATCCCAGGGTCAGAGTCCGAGCTAGCTTCTGACACAGCCTGGGACAATCCTGGGCCAACATCTGGTGGCTCCTCAACAGATGTGCTGGTGGCTTGTGGAACAAAGTGTGGAAAAAGCAGGTCACAGCGGGCTACTGTTACTTTTATTTATTTATTTTTTTATTATCAAATTTGTACGCTGCCCCCTCCTGCTAAAAGCATTTCAGGGCGGCTAACAACATATTTAAAAAATCAACAATAATACAATTTAAAAACCCCACAGTAACACAAATTACCCCCCAACCCACCCAGCCCATCTCCCTCGGGAAAGGCACGGCGGAACAGCCAGGTCTTGCATTGTTTATGGAAAGAGGGGAGGCTGGTGGTCAGGTGGACCTCTGGTGGGAGGGAGTTCCACAGCTGCGGCACGGCCACAGAGAATACTCTCTGCAAGGTCGACACCTGAGAAACCCAGGGGACCTTGAGGAGGGCGCCCCCGGCCAACCTCGGGGACCGATCCAGCATCTGGAGGGTGAGGCGGTCCTGCTGGGCCCAGGCCGTTTAGGGCTTTAAACGTCAACACCAACACCTTGAATTGGGCCTGGAAGACTATTGGCAGCCAGCGCGGAGAGTGAAACACCGGTGTAATGTGCTCACGTCGGCCTGTCCCCATTAGGAGATGAGCCGCCACGTTCTGCACCAGATGCAGTCTCCGAACCAGTACCAAGCGTAGCCCCACATAGAGTGCGTTACAGTAGTCCAGTCTTGAGGTAATAAAAGCATGGCTAGTCGTGGCCAGATCGAAGTCTGAGACATACGACTGAAGCCGACATTCCAAGCAGTAAAGCCTCGAAAACCCATGTTCTCTCTGTGGCTAACTCCTGGGTTTGAGTGAACAAATATAATGCTTGCCCCTGTATCTGGCAGCTAGAACAGTGGCAAGCATTCTGTCTAGAGACATCTGGTGTGTACTGTAATGGAGTTGGTGTAGAGGTCCATTGCAGGCAAAGCTGAAGAAGGAGGAGGTAAATCCAGTATTGGAGGAGGTGTAGCTGGGGTGGGTGTCTGCCCTAGCAAATCTGTACTTCTGCTGTGGCCTATGTAAAGCCATTGAAGCTGGGGTGCAATATGGGGAAGCCTTCAGGGCTTCCTTAGCCAGAACTGGAGACTACGTTCCACCCAAAATAGAGGATTTGCAAGTCATTGGCCCATTTTAAATGGACCACGGAGACGCTGCGGTCTCTGAGGGATGGGTGAAGGCGGCACATGGATGCACACCTATCTCCACCCATCTTTACGCATGGAGGCACCTCCCGTTTTCCCCAATGCCTCTGTGTGTGGCCGATGCGTGGAGGCGGGTGGAGCCTGCATGCACCCCCACCCATCCCTGTCCTGTGGTCACAGACGCCCCTCTCTTGCCCACCCAGTCGCCCACGTGGGCAAGGGGGAGGGAGGCGCATCTTGTATAAAAAGGACTATTGGGTGTTTTCAGACAGACAGGGAGCCCACCAGAGGGCCCACCCCCAAGGCTGCCATTTACCAGCTCCGCTTAGGGCCACATTGTACAGACCAGCGGTATCCCCTGGCCGTGATCTTCCTGCACGGTGGCCCCACCGCCATGGAGCTGTGGGTCACTCTAGTGATGCTCTATGATGCTGAATGCGGCAAAAGATGGATGGGTGCAGAGGTTCGCCGTCAATCCCCCCCAGCAGACAGACAGCAGCACCACGTTTTGCCTTTGCCTGGGTTTGGTCGGCCTGCTCTGCACGACATGCTCCTGGATCTTGCAGTGTATGCCGTACTCCGGAGCAGCAACAACCTGCTCCATTTTTTACATCTGGTAGGCGCCCTTCACACAGACCAGTAAACCTGGGAGTGACAGTGGCATCCATGGGCAGATCTGGAGCTGTTGTCAGTCTGTTTATGCCCATTGTATTTCTGCTACTGCCAGGATGGACCAGGCCCAGAGACCTGAGAGGGCTTATTCACTTGAGCAAGGGTGGTTGTATCAGAACCTGGAAAAACTTGCCTTCCCCTGAAACTGAGGTGTTAATGAGAGTTTATGTTGAATAGCTTTAAAACAGGGTTTGAATTTTTAATCCATATTGGAATATCTTTAAACATAGTGGAGCCATAAAATATGAAGTATGCATTTTAATTTTAATATATTTATTTAGTAGAGCCTTTGATCAACCTATAAGTCATGCTAGTGGAGAGCTAATGTGATTTCCAGTCAAACTCTTTCCTAATTTTCACCTGGAGAAATACCATTTCATTCTGAGAGTCACATGAGGAGATGTGTATGAAGTGCTATGCTGACTCCAGTCTGAAAATTTCCACTTGTAGCTCTCCTGGATCATTCCCTGAACTTGTATTCTTTTTAGGGCTGAAATTTGATTCTCACTTTTCTTGGTGAGAGTTGGGGTTCTTGGCTTATTATTACAAATGAGAATGAGCTGAGAAACTTGTCTGGATTCTCGCTGAGAACATCAAGAGTCTCAAGACAGTCCTCCCTCCCCCTGCACCAAAAAGGGCCTTTTACAGCCCCCTCCGTCCCATCATGTACTCAACTGATTGCTCCAGCCGCTGGGTCTCCCACTGCTCCGCTTCTCTGTGAGGGAACAGCAAAAATTCAAAAAATCACTGCGCAGAAAGCATAGCCCTGGCAGCCATTTTGTGCCAGTGCAGTGATTTATTTATTTATTGCAAGATATCTTGTGAGATCTTGTACTGGGGCCGAGATCTCGACGGGTTCTTAGTCCTGGCACAAAATCTCGCGAGAAGGACTTCTCATTTCAGCCCTAACCTTTTTCCCTTCCAGAGACTACTTTGAAACTATCTTGGAGTACAAGCTCCAAGGGCCACATAGAAGTTGGTGTACGGGTGCTTAAGGGGTGCACCCAGAAACAGGAGGGTCCAGACTCCAGATCATGGATCTGTGCCATGGATCTCTGTCGTCTAACCTTGGGCCTAGTGGTCAAATGTGGCCTGTGTCTAGTTTTATGTGGTGCCCTCATCTCTGTTCCCTTGCCCTGAGCTCAATCTTTCGGTGCTTGGAGGTAAGAACTGGATCCAAGGACTAGAAAGGCACCACATAAAACTAGCCACAGGCCACATTTGACCACTAGGCCTGAGGTTCCCATTCCCTGCCCTAAACCTGGGATTCCTAGAGTTTAGTTGATGTATATAAGTCCCCGAAACAATGAATTCTAAACCTTTTCGAAGTTTTCTTTTTGCAACCACTTAACCACACCTCTGATAAAAAGACATTTGGTAAAAACAGATGTGATGGTGACCCGCTGTGGCCTGGGACCCACTGGCATGCCTGTTTACACGCTGCCAGATGTTAGCCCAGGACTGCCGTGTGTGTGTGAGAGAGGTGGCTAGCCCAGGCTGTGTCCTCAGAGGACAGTCCAGGCAAAGGGCAGCCCACGCGACCTTACATGGATTATTTGTTTTTGTTTTGTTTACACACACAATCTCCCAAAGGGTGAGGGCGGCTTACAATAATAAAAACACAATACAATGAAAAACCTTAAAATACATTACAGAAAACTAGGGCTGAACCATTGAGTGATTAATCGGTTAATCTGTCTAAAACCGATTAAAAATCTGTCCCCCGATTAATCGGTTAGTTGCCAGGATCTTCTGACAGTCCATAGTTCTGAGTCCATAGCTCAAGGGGCTGGGGAACACGTTCCAGCAGAAGGCACATTTACCCAATGCACGCAAATTAGGCAAATCTATGCAAATGTGTATAAATTTATGTACATTTATGCAAATTTTAATCACTTGATCGGCCAATCAACAAAGGCTTAATGTATTAATCAACTAAAATTTCTAATTGGGTTGCAGCCCTACAAAAAACCCTTCCCTCGTTCCAAAACCACCCACTCCAACCCAACCCCCCCAAAAAAACCTCTTGCCCAATCCCTATCCCTGCTCCAATACCCACCTTTATTTAAAAAAATAAAATAAAAATCTTACACCACCTTCAGAAGATGCTCGGGCTCAAGCCACTCTTTGGGGGAAGGGAGTTCCAAAACAGTGGGACAGCGACAGAGAATGCCTCCCCACGAGCTCTTGTTGTATGAAGAAGACTAACAGATGGTAGCCACAGGGAGGCCCTCCCGGCTGACTGCAGGGGCTGCAATGGGACATGGAAGGACGGGCGGGCTTTCAGATATGTGGCTACACGTGGTCAGCTCTGCCATACCTGCATCAGGGCACAGGTTGCCATGGCTGTCCGTCATGGTGAGTGGGCGAGGGCGCTGGGAACAGGGTAGGGCTGGTTGTCCACACACTTGTTTAGCTCACCGCCCTACCTGAGCTATGTGAGCAGTGGGGTGGCTCTCCGGCCATGGGCTGGTTTGTTCGGTGTCCTGACCCAGGCCGTGCTGGCTGCAACTTCCTGCCCTGGACCAGAAAGCTGCCATGCTGCCCACACGTCTGTCTGTTCTAGGGAAGGAATACTATGCAGCTCCTCCTAACTGGTTAACAGGAACTATGGAAAATGATTGTAACATTGTGTGTAAAAACACATCCCTGGAAGTACAACCATTGCTTGAAACATCACTTCAAGACTGCAGGGTTTTGGTCCCAGGTGTTCACAATACCATTCTCAAATTGAATTGTTTGCAGAAAAGATGTTGAGGTCTGACCTCCATTATGTATCTACAGCTCCAGTGGCTTAGTGGAGGAGAGATGGCACAAGGTATAAATGGAATACAGAATTTGGTACTTGTGTGTAATTTTTGCATTGGCACCTCTGTCTGCAAGTCTTTAATCCTGTAGCATTGGTGTAGATTAAAGCGATACATGGCTAGATCTGGGTTTAATAAGGCAAATTACAGTTAATATCTTGTGAAGAGCGAACTACTTTAACATGATACACTGCTTTGTCTGTGGGTGTAAACTAAACTCGAACATGGAAAACTTTTAAAATTCTCTGTGCTGGATTCAAGTTTTGCCTCTTCCCTAAATTCACTTGGGGGTGTCACAGGGATGAACAGGCAGTCCCTGAATGGCTGGGACACGCATCGGAGCAAGCAGGGGATCCGAATTCCTTCTTAGTCCATGGCTGGTGTTGGGTTCTGGAAGGCAGTTTGAAAGCATGAGCAGTACAACTGGGTAGCGAGGAGAACTTGAACTCGTAGTCAAGTGGCGGACTGAGGTCAGTTACTGGGAAAACTGTCCAAGGGAAGTGGGCAAGTGGTAGCTGGATTCATGGCTGGAAGCTGGAGTGGATTGAGGGAGTCAAGGGCTGGGTTCATGGCTGGAGGAGACTGAAGTAGGCATGATAAAGGAGTGGAGCAGAGCTATCGGTGAGCCAGGGCAGAAGATCTGAACAGTTGACGGACCAATGAGGAAATGATTCCCTTCCCCTTATGTCAGGAAAGAGAAACTCCATGCTCCTCCCCCTTGGCTCCAGGGTTTCTCCTTATTGGCCAAGAACAAAGCACATGGCCGTGTGTTGGTGCTACATGCGGTGCAGCATCTTTCTGGCTAGTGGATGGTAATGGTCCCAGTGCTACTTGGGGTTCAGTGCCATCCTGACTAGCGGATGGCATTCCCAGGTCTGGTTCTATTGGAGGTTCTATGGCATCCCAGGTAGTAGATGGCGTTTCTGTGTCTGGTGCTATCTGAGGCGCTGTACAATCCTGTCTAGTGATGGCACCACAGTGCCCTGCGGGGACCCAGGAGTAGCAGAGCAGGTGATCGGGGGAGGGGGGGAATTCTTCTTTTTATAGCCTTCAGTCCGTTTATTCGGACTCAGGGAGCGATCTCCCTCGCATCCACTAGGAGGCAGCACAGACTTTCCACTGGGCATGCGTAGGGAGCGCTCCCTCGCTTCCCCAGTCGAAAGTCTGCCTCCGTTCGACTAAGTTGTGCAGCAGGGGTGCTCCGCACCCCCACTGGACTTTCTTCGACCCTGCGGGGTTTTTTCTGGATAAAAGCAGTCTAGCCCATAGGGCATTAAAAGCCTCTGCCTCGGTGCCGGCCCCCGGGTACGGCCCGGGTTTTGTTCAGGCTCCTCAATTCACTCCGGTGCCGGCTCCTGAGTACGGCCCGGGTGCCCACAGCGCAGGATCCGACCCCAGGGTACGGACCTTCTTACAGCGCGTGGGATGGCGGAAACAGCTAAGACCCGCCGAGCCGCCGCCATTAAGGCCGCAAAGCGGCAAAAAGAAGCCTCAGCCCCGGAGCGCGAAAGTGAAACCGCGCGGGGCAGCTCCATACAGGCCGCGGTCCCCGCAGATCGCGTAGAGGACACGCTGGCTGACTCCAGGGAGGAGCGGCAGGTCTCTGAGGCTGAGGAGCTGGAAGCACAGGAGGAGGCAGAATCTTCTGTCTCCTCGCAAGTAAGGGGGCATGGGGAGGTGGATCCCTTTCAATCCCTCCAGATGGACGCACTAAAGGCCATGATGGGGGTCCTCGTGCGTATTGAAAAGAACCAGAAGCGGGCTCGCTCTGGTTCCCCTCCCCCTTCTCACTTTAAGGGCTCCTCAAAAAAGGCGGGAAAAGGCAAACAGGCATGCAAGCCTGCCCATAAAACTCCCCCCAAGCTCTCTCTCAGGGATCTTTTAGGATCATCCTCAGAGGATGAAGGGCCCCTCTCGGAGGAGGGGGAAATTCTGGACTCTTCTTCAGACCAAGAGCCCCCACCTCAACCCCCACGCAAGAAGCGCAGGGGAGAAAGACAGACCAGATCCCCTTCCCCCTCACAATCTTCGGGGGGATCAGGGGAGGAATTGGCCATTTCTGCCAGTACAGGGGAACAGGACGCCCCCGGGTGGGAAGATGTCCTTTCCAAGGGGCACAAGGAGGCTGGCAGAGAGCTCCCATCTGAACAAGGCCCCAAGCTCCTCCGGAGGGCGCAAAGGGTACTTAGTGTAACCCCTAGCGCGCAAAAGAAAAAGGATTCAGACTCCTCCTCTGAGGAGGAGGACTCAGATAGGGAATATATCCCTAAGCTGCATGGCAGTGGGAAGGGAGTGATTTTGGACAGAGCATTTGAAAAAATAATTAGAGCTCAGTGGAAGCAGCCCACCAAGCCCTCTAAGCTCTCTAAGGTCCAACAGGCTCTGTATTCGTTCACTAAACAGAACGATCCCATTTTCAAACCGCCTAGAGTGGATGCCGCCGCAGCTTCACTGGCCCGCCAATCTGTATTCCCCTCATCAGAGGATCTGTTACCTAAAGACCCGACAGACAAGGGTATCGAAGTTGGGCTTCGAAAGAACTACGAAGCCTTGGCATACAATCTACAAATAGCTACCACCGCTTCATATGCTTCCAGAGCCATTATGAAGTGGTTTAAGTTAGCCAAGGACCCCAACATCTCAGTGGCATTGTCACGCAAGATGGCAGCCAACGTTACAATGGCCCATGCCTTTCTTATGGATGCCTCCATGGACATGGTCACATGGTCGGCTCGAGCCATGGCAGCTAATGTAGCTGCGCGCAGGCGTCTCTGGCTACGATCGTGGCGAGCAGACTCCCACGCAAAGAATCTGCTGGTTAACAGTAAATTTAAAGGAGGAAAGCTATTCGGCCAGGCCTTAGATAAGGCTCTCACTGAGGCCTCTAATAAGGACAAAAAGCATTCGCTTAACCAGGTGCAGGCCTTTAAAACCTTTTTTAGGCCGTTCCAACGTTTTAATCAGCCCCACAGGCGACAGTACTACTCACACAATTCATGGTCTCAACCACAGAGAGGCAGAGGCCAAAGAGGACGAGGATCCAGACCTCAAAGATCTAACTTTCAATCCTCATATTCCAGACGACCAGGATCTCCGTCTCGTAAACAGGAATCCTGACTCCTTGGACACTTCCTCCCCAGACTCAGTTCCTCTGGGGGGAAGACTCCACCTGTTCACCGAGCAATGGCAACAATCGATTTCCGACGCCTGGGCCATCCAAACAGTATCGCAAGGATACTCAATCGAACTCAGAACCAAACCAAGGGACTTCTTCCGAATATCCCCCATGTCGGTAGCACCGGACAAAAGAAAAGCTATGGAATCCGAGATCGACAGATTACTCAAACTGGATGCCATAGAACGAGTCCCCTGGTACGAAAAGGGAAAAGGCCTGTACTCGCTTCTCTTCTTGGTACAGAAGAAGTCAGGAGAATGGAGAGCGGTACTAGACCTAAAAAGACTGAACAAATTTATCAAGATCCAAAAGTTCAAAATGGAGACCTTGGCCTCAATCTCACTAGCAATCTCAAAGAACGATTGGCTAGCTTCTCTGGATTTAAAGGACGCCTACTTACACGTCCCCATTCTGCCTGCTCATCGTCGATGGCTACGTTTCGCCTACAACGGTCAGCACTGGCAATACAGAGCTCTCCCCTTCGGCCTGGCCACAGCACCACGTACATTTACAAAAATTCTAATACCAATCATAGCCAACCTACGCCTACAGGGAGTGGCTATCTTCCCTTATCTGGACGACATCTTAATCCGTGCAACATCTCGCGAAATGACCCAAGAGCATGTGCACCTCACCGTCAATTACCTGGAACTTCATGGGTTTCAAATCAATTTCAAAAAGAGCCACTTAACCCCTTCTCAGTGCCTCGAACACCTGGGGGTCATCTTCAATACCCAATTAGACAGGGTTTTCATCCCCACCCCCCGTCAAGAGAAAATCAGGACGCTCATAGCGACCGTCCAGGCTCGTCACAAAACCTCTCTGAAAACCTTGGCATCCCTACTCGGTTGCATGATCTCATGCATACGACACCTACAGTGGGCTCGCTGTCACGCCCGCAAACTTCAACAACTGCTCCGACCCTGGCAGAAGCACATAATAGACAACTGCTCGATTTCCATTCCTACACCTCTACAGACCGTCCAGTCCCTCTCCTGGTGGACAGACCCAGAAAGATTCAGCCAGGGAGTTCCCCTTTCGGAACCACACAGAGTGATCTTGACCACAGACGCGAGTCTGCTGGGATGGGGTGCACACATCAACACCGCATTCACACAGGGAATATGGTCTCCAACAGACACCAGCCACAGCATCAATTGGCTGGAACTCAAGGCCATACGACTGGCCCTGTTACACTTCTGCCCCCTGGTAAACGGGCAACACGTGATAGTATTCACGGACAACACCACAGCCATGGCGTATGTCAATCACCAGGGGGGCTCCCGATCCAGACCATTACACAAAGAGGCGATGCTACTGATGAGATGGGCGGAGACCCACCTACTCTCTCTATCTGCCCTGCACATCAAAGGGACAGACAACATCGAGGCGGATTGGCTGAGTCGCCAAATAGTAGATTCGGGGGAATGGTCCCTCAGCCCGTCGGCATTCCGGCAGATAACTCGGAAGTTCGGCAAACCGGAAGTGGACCTATTTGCCTCCCCGACCAACTACAAACTGCCTCGATTCTTCACCAGACATGCTCACCCAAAGGCCGAGGGTATGGATGCTCTCACTCATCCATGGCCGATGGGACTCCTCTATGCCTTCCCTCCCTTTCCTCTGCTCAGTCGGGCTCTTCGACATTGCAAGACACAACTTTCCACGGTGATATTTGTAGCCCCATTTTGGCCTCGCCGCCCTTGGTTCCCGGACCTACTCGCAATGTCACAGGGGACGCGGCTGACACTGGATCTCACACCCGATCTCCTGACACAGGGACCTGTTCTCTACCAAAAGCCGGAGTTCCTCAAACTAACGGCGTGGCTGTTGAAACCTTAGCCCTTCAATCATTGGGGTATTCAGACCCGGTCATCCGGACATTGTTAGCCTCCAGACGTAAATCAACCCATCGCATTTACCAATGTACCTGGAAGGTGTTCGCAACATGGTGTACTGAGCACCGAATAAATCCCCTTAAGCCTTCAGTAGGACAGATCCTTCAGTTCCTACAAGAGGGGCTCGACAAGGGCCTACGTCCCAACACAATTTCAAGACAATTAGCCGCAATTGACAGTACTTTGGGTGCGGCGGGTGGGCCTCGATTCTCAACCCACACACATATTAGACAATTCCTAAGGGCCGCTCGTAAAATTTCCCCCCCGGTGGTGCATAGATTCCCTAATTGGAACCTTAATTTGGTACTCAAAGCTCTAACAGCTCCTCCTTTTGAGCCCTTGGATTTGGTATCTTTGTTTTTCTTATCAATCAAAGTTACTTTTTTGTTAGCCATCACATCCGCTCGGCGGGTGTCAGAGATTGGGGCCCTGTCCGCAGACCCGGCCTTCTGTGTGTTCAGGAAGGACTCTGTTCGTCTCCGTCCAGACCCCTCCTTTGTCCCTAAGGTCTCATCCGCCTTCCATATAGCTCAGGATGTCATTCTGCCATCCTTTTGTCCACGGCCTAGCCACCCTCTGGAAAGAACTTGGCACACATTAGATGTGCGCAGGGCCTTAAAGATTTATTTGCATCGTACGGCCCCTTTCAGGCGTTCCCCCAGTTTGCTGGTTAAATATCACCCTCGCCATAAGGGGGAAAAGGCCTCTAAGCCTGTCATCTCAGGGTGGATCGCCACTTGTGTGGCAGAAGCCTACAAGGCTTCGGGCCTTCAGCCTCCCAATCCTATCCTAGCCCATTCTACCAGGGGAGCAGCCGCCAACGCGGCCTTCTATTCCCGGGCCCCAGTGGAAGAGATTTGTAGGGCGGCCACCTGGAGGTCTCTCCATACCTTCACCAAACATTACAAGGTGGATCTGCACCAATCCGCCGAAGCCGCCTTTGGCAGGCGGGTTCTGCAGACGGTGCTGGGATCTAACTGACTTGTTTCCCCGCCCGTGCCGAATAAACTAACTGCTCTGTTATCTCCCTGAGTCCGAATAAACGGACTGAAGGCTATAGAAAGGGCAATTGGGATTCTTACCTGTGAATTGCCCTTCTGTAGCCTTGCAGGGAGTTTATTCGGCCCACCCGTCTGTTTCTAATTTGCTTCTCTTAAGATAGTTTGATTGTTTTACATGTTACCCCGTTCGGGGAAGGTTGTATTTGTTATTATATTTTCCAGTTCTCATCTTCGGCTGTGTTACTCCTGGGGAAGCGAGGGAGCGCTCCCTACACATGCCCAGTGGAAATTCTGTGCTATCTCCCTGAGTCTGAATAAACTCCCTGCAAGGCTACAGAAGGGCAATTCACAGGTAAGAATCCCAATTGCCCTTTCTTTGGGAAATATTAAGAAGCTTTTCAAGATGCTAAATTGCCCTTGCCCCCAGCTCAGGCAGAGCTGAGGCAGGGACTTTGTCCCACCCCCATAAAAAGGAGGCACCGGCTCTGTGCCACTGAAGGCATTGCTATGGCAACAAGTACTGGTGTGAAGCAAGTTTCACAATGTGGGATTTGTGGTGTCATTTTGCGCAGCTCAGAGTTCTGGTGGCAATTTGCACCGAGGAGCCATCCATCAGAGTAGGAAGCGCCTGCCCTTTTTGCACTGCACTATGGCCATAGCTGGTCGCCTGTTAGCAGGGGCCAGGAAGGATATTTTTCTTCTGGGCACAGTTTGGCTGGGTACCCACTTGTTTTTCAGCTTCCTTGCAGCTGATACCCAGAATTTGACTAATTGGACTGATGTGGGCTTGGGGGATGTGTAGAAGCATATTGTCATGCTATTGCAGGGGTTCAGCTAGTTGTTACGAATTATTATTATTATTTATAAGTATTTATATAGCACCAGCGGTGTATCTGGCGCTTTTCAAAAAACAAGATAGACACGGTCCCTGTCCGAGAGCTTAGGAGACAGGGAAGGGGGAACAGAACAAGTTTTATTGTTTAGCAAAATAGCCATAACAAGTGTATAACAATTATAAAATATACTATAACAAGTATGTATAACAAATATAAAATATGGTAAACAAATTATGCAAATTAACACAGCACATTCAACATTGTTACTATATGCAGTGTCCACGATTCCCTATTCTTACGTTGTACGGTTGGAATTCAAATTGTGGCATCAGTGCATCAGAACCTAGTCAGTCTTAGAGGTTCCACACTCATATGCCCAAAGGGGGGGGGGGGGCGCAGAGCCCTCATTCTAATCTGGATTACTGCCCAGCAAAAACTGGCCACCGCTCTTGAGGTTCTGAATCAATAGGGTTCAGGAACCTCTGCCAGCCTCCAAAAAGGGGGAACCGAGGGAGAGACAAGGGATGCGACATTCATGAGGATGCGAGAACTCAGGTACACGTTCTTGGCTTGGTTACAGTAAATTGGGAGTATACAGATAAGAGGTGGGAGATAATCTTGGGTGGGGATGATTAGCAGGAGTTAGGAAGGGCGGAGCAGAAGAGGTGGGTTTTCAGGAGGGACTTGAAGGTGTGGAGGGTGGGGGCAAGGCGGACGAGGGCAGGGAGGGAGTTTCAGGTGTGCGGAGCAGCGAGGGAGAAGGGACAAAGGTGGCTGGAGGAGCAGGGGTGGCATGGGAGGGTGAGGGCGGGGATAGAAAAGGAGCGGAGTGCTCAAGCAGGGATTCAGAGGGAGATCAGGACAGAGAGGTAGGGGGGAGCGAGGTTGTAAAGGGCTTTGTAAGTGAAGACAAGGAGCTTGTACAGAATATGCTCAGAAAGAGGGAGCCAGAGGAGAGGCTGCACATGGTCAAAGCAATGGGCTAGGTGGATGATCCTGGCAGCAGAGTTCTGAACAGAGATGAGGGAAGAACGGTGAGAGCGGGGGAGTTGAGTTCATTAGTTAAACAATTAGTCGAAGACCTCTCCTTAAGAGGTGCAAGTGAATGGCTAAATCTAGAGCAAGGAGAAATGGGTTTCAACCAGAAGTCCAGGAGGAGAGACAGTCATTCAAGGACAGGACAGTCCCGGGTGGCTCCTAATCTCTTACTTCAGGTCTTGAGAACATCAGTCCCCTGAAAGCAGGCCATGTGGCCGGGGAATAGAGTGACCTAGCTAGTGTGGATTAGTTTGAGGGTGGTATATGAGGGTACATCAGGGTGCCCTCAGTTTGTTAATAGTCGACTTTTTGCTGTACTTGGGATGGGGAAGGTCCCCTCCCCAGAGCACCTGACTGAATTTGAAAACTGAATTGGAATAAAGAGTGCAGCCTTTAAATTCCAAACAAGTGTACATATCTTCCTGCCGGAAGTGGATGGTGGGGTGCAGCGACAATGGCCTCTGCATCACACTGTGCCAGGCAGATTGTTGTTCTTTCACTAGGATGGGATTTGGAATCCTTTTATTGCTTGCAGATCTGGCAGTTCCAGGTGTGTGGTATGTACCTTGAGGTTCAATTGTTTGGAAGATAAGTTTATTCCTAGAGGGTTGCTAATATAGGGGGGTGGAGGAACTGAAGCGCTATTTCACATGTAGACTGGTGGTGGTAAGAAGAAACTTGCGTAAAGCTAGACTGATTCTCCAGCAGGGCGTTTACTTCCTTTGGCTGGGACTTCAATGCTGGGTGCTTGGAACAACATGTTCAAGTTCCCGTTTTTTGCTCTTTGCAAGTTAAGAGATTGTACTGTCGTCTGTGCTGCAGAATCAAACTGCTATGCCAGGGCTTCGTTTAAGATGGCAAAATAGACTCTGTGTGCCAATAGAATTTCCCCTCTGTTATTGTGGTCTTTCGTGTAGCTTTGTGGCCTGTGCGGTAAGTCAGGGAGAATCTTTCTATGGACGACAACAACGGAGATTGGTTCATGTCCTGCATTAGTGCCACTGTTCAGTAAGGCTTTGGCTTTTGAAGACACTTGTCTGTGACTTATGGGGATAAACAAGTGTTTTAAACACTCCAGACCAAACTGCGCGCTGACTTGCACTTCTCTGAGGTTTCCGGGATTACACAAGTTGTAAGTTAGAAGAGAACTTGGCCTCTGAAGTTTAAATAAAGCATTTAGATGTAGGGGAAAAGCAACATAGCTGCAGTGATTCAATATTTACTTCAGACTTTTTTGTGCTTGCATAAATCAACTTTATGACACTTATTTCTGTTACTGATCAGGCGGTGGCTCATGTCCCAGCTGGGAACAGTTATCAGCTCCCATTGCACCAACAAAAAAGTATATTTTTCCCTTTTATTTTGTACCGAAGCTGGCTTTGTGCTTCTCTGAATAGGCTTTAAGCAAAGCCAGTCTTCTATTTCATTAAAATTATTTTTTTTAAGTAGTTGTGAAGTTGCTTTGTAATTCTGCAAAAATAAGTCCGTCCCCCCCCCCCCCCCCTTCAGCTATGTTGTGCAGTAAATCACAAAGCCATTCATATTGTAACAGCACTAGCAGCATTAGAATGAAGGCCTTTCAGAAAGGTTTGGTTCTCTTTGGGTGTTATCACATAAGACAGGGCCCCAGTTACCCCAGATGTACCTGCCCGTGTGAAGGGCAGCGGCCAGATGTTTGCCCCGAGTTGGGCTGGGGCAGCTCTGCACGACGTCCTCTCCAGAAATGAGGAGCACGTTCAGGTTAACCTGGTTCAAACCTGAGGCAACGGGCTCCGATGTGGCACCTCCTGTGTGAAAGGCTCCTGGCAGCTCCGCCTGCATACAGGTCCACCACCAGCACTATGGACAAGGCCATGGTGCTGGCAATCCCCCAAAATTGAGCCCCTGGAGGAAGCAGCCACCGACTGCCAGCTCTCACCTTTCACATGGGAGCAGACCCCAGGGAGGAAAAGGAGCAGCAGTCGTGGCAGTGGAGGGGACCGTGGGGAGGAGGAGGAGGATTTGTCCTCCAAAATGCACTGTACCCATGGCAATTAGAGCAAAGGGGCTGATTGAAACCCTTGGTGCTATGACTGTGTAGGGCTGAAATGAGAATAAAAAATAATCTTGTGACAATCGAGAATCAGGGTCGAGGTCTCACGAGATTTCTCAATTCGGCTCCCTGCCCCTCCACGCACCCAGGCTGGTGTCCCAGCCCAGAGAAGTTAAAGGGGTGGAGGGAGGGAGAAGGAAGCCACACTGTCCCCTCCCCAGCTCTCTTACCTTATTTGGGGCTAGCAGCTCTGGAGACAGAGCCTGAGGTCACGAGGAGTCTCTGTTGGAATATTCTTGGTAGAGAATTATCAGGAATGGGGAGAGAAGCTATTGGCTAGCAGGAGTCAGCACCCATAGAATGCTGAAGAGCTTCCCTTCAGCTCCCCTCCCATCCGGAAAGGGCTCTCCTCTCCTATCTTTCTAGATGGGAGGGGAGAAAGCTGAAAGGAAGAGGCAGGCTCAGTGCAGCATTCTATTGGCTGCTGACTCCTGCTAGCCAATAGACTGCTAAAGATGTCTGCTGAGTCTGCCCTCCCTCCTGCTTTCCCCCCCCTCCCCCCCCTCCCATTCCTGACAGTTTGTCTTCAGAAAGCTT
>QEPC01008027.1:2085248-2112826 GCA_003113815.1 Sphenodon punctatus | reverse complement strand
GTAACCCCGACCATTGCCCGAGCGTGTGTATTCCTTCCTACGTGAACCTTGTGATTTCCTGAGTGCGTGCAGAGTGAGTACCCGAGAGAGAGCCCTTCCAGAAACTTGTGTGGTGCCCTTATCTTTGGCGGTGAGTGACCCGTGTCCGTTCTCCCTTCCCCCCTCCTGGGGCCCCGCACCCCCTGGGGTGGAACCCCTCACTCCCTGGTCCTTTTGTGTTATACTGCGTGTTGCCTGCGAGTGTGGGGCAGCCTTGGGTTCTTGGTCAGCAGCGCCTGATGATGATAGGGGCTCGTTCTCTTTAATTAGAGGTAAGAGCCCACACACTATCCTGACGGGCATCCTACCACCGGTCGCTCCCGTGCTGACCTCAATACCCCAGGGCCGTTTGCGTGTACGTGTGCGTGGAACCCTTTCCCCTACCCCCGGTAACACTTACATTTCCTCCAAAAGATGAGGAGGCTTGGGCTCTGACGAATCTCCATGGGAAGGAAGTTCCACAAACTGGGGCATCAACCAAAAACGCCTCCCTGCATTCCTTCACTGTATGAACTTGATGGCTAAATAGTATGCGCAAGAGGGTGCTCCTGACAGACCTTGGAGGTCTTGGTGGACATGAGGGGGGAGGTGGCCTTTCAGATATGTGGGGCTCAGGCCATTTAGGACTCTGTAGGTCTGAAACCGCACCTTGAATTGGGCCTGGAAAGCTATTGGGAGGCAATGTAGACTCTGGGGCAGTGTTTGAAGTGTGATGACCCACCGTGGCCAGAAGAAGGGCCATTGCATTCCGCCCCAGCTGCAGCTTCCAAACGGTCATCAAAGGTAGCCCCATGCAGAGTGCATTGCAGTAGTCTAGCCTCAAGATGACGAAGGCATGGATGAGGGAGGCCAGGTCCGGGCCGGAGACAAACGGATGCAGCCTACGCACCAGATACAGCTGGCGGAAGGCAGCCTTATCCGCCTGGAGCGGCAGGTGGAGGCAGTCGCTATCTGCATCCAGTATCACCCCCATACTCCGGACCTGCCGAGCTATGGGAGGGCGAATCCCCCCAACCAGGGGGGCCACTACCTCCCTCACTCTCCCCACCACCATCACCTCCGTCTTATCGGGGTTGTTTCAGTCTGCTCAGCCGCATCCATTCTGCCATGGCCTCCAAACATTGGGATAGCAACGAGACAGCAGGGTCTGGGTCAGTTGAAAAAGAGAGGTACAGCTGAGTATCATCAGCATACTAGTGACACCGGACCCCGGACCCTCTCACGACCTCCCCCAAGGGCTGCATATAAACATTAAACAATAAAGGAGACAGGATGGAACCCTGCGGAACGCCGCATGGTAAGGCGCGGGTGCTCGATGTCTCAACCCCCAGCACCACGGGCTGGCTCCTCCCAGAGAGGAATGAACGGAACCATTCAAGAACAGTCCCATCCAGACCCCCCAGGTCACGCAGCCATCTCAATAGCAGCCCATGGTCCACGGTATCAAAAGCAGCCGAGAGATCTAGCAGGATGAGAAATGTTGAACATCCTGCGTCCATCTCCTGGCGAAGGTCGTCTACCAAGGCCACCAACGCTGTCTCAGTGCCATAGCCGGGGCAGAACCCAGATTGAAAAGGGTCTAGGAATCCGATGCTGTCCAGATGCACCTGGAGCGCTACCGCCCGCTCAATAACCTTCCCTAAAAAGGGAAGGTTAGAGACAGGTCGGTAGCTGGCGAGCGCATCCACGTCCAAAGCTGGTTTTTTCAGCAGGGGGCACACCACAGCCTCCTTGAGGCAGGGCGACAACCTCCCCTGCTGCAAGGACGCGTTCACTACCCTCGCCAGCACCGTCCCCAACGTCTCCCTGGAAGCTTTTACTAACCAGGACGGGCATGGATCGAGTTCACAACATGTGGCCCTCACAGACCCCAAGACATCAGCCGCATCCGCCGGCGTCACTTCCTGAAACTCCCCCCACAAAGATGGACCAGACGGGACTTCCGTCCCCTCGCGCTCTTCCCCTACTGCCCCTAATCCAAAAGTACTTGACTGTGCTTTTGATATCTGCTTTGCTTGAACAGCACAGAGTGGTAGATCTTATATTGATTATGGAAAGGAAAAGAGGTCGTGTGTGTAACTCCCTTTCTCCCGAAGAGGTGCTTCCTGCTAAAATTACCAGGAGTGTGCCAAGAGAGGAAGTAAGTGGAGATCTTCCTCTCTCTAATTGATATGCTTGTTTGGGCGACTTGCAGGAGGGAGCAGAATCTTGGCAGGACTTTACACAAGTCCAATTCTGTGCACTTTACCTAGCAGAGGTACCTACACAACTGGCACAGGGCATGGAAATTAAAGATTATTTGCTTCGTCAGACCCGTCTTACAGCAAGAACTGTGGAAGTGCTGTTTCCCAGTTGAACAGACTTGGGAATTTCAGTTGGGGCAGTGAAACAGCAATTGCAGGAATTAACCAATAAACTAGAGGGTTATATGGGTAACTCTGGGTGAAAACAGACATGACGCTAACCACCCTCTAACCACCCTTGGTGGTTATTTATGCATGTTGCAGGGCCCCATAGGGCACCAATACAGCCCTGCAACATGCATAAATAACCACCAAGGGTGGTTAAAGGGTGGTTAGTGTCATGTCTGTTTTCACCCTCTGTTGAATCTGGGGGAAATGGTGGCATTTATCAAAGGGCTAGGGAAGACGCAGCCACCTACCAGACTTCCCTGTGGGAAATATCCAAGGAGATTTAGGGTTCAGGAAAATGAGATTTATTTGTATATTGGCTCAGACTCAAATGGGAGAGCATACTCTTGGGAAACTAGTCAGGCTGTAGAACAACACCTCTCTTTTATTGGGGAAAAGAGTGCGAGCACAGGATATTGTGAAAATTGAGTGGCTGCCACGAAGGGAATGGTTTTATCGGGTACGTATAGTTTTCACAGGGCAGGATTGGGTTTATGATCTCTTTTCTGCAAGGAAATATTTGCTAACTAGAGGGATCTCCATGGATAGGGTGCTTCCCCCAAGGGGGAAGCCTGGCTATGCTACATATGATCCCCTCAGCAAGGGCTGCATATTCTCTTCCCCTAATCTTGTGCTGCTGGGACCATGTTTTCAGGATCCCAAAATAGGCAACCTTTTAGAGGTTTCAGGGGACAGCCATAAACTGGTCTAGAAGGAGGTGGGTGATTTGCAAGACTTAATGGAGTTGGGCTTAGACCCTTTGAATCAAGACGCCCTCTCCCTAGAAGGGGCTATTTTGGAGAAATTTAGTACAACCCAGGAGGGGCCTTTACTTCCACAGATTCCTGCTCCTGAGCTATCGATTAGTCAGTTCCAGGACTATAAAGGTAATTGGAATATAGGAGAGTTAAAGGAGTGTCAGTTGTCTTCAAATACGTTTGCGACGCAGGTGGGACTATTCGTATTAGGGAAGATGACACCTGATGAATTAGCCCCCCTTGTGGATAGAATGAAGAGTTTTCTGTTATAGATCAGGATGTATTTCTATCTAGGTTAGGGTCTTTGGGCTCAATTACAGGCTCTGGCTATTCAGTATGATGCTCCCGAGAGGAGCCATAAAGCCAATCTTCACAAACCCATTCAGGATACGGAAGCATGGTCAGCGGCAAGGTATTTGGAGGGAGATGAATTAGCTGTGGGTCAGCCAGGCAATCCGATGGTCTCCAATAGCCTGCAAAAGGAGTCTATGCCATCACAGGGGGAATCTTGCCTAACGGTGTACAGGGTTGAAAGCAATGTTAGTACCAGCGATCCAAGTTTTGTGAGTTTAGAGGTAGTGGGCCCCCAGGGCTGACTAAATTCCAGAACCCAAATTACAGGGCTTCAGGGCCCTGAAGATGACCAGTGTAATGCAACTACTTGCAGGCCAAATGGAACACAGCAGCCTCTTTTCCACCTTGTTTCCTGGAATATTTCTGGTATTAAGAGCAACCTAAAAGACACAGACTGGCAGGAGTTTTTGGCAGAGTATCAAATTCTGTGCCTACAAGAAACTTGGGTGGGCGCTAATCATTTTGTAGATTTACCTGCATTTGAACTGGTGTTGCATGGGGGCCAGAAAGTAAAGACTAGGGGCTGGATCTCTGGGAGTTTGGCAATTGGTTTAGCCATTGGGTAGGTTAATTTTTTTTACCCCACTTTCTTCTTCCAGACCTGAGGTTCAGATAGAGTTATTAAACTTCGGTAAAGGCCCAAATGAGCAGATTTTGTTGTTTAATGATTATATACCCCCTGCCTCTTTTCCTTATTATAAGGTGGAGGCTTGGGTAGCTCTGGATGGGGAAATCGCAGATAAGTTGGATTCCTTTCCTCAGGCTATTTTGATAGTAGTAGTGGGATCTCAATTTACAGATAGATAAAATTTTAAGACAGGAAGACAAAGGTCTAGACCTGGCATTAGTCCAGGACGAAGACCACAGGGCAACATATCCTGAGGTCTTCCTAAGGACTCTAATACATAAATTTCAGCTGGTGGTTTTAAATGATGATCTCTACCGGGACCCTTGTGAGGGGTTCACGTTTGTGGGCCCACAAGGGAAGGGTAAGGTGGATGTTATATTGGTAGAAGCAGGGTTTGCTGGGTATTTTGGAGATGGCAAACTGCTAGTTCGGCCGGAAAGTGACCACTTGGCACTTATTACATCTTTTACAGCTCCCTTTTCCACTCCAGTCAGTCCAGCTGATAGGGCCCTAATTAGACCTGGGCTCAAATTAAGGAGGCTGTCTTTTGTACAGTGGGCAGGAGAAATGGGGGATGTTTGTATTTCAGACAATATGCTCTCCCTGGTATCTGCTTTTTATTATGCTAAAGACTTGACGGCTGCACTAGCCTCCTTTGAGGAAATTATTTCTGCCCTGCAAAAGAGATTTGGTGCCCCAGTGAAGTCGCATAGGAATTTGAGGGGCAGTTTGTGGTATGACCTAGAATGCAGACAGGCCAAGGCCAGGTTAAAGGCTCTCAAAAGAGATTGGGTATGGAGGCAGGATGAGGCGGGATGGCTCAGATTTAGTGTTTATAGAACTAAGTACTCCCGCCTATTGGCCACCAAACGAGAAATGTATTATACCCAAGGCTGGCTTAGGCTGAAGGTCTATGCCCAGACAGGTAATTCTAGGGGCTTTTGGGCTGCAATTAATACATTTATAAAACCCAGGTGTAACCAGAATAATCTAGCCGAGTCTGGCAGAAATTCTTTGCTGACCTGTATGCAGAAAGACGAATAAAAACGGATGATCTAGTTTATCACCCAGAACATCGGCATAATCGTCCCTGGCAGCAGGAAGATTTTCCTCCCAGTGTAATAGTAGAAATTATCCAGGCTCTTAAACCCAATAAGGCAGTGGGGTGGACCTTATCTCAGCGGAGATGCTTCAAGCGGCCCCAGGGTGGTGAACCCAACTCCTATCTGTCCTTTTTTGTTTGTATCGGTAAAGATGGCAAGATTCCGGAGGCATGGCTTCATAGTATTATAGTCCCTATTTTTCAAAAAGAGAGAATACAGGATCCAGCATGCTACAGGCCGATAAGCCTCTTGTCAGTGGTGGGTAAGGTCTATGCAAGGGCCCTTCTGAGACATCTGGAATACTGGGTAGAAGCTGATAGGATTATTCCGTTTGAGTAGTTTGGCTTCCGCAAAGGGAGGTCTACATTAGATTGCTGCTTTGTGTTGCAGCACTTGATTGCAAAATATATCAAGCTTAGGAAAGCAAAGTTGTACCTAGCCTTCATTGACTATACAAAGGCCTTTGATATGGTGCCTAGGCAGAGGCTCTGGGAGAAACTTAAGACTCTGGGGATTAATAGTGGTCGCTCAATTCGATAACCTTATTGTATACTAGAAATGAGGCTTGTGTTAGAATAGGCCAGATGCAGAGTGATTTTGTTTCAATAAAAAGAGGGGTACGCCAGGGTTGCGTTTTAGTGCCTCTCCTATTTAATTTGTTTGTTGCTGATCTTATTACCTATATACGAGAGAGGGAAACGCATCCCCTCAAAGTAGGAGATATCCAGTTGTGTATGTTACAATTTGCTGCTGCTTTGGTCTTACTCTCCCAGTCTGAAATTGGATTAAAGCGGGCAATCAGCAGCTACCAGGAGTATTGCCAAATCAACGGACTGGAAATAAATGCTTCAAAAACCAAGATTATGGTCCTTGGCACTGGTAGGAGTAAGAAATCATGGAAACTTGATGTGGGCACCATAGAGGTGGTGCCCACATTCTCGTACTTGGGGGTTACTTTCTCTAGGAGGGGTACTTGGACCGAACATATTCGGGTGAGATCTAGTAAATCAGGGAAAGCTGCGCAGGTTCTGGGGAGGGCTATAGCCATCTCTCGGGGCATGCCTCTTTCTACTTTTATGGATGTTTATTGTCCTAAGGTTACAGTGTCAGTTATTTTTGGTCTAGAGCTGGTGCCCAATCCAAATATAAAGCCCTTAGAAAAAGTCCAAAATAAGTTTTTGCGCTGCTTCCTTAAAGTTGGGTCAAGTGTTCCTGGTGCTGTCCTTAGAGCGGAAACTGGTATTAACTCTATGACCGCCTTGGCTAAGATGGCATATATTAGATTGTGGTTGCGTTTGTTAGCCCAAAAGGAGGAGGCTCTTCCTTTGCTCTGCCTTAGAAAAGAACTTACTGCCTTAAACTCAAGGGCCTATCCCTGGTTACTCTATTTGGCCCAGATTATAGCCAGTTGTGGCTTTTCATTTGACTATTTTAGGGGTAAGACTTTGGGGTCCATTAAAGTAGAAATCTGTCAGAGGATTGGTGATATTGTACACCAGGAAGACACAGCGGATATAGCCAAGTGGAGGGTTGCTCCACATTTACAACAGCTCAAGAATACTGTAAAGTTCAAGTGGTATTTGGATAAGCTTGTAAACTCACGCTTATGCAGGTTATATATGTACCTTCGTTTCCAGCTCATACATTCAGCAGTTACAGATGGTAGGTAAAAGCAGATGGCATACAACAAACGCTTATGTACGTGTTAATTAGCAGAGGTGGAATTGATGGACCACCTCCTGCTGAGATGTCCATATTATAAAGCCTTGAGGGTAACTTGGCTTTTACTGCTTTTGAAAAAGGACCTCGATTTTGATAATGAAGCCACTTATTTATTTCTCTTATCTCTGTCAGAGAAGGAATTGTTGATGGCAATAGCTACATTTTTGAGTCTGGCAGAGAAAATAAGAGTTTGAATTCAGCAGAGGCTGGATTCCTTATCTTCATTTTAGTTTGAAGTTACTTAGATTATTTAGATTTGATAGATTTTATGTACATTTTTATGGGTAGAAGGTTTTTTTTCTGATCATCTGACGATTATTATGATTATTATTCTTGAATGTGTTTTTTATGTATTGATGGATGTTACAATTTTGTAAGGTTTTAGGCTATAGTGAGAGCTTTTGCTAATAAACAAAAAGCAGATAAATTGTAAGAGATACAAAAAATAAGGCTCTGCTTTGCATGTCATCTCTTTCCATGTCATTGTCACTCTTTTATATATTCTCAGTTTTGCAGAATGCTTTAGCACACTAGAGTAACTTTAAAAGTCAGCACAGCAGCAATTAAAAATAGATTTACTAGGAAAAATGGCTTGGGTCCTAATTAATGCTGCTCAGGTTCTTTTGGAAATGTGTAGGGTGGACGGTTGTGTGTGTGTTTTTAAGTGCAGTTCGGATCACGAGAGAAAATCCCTTTGCCATCTTAAATGTTACAAATTTGGAGTATCAAAACTGTAACGCTGGTTAGGGGAAATCCCACAAACCAGTCTGAAAACAGGATGTAAGACAGCTGTAGTCTTTGTAAACCACAGCTTTATGGGAATTGATGTATCCTTGGCCCTTCTCACATGAGACACCCCCCCACCCATCGAACATATGGGCGGCCGCCTGTGTGACTGAGGGTGAGTGCATGTGTGTGCTCCCAGGACCCACCCATCTCCACCATGACTTATACCATGTCACCCAAAAAGGGAAAGGATAAGATCAAGGGAGCCAGCACCAGGGAAGGTGCCACAGGCAGCCAGGTAACTGCAGGGAACCCGAGCCGACCGGGGGAGGAGGGGCAGCCCCACCAGGCGCGGTGTGTGTGTGAGCCAGATGACAACTGATTGCTACTGTGTCCCAAAATCTAGGGGTAACCACTAGTGCCCTCACCCCCGGAGGGCAAGGTGGGATAGCCTGGGCCAGCTAGAGGAGGGGGGTGTATAGCCCCGCCGGCCAGAGGGGGGACGTGCCGGATGATAGCTGTCGGGTAGTATGACCCAAAACCTGGGGGGACCAGCAGCATTCCCTCTTCCCTCATCCCCGGAGGGCAAGGTCGGATAGCCAGGGCTGGCCAGGGGAGGGGAAGGCAGCCCCGCCAGGTGCGGTGGGGAGCCAGATGACAGCGGATGGTTACTATGTCCCAAAACAGGCATACACCAGCAAACACCCCCCTCCCCCCCCCCCCCACCCCATGGAGAACAAGGCAGGAAATGGAGAAGGAATCCCCTAGTAGCCAGGTAATATGGTGGAACCCTGCGGTGCAAGGTGCAGGGGAGGTGACAGCACCCCACAGGGGCACAGCCACATGACAGCTGAAAGCTGTGCATCACCCCCACAGGCGAGCAGCACCACAGTAGAGACCCAGGTTTTGGGCCATGCTACCCGACAGCTGTCATCTGGCATGTCCCCCCCCCCCCTCTGGCCGGCGGGGCTTTACACCCTCCCCTAGCTGGCCTGGGCTATCCTCCAGGCAGGCCCCAGGCAATCAGGCAGACCGGCCCCACACAGACAGACCCACCCACCAAGGGGAGGCAGTGGGCTGATGATGAGGTCAAGGCCTTCATACGCCTGTGGGAGGATCAGAAGGTCCAGCTGTCCCTGGTGAGATGCTTCAAAAACACAGATGTGTACAAAGGCATCTCCCAGGAAATGATTCACCTGCGGTACAACAGGGACATGGAACAGTGCTGGTAGCAGGCAAAGGACTTGAGGTCAGGATACAAACCTATCCATGACAACAAGGTCAAGTCCGGCTGAGCCCAGTACACATGGCCATTCTACGAGGAGCTGAATTGGTTCCTCTGTGTGGACGGGGAGATCATGGCCTCCCGTGTATATGGGTCTGGCTTCGCCAGAGACAGAAGTCGGGTGGAGGGCCCCCCCCCCCCCAAACCCTGCACAACAAGGGGAAACTGCCGCAGCAGGCGAGGACAGCCAGCAAATGGGAGGCAACCACACCCCCATCCAACAGGTGGAGGCGGCTTTCCTGGACACAAACACCAGCTGCCTGACCATCCACGTGTGCCCCTATACCACACAGGAGCAGCCCGGAGGGGGAGAGGGTACGCATTGGCAGCAGGCAGAACCCAGGGCCCCCCCAGGAGAAGGAACACATGGATCCAGGTAAGAGTTAGCCCCCAGGAAAGGGGAGCGGGGCTACAGGAAGAGGCCAACCCCAGGAGGGATGAACTAGTGAAGTGACCCATACCATGTTTTGTTCTGCAGCTCAAGGGGCCCTGGAGGTGGAGGAGCAGGTGGTGAACCACAAAGAGGAAGTGGAGGATGTAGAGGCCAACCGGGAACTATCCAGCCTAGACTCGGAGGGTAGGGCGACGGGGGCATGGGCTCAAGGGTGGGAAGTAGCGTGGCGGGATACGGTGGACACAGGGATGGGCCAGGCACACGGGCAATGCCAAGCAAACAGCACCCACGGGACAGGAGAGGGGACCCCGAGTAGGGGGTGACCAGGGAGTGCGCACACCACAGGGGTCACGCATGCACAGACTAGGAGGGGACACATGGACATGCAGCACGAGAGGGTGGCACCGATCAGAAAAATGAATGGGTCCCCAGACAGGCACGAGCCCCATCAACACAACTGCCCCAGCAGGCTGTTCCACAGCAGGAGATTGGTAAGGGGCACATATGGTAGGTAGCTGCGCACTATGGGGGGGCAGCAGTGCAAAACACCATGGGGCCAGAGCCAACCTTGTCAATGTGCATGGCAACCAGAAATGGCCATATAGAGGGGAACCACATGAGGGCAGAGCACCATGGGGGCCCATCGAACGTTCAAGTAAGTCAATGTCATTTATCTATGCACAGGTATGGAACCGAGCACCAGGAGGAGGGGGGCCAGCCGGAACAGAGCCAGAAATGGACAAGGCATGTGGCACAGGACGAAAGGGATGAGCAGCCCACCCCTGAACCCATCGCAAAGCAGAGGGGGAGGTCACACAAGAACCCCCTCTCACCCCCCCAATGGGAAATAAACTGTATTGAACAAATAAAATACATATTTAAAGGATACCTGTCCCATGTTGAGTGCTCACTCTCCAACCATATGGTTAACCCCTGGCCAGCCACCATGACTGCACATGCTGAGTACTGTCCAGGAACAGGGGCTCTGTGGAGGCAGGCAGCCCACAGGTGAAGCACTGGCCATCACAGACAGCCAGGGCATGGATCACCCATCTGATGTTATGGGGTACAGGGCCAAGTAAAGTGGCCATGGCAGCCAAGACCAAGCATAATGGGGTGGGCCCATATAGGTGTGGCAACCTAGGTGCTAGGGCTGCCATGGCCACCCAACTCAAGGAGGGGCCCCACACAGAAGGAACTCAACCACCATCCAAGGGCTGCCAACACAGGGATCCCAGGACAGCATAGAGGAGGTTTTCCCCCTGGGTTCACCACATGGCCCATGGGCAAGGAGTGTAGATTGGATGCAGGAAAGGAAACCAAACAAGTGCGCTATGGAAATACAGCTATTCAATGAAGGTGCACATACAGACTGCTAGCCAAGTACATGGTGATGTCAGCGGATGACTGCAGTCCCTGGCTCGCTGTCTGGCGATGCAATGCTAGAGGGCATTCCTGTTCTCCTCTGACATCCGCTTCAGGGTACCACCATGGGGGTGCTGGTAAATGGGCACTAGACCTGCATGTTGCTCGAGCATCGGATGGTCTAGGGCGGCCTTACGTGTCTCTCAGATATTATGCAGTACGCACGTAGCAGCAACCAACATGGGGGACTTGGAGAGTTCAAACTGACTGAAGTTTCAAAGCAGCCTCCAGTGCATCTTGAGCATCCCGAAGGCCTGTTCCACAACTGAATGTGTGGAGGAGAGCTGCTCGTTGAATAGACTCCAAGCCAGAGTCCTGGCTTCATTAGCCACATAAAGAGGGGATATGCAGGCTACATGGGAATGCCTTCTGTCACCTGGTGCAGGTTGAGGGCTATCTCACTGTCAAACATACGTGCATATATTGGTGAAGCATGCAGTATCCAGGCATTGTGGCTCCTACCCGATAGGCCTATGTAGATGTCTATGAAGAGCCCACGGTGGTCCACTACTGCCTGCAGATTCACCGAAAACAGTCTCTTCCTATTTAGTTAATCGTCCTTGCTGTGAGGGGGATGGATTATCAGGATGTGGGTGCTATCAATAGCCCCAATGCAGTGTAGGAAGCCTGCATTTTCAAATCCCACTATTACCTCCTCTGATCCACAAACTGTATGACACGCTCCATAAGTAGCTCCACTATAACCTCTCAGACCTCATGGAGGGATCTCAGTCACAGTTGATGCCCCTACACCAAACTGCTCAACAACACTCTGACAGGAGTCCTGGTTTGCTAGGTGCCAGACTACAATGGGCACTTGCTTGCCCCAGTGGCATTGAGTGCCGTGGGTTGGTGGAAGCCCTCCGAAGGTGTGGGGCCAGTAGTCTGACAACACAGGCCAGCAGACTACAGGGCATTCAGAAGTGCTTGTTCCAGTCAGTCTGACCTTGTCTCCAGGATGGTCTCCTACCAGTCAATGCTCCGTGGTTGCACCCAGCCCAACTTCTGCATGGGGACTGTCTGTCTAATACCATAGATGTTGAGGGGCAATGTGGAGCAAACATGCGTGATGGGCCAATGTGATTCTGTGCAGCAGTTTGGCCCATACCTTGTGCAGCCACCAGTTCGCTATCCCTCACTCGGTCACGGCAACCTCCATGGCGCGTGCTGTAGGCATAGAGGCTGTCCTGCATATCCATAATCTTGGCCCAGTACACCATGCTCTGGAACGAGACACAGGTTCTGATCACAGCCTTGAGGGTAGCATGGGTAGCTGGATCCTTACTGGCCGCCACTGAGTTCAGCTCCCTGGAAATGCACTAACAGGTCACAGCTATCTCCTGCCACGGGCCTCCTAGGAGGCCCGTACCCTATCCCCCCAACCTTTGGTGCATATAAAGCCACGGGCCTTCTGGGAGGCCCGTAGCTTTATATGCACCAAAGGCTGGGGGGATAGGGTTCAAGCCTTCATGGCCTGCCGCACCTGCAAGCGGTGGAGCTGATGGGCCGTGTGCAATACGTTGCACCTGTGCCACCCCGCTGTACACCATCCCGCGCCTTCCCCGGGGTCACTACTAGAGTTTGCACCAGCTGCTGCAACCCTAGTCAGGGACCCTCTAGAGTGTCTCACACTTGCCTCGCTGTTCCAATTGCAGCATGTGAGGATCCAGTCGTGCCTTGCCCATTGGGGCAATGTGTACTGCTGCATATCGGTGTAAGGGAAACACACATGGACTATGGTGAGCCCTCCCCCCCTCCCCCCCCAAACTTGATGTTGCCCAACCCCTATACATGTGTGGGGTGCTCTGAGGGGGATTTGTGATCCATGGCCCATGCTTATTGGGGTCTCTCTCTCTCTCTCCTTTTAGTGCAGGAGATGATTGACGAGAGGGCCCGTGAGCATGGGGAGGTGATTGACTTCCTGCTCCACATCAGGTACTGGCTCCATGAGCTAGAGAGGACCCCAGGTTCCAGATGGAGCAGGAGCCAGGGCCGCCACCCCTAATCCCCCACTGCAGCACTGTTGCTGCACTGGGAGCTTGTTCAATAAAGTTTTTGGTTTATTTTCTGTACAGTGCTGTTCGTTGTGTCCTTCCCAGAGGGGTGTCCCCCATCGTGAGCACAGGTTGGGGGTGGTGTGGAGTACTTGTGGAAGTGGCCACTCTTGTTGGTGGCGGGCTGTTTCTGGGCTAGCCGCTTTGCCTCTGCCATTGCACAATGGGCTGCTCATGTGGTTCCTTGGGCACCTGCCTCCCCTGGTATCCCCGTCCCTGTTTCCGAGGAGCCTCGTGCTGTGGCTGTGGGTTTCCTGGTTGTTGCAACCATGGACCTTGCTCCCCTTTAGGACCGTTCTTGTTTCACCGTCCTTGTGCATTTGCGTAGTGTAGGGCTGTACTGTTGCCGGGTGCATCCCTGCACTGTGCATTGCACCTTGCTGCAGCTGTCCCACGTGGGTGGTGTTGGACAGCACGCCACTCTTTTTCCTCCCATCTTGCACCCATCCTGACTGTTGCAGGGCTGCCTTAGGGTCCGCTGGTGCCTTGTGCCATGCACGGTGTGTGGTTGCTTTGTGGGTATTGTGTGTGGTGGCGCTTGTCTACCGTCACTCCATGCCCCCCCCTCCCCCGGTGGGGTTGGCACTGTCTGCTCCCACCCTTTCGGTGCCCTGTGTGGGGCCATGTGGACTGTGGTGACCCCTGTGCTAGATATGGGCCATTTCCACCTTGCTTCCCTGTAACCCCCTCCTATTCTGTTCCTGTTCCCTCTTCTGGTGTGTTCCCCCTATTCCCAGAGTGGACCGTTGGCTAGCCACTGTTGCAGGGGGCTTTGTCTTTTCTGGTGCCAGGCTGGCTGGCTGGTGTCTGGTGGCTGCAGCGCTGCTACTTTGTCCCAGCATTGCCTTTCCCCACCTGCCCAGAGTCTGCCTGGGAATGGGCAGTGATGTGTGCAGTGGCTTCATTTGCCCTTGCTCTGCCATGTTGCCATGTCATACAGTGGGGCGTGGTTTCCTTGCTGATTGGTGTGCGAGCTATCTGTGTGACCGACGAGCATGTTCACTCAGTGGAGTGCTGGGTGGGTGGGTGGCTTGGACTCCCTTGACCTCCCACAAGCCCCCGCGGCTGCCTCCGTGTGACTCCCTCTCCACTTGTCGCACTTGGTTGTGCGTTGCGTGGGTGCACACCCCCATCTCCACCAACCTGGCTTGTGGCAGTGTCTGTTTTTAAAAAGGACCAAAGACGCAAGAACTAAAAATTGCATATTTGTGATAACTGCAAAGCTTCATTTTAAAAAATAAATAGATATAGCTAACATGTTTAGATAATGTTACAATAGGTTTCATCATTCAAGCGCTCTATAAACCTCTTATCAACAGCCCCCTGAGTTATTCAAATAGTCTTAGCTCCATCCATATCATGTTGGTGAACCTAAGGCAGGGAGGTTAACTTGGCATCTAGTTCCAATAGCTTTGTTTCATACAGATTCATGCCAGCAGAAGCAGACCCATATAGAATCCTCCTCAAATTAATGTACCATGATATTGGCTCAAGACTTTGCCTTGCATGGATTTGTCTGCTGGATCAGGATCTTGGATGCATGCTTAAAAGTGGCCTGAAAGGCAACAGAGGGATTTAATAACGACCGTTCCAACTGATATTTGTTGTTCCTGAGGTGCCAGAAGAACTGTGGGTGCCTGGTATCTCTGAAAGAGAAACAGTCCCTCATAAGTTTGAAAGCTGCGGTGTATGTCTTATCTCAAGGTAGCAGCAGAGAGCTTCTGACTGGCAGTGCTTTGCTCGGGCTTCTGGGAACCATTCTCTGCTTGAGCCTGTGATGTGAGGTGTAGTGTGCTTGAAACCACTGTTGCAGAAAGTGAAGAGACTGCTGGTAGCTGCCCATCACCTCATGGACTGGATCCTCTTTTTGATGATCTCATAGGAAGTGACATGAGAAGAGACGGCTGCAGTTTCTATCACTTATTGTCCCTCATTTGTTATCTTTAGATCGGTCCTAATCTTCCATAACATCTTTCATTCTCAGTCTCTGCAGGCTGATGTTCGCTGTTTTTGTTTCTTTAGGCCTCCCAGTGATTTTCATACATATTAGCTCCAGTGCTGTGCCCACACTTTGTGTTTTTTAAATAAAGAAGAAAAAGAAAGTATAATTCTGGCTTTAAAAAATCCTTGAAACTTTGTGATAAAACTGTGAATGTCAGTGATCCCACATTAATGCTAAAATGCGCAGATAATTTTATAGGTCCCTAAAATACCAAACTTGTGGAAGTGAAGCAAGCAGAAAAGGACAAGTCTTTATATGAAAAAGAGAGATTAGAGGCAGGAGGAATAGAGAGCTTTAGGGGTACTAGTGCAATGTTAATAGGACAGATCAGAGATAATTTGAGGCACTGCTCTGAGATCTTAAAAGATGGCAGCTGACCTCATCAAGGACCATGACACAAACTCTACCTCTGAACACTTTCTCTTTTTATTTTAAGATCATTTTTCAACAACCAGCTGCTGTGAAGATGATAATGGCATGATGTGGAGAACATTGACTTGGTTACAAGTACGTAGTTCCTGTTCTAGCATGCATGATTATTATTATTATTATTATTATTATTATTAACAAACATTTATATAGCGCCAGCAGTGTACCTGGCACTTTACAAAGTAATAAAATAGACACGGTCCCTGCCCCTAGGGCTTACAATCTGAGAGACAGGAGCTGGGGGAGAGACTTAGGAAGGGGAACAGAGGGAGAGACAAGGGGTCTAACATTCATGAAGATGCGAGGTCTCAAGTGCACGTACTTGGCTTGGTTACGATGAGAATGACAGCAGGCAGGTCCATGTTGCAAGGATAAGGGTAAACCGATCGTAGGTATAGGAATAGTGGCTCAGCAGGATAAAGAGTCAGACAGAGCAGAGCGAAAGAGGTGAGTTTTAAGGAGAGATTTGAAGGTATGAAGGGAGGGGGCAAGGCGGATGTGGACAGGGAGGGAGTTCCAGGCATGGGGGGCAGCAAGTGAGAAGGGACGAAGGCGCTTAGGGGAGCAGGGAAGGCGTGGAAGGGTGAGAGAAGGGACAGAGGAGGAGCGAAGTGCACGGGCTGGAGTATGGAGGGCGATAAGTGCAGAGAGGTAGGGGGGAGCAAGGTTGTGAAGAGCTTTATAGGTGAAGACTAGGAGCTTGTGCAGGATTCGTTCAGGAAGGGGAAGCCAGTGAAGCGAAGAGAGGAGGGGCTGCACATGGTCGAAGCGACTGGCGAGGTAGATGACCCTGGCAGCAGAGTTTTGGACAGAGATGAGGGGAGAAAGGTGAGACCGGGGAAGGCCAGTGAGAAGGAGGTTACAGTAATCGAGGCGAGAGATGACCAGAGCATGAACAAGAGTTTTGGCAGACGAGACAGAGAGAAAAGGGCGAATCTTAGCAATGTTATGGAGGGAGAAGCAACAGGATTTAGCAACAGAGTCAGTGTAGGGTTTAAAAGAAAGGGGTGAGTCAAAGATGAAGCCTAGGCTACAGGCTTGGGGGACAGGCAGGATGGTGACTCCATCAATAGTTACTGACAGTGCGGAAGGATGAGGGGGAAGATAAGGAGTTCAGTTTTAGTAATAAATGCTTTACCTCAATGAAGTTCAGGCAACCATCATTGGGAACAAAGGCTGTTATTTTCTTGCCATTCTTGATCAGCTGGACTCTGACGCATTTCCTGATGGCAGAATTGGGCTGCTTAGCCTCTACACCACTAAAAGACAAACATGGAAAGGATGGCATCAGTGGCATCCTGCTTGAATAACTTTAGTATGTCCATATTAGAACACCAAAAGCCATTACATTCAAGCATCACACTCGTGATAATGCCCTGCATTCTTCATGGAATTTAAAGGACATCAGTGTTTTAAAAATGACACTAAGCAATACATCTTTTGTATCTGGGTTAGTATAAGCCTCATGACATCTGTAACTATTTCCAATTTGAGTCAATACTGAAAGTCTCATCTGGCCCAAACTGCTTAACCTACAGGGGCAGACTGGAAATCAGACAGACCAATGACACCTTTAAGACATGGACAGTCCCAAAACAGTCTTGAGACAAAAAGCCACTAGCTCTAATAAAAGACTTAAGTGTACAGTGCCAGGTACCCCTCTCCCTCGCCCTTGTCAATATTGATTCAGAAGTCAACTTCCGACGTTTGACATTTTTTGGAGGGGGAACAGACTGGGATCTTGCAAATGGAAGATAGCTGTAATCAAAACAAGGCTAAAATACATCAGGCGTGTCTGTACCAGGGCTGAAACAGGAATCCGTTTGATTGAAAAACCCTAGCAAGATCTCTGGAGAATCTGACTAACAGTTTTGAGAAACTTGCTAAAAAAAGATAATTCACTGTACATGCGCAAAATGGTCTCCAGGGCTGTTTGTGCATGCATGGCCCTTTTCCAAGATGGCATGGGCAGTGTTGGAGCCATTTTGGAAAAGAGCAGCATTCTTCTCGAGAAGCCAGATTCTCACTGAGATTCAAGAAAATATGAAGATCAAGTTTCAGTCCTCTAGTTACATGTGACAAGTAACCCTCACTGATAAGTTTAAACAGCATTCATATTCCAGGTGCTCACTGGAGTTGCAAACACACACAAAAGTCAGCGTGTATCTGTAACTAACAGTCTGCATGAGATTGATTTAACTCACACTTTTTCAAGGACGATTCCTTTAGCATGGGAAGCACCTCCAAAGGGGTTGGCCTTCAGGGCAGTACCTAAATGGGCCGCCTTGTATTGCTTATCATGCCATTTCTGATCACGTCTATGGCTGCGCAGTTTTCTAGCAGTACGGAGTCCACGGCACTTGCCTAGAAAAAAAAAATATTTTAGGCTAACTGGACAATATTCACAGATCAGAATTTCTTTACTACCCGTCACACTTTGTATCATGCAGCTTCCACCAAGGCATAAGAACAACAGATACGGAATTAAAGCTTCAGTTCTTTTGTCTCCATAGGTATGGTCTCTCCAAACATTTTGTACTAGATATAGGCATCCTGCAGTCCCTTTCCAGCCCTTGGAGACTTTTCCCCCACTCGGTGCACTGTAACTTACCAGCTGCAGAATAGTTCCGGGCTAGTGGATGCACCCTCTATATAGAATGGCATGTCCGTTTTCTCATGCTGCCTCTATGCTTGGAATGCCATCCCTTAACTTCCCTCTTCTGTCAGGCTTTCCCTAATGCCTCACCTCAACAGCCTGCTCAGTGATGCTGCTTCTGCTGTCCTATCATTCAGGATCACCTTCTCCCCAGTAACCGCTATCACTTCTATCAATCAATTCCTTAAGTGTCTTGACCACAGGTCATAACAAATCCAAACAAACTTCACACACAATAGCATTTAACAGTCTATATTATAAACAACAATTTATAAAACAAAAAATACAAATAATCCTCACGATCCTCACACCCTCGTAGCTAGCCTTCTCTGGACCATCAGAGCATGAGCTAGGTTTGCCAATTTCAAAATAATACTAGGATTTGAATTTGCCAGTAAATATGACAATTTCAAGTGGCTCCTCCTGGAAGTTTTCCCAGCGAACAGTGGTGTTAACAATTTATGCCTTACTTTTGCTGTGAGGGGACAGTCCAAAAAAATGGTGGAACATATCCTCAGCTTTCTGCATGCCACACGGGCCCACTAACCAAACTGAGTACATTCTCCAGAGACTTCTCAACTTCATTAACTTGCCTCTACATTCTACTATCTCTTCTCTTGTCCATCCTGGACTGTAAGGGACCTGGGGCAAGGACCTGTCTCTAATTCATGATTATCTATCTAGCGCCAAGTACATTATTGGTGCTATACATGTGATACTACTGGGTAGGTACGAGATGGCAGGGGTTCAAGTCAGCACTGCAGCCATCGGCTAGGCTGACCGGGGGTGGGGAGGCAGCTTTGTTCCTTGAGTAATCCTAGCGTGTTGCTGCTCTTGACCTCAGGGCCGGCGCTAGCTCCCCAGCAGCGGACTCTGCACGTGTCGGGGTGGGGCTCGTCTCTAGGGCAGCAGGACGGAGTGCCTGGAATATGCAGGGGTTATTAGAGCTTAGCTGCGCTACATGATTGTAGTGTACAGATTGTATGTATGAATTGGGGACATATAAATCATAGTATTTCAAAATGTGCTAAAAAACCCTTGCATTTTTCTATACAAACTTTCTACATTTAATTTTTTAAGAAAAATGACTTGGCTGTGCAGCAGTGTTCTTATGTACTGTTGCAGTAATTCTTTCATTCTTGAGATGTATTTTAATGGAACTCTTTCTATTCTGTGACCTTATTACTATCTCCTGTATACCGATGCAATGCTCAGTTTTGCATAGGGATGGGACTTTTGGATGGATTTCCAAATTTGGATCTGTTCCGAATTTGGATCTTTTTTTTTTTTTTAAATGCATTCGTATCATGGATCCATATTAAAAATAATAAAAATATCAAAACATTTATGTGCATGTGCAAATGGCGCCACCAACAAGAGTGCTGCACAACAAGGATAGGCGGAGCACACAGCAACACTCCCAGGGCCGGTTCCACAGGTACTCCACCATGCCATCCTTAAACAAAATGGTGGCAATAGCATTGCTGCCATTTTGGGTAAAGGTAGCAGCCATTGCATGCATGCGCAATGATTTCTTAAAATATTTTTAATATGTAGCCATAATATGAATCCATAATAGGCAATTATTAATTTGTATCTGCCATTTTCAGACAGTTACAGATTAATCGGAATCCCTAGTTTTGCATCCTCTGTGTTTCCCTGTATGTTTCCCATTTTGTTAATGAATTGTGGTCAGTCAGTGGTCAGTTTGATTTCTCATAGCTCAAACTTCAGTTAACATCAATAGCCTTAAAAAAAGTGTGTGTTAATGTGTTGGGGTGTGTGTTTTTTTGTTTTTTTTAAATTGTTTGTAAACTTGGCAGTGCAGCTATATTTGTTTTGTACGCCTTCCTTTAGGGCTGAAATGTTTCCCCCCAGTCCAGTAATGTGTAGTATACAAGTTCTTTAAATTTTACCTTTTGATTAGATTGAGTTAGTGGCCAAGCTAAGAATACTTTCCCCAATGTATGTAACTTTCAATAACTCACCTCTTCCGCAAAAACTGGAATGAAGGTGGTATTCACCATTAAAGTAGCTTTGATAGCTAAATGAAAGCTGTCCAAGGTAAAGGAAACACACTCCGTTTTTGTTTATAAATAGAATTGTCTGCATTTTCTGAATATCAGTCGTCGTTTTCCTGACTCGCTGTTAAGACTTTCCTGGTAGAACTATACCTCAGAATTTATAGGTAGGTAGTTACTTTACCATACTGTCTGAAGCAGCGGCGGCCCCTCGCTTTGGCGCTGGGAGCACTGGCCTACAGAGCCCCCAGCGCCAAAGCACCCGTGCTCAGCACAATTCTGGATGCGCGCAGGCCCCCCAGTGCCGGCCCAGCACCATTCTGGATGCACAGGGGCTGGCGCTGGGGGCCGTGCGCATCCGGAATGGTGCTGGGCCGGCGCTGGGGGCTTTCGAGTCCCGGCATCTCTTCAGTGCATGCGCACCAGCCCGGGGAGAAAGACTTTCCTCCCCGGGCTGGTGCGCATGCGCTGAAGAGACACGGGAGCGGGGGGGGGGGGGNCACTGTAACTTACCAGCTGCAGAATAGTTCCGGGCTAGTGGATGCACCCTCTATATAGAATGGCATGTCCGTTTTCTCATGCTGCCTCTATGCTTGGAATGCCATCCCTTAACTTCCCTCTTCTGTCAGGCTTTCCCTAATGCCTCACCTCAACAGCCTGCTCAGTGATGCTGCTTCTGCTGTCCTATCATTCAGGATCACCTTCTCCCCAGTAACCGCTATCACTTCTATCAATCAATTCCTTAAGTGTCTTGACCACAGGTCATAACAAATCCAAACAAACTTCACACACAATAGCATTTAACAGTCTATATTATAAACAACAATTTATAAAACAAAAAATACAAATAATCCTCACGATCCTCACACCCTCGTAGCTAGCCTTCTCTGGACCATCAGAGCATGAGCTAGGTTTGCCAATTTCAAAATAATACTAGGATTTGAATTTGCCAGTAAATATGACAATTTCAAGTGGCTCCTCCTGGAAGTTTTCCCAGCGAACAGTGGTGTTAACAATTTATGCCTTACTTTTGCTGTGAGGGGACAGTCCAAAAAAATGGTGGAACATATCCTCAGCTTTCTGCATGCCACACGGGCCCACTAACCAAACTGAGTACATTCTCCAGAGACTTCTCAACTTCATTAACTTGCCTCTACATTCTGCTATCTCTTCTCTTGTCCATCCTGGACTGTAAGGGACCTGGGGCAAGGACCTGTCTCTAATTCATGATTATCTATCTAGCGCCAAGTACATTATTGGTGCTATACATGTGATACTACTGGGTAGGTACGAGATGGCAGGGGTTCAAGTCAGCACTGCAGCCATCGGCTAGGCTGACCGGGGGTGGGGAGGCAGCTTTGTTCCTTGAGTAATCCTAGCGTGTTGCTGCTCTTGACCTCAGGGCCGGCGCTAGCTCCCCAGCAGCGGACTCTGCACGTGTCGGGGTGGGGCTCGTCTCTAGGGCAGCAGGACGGAGTGCCTGGAATATGCAGGGGTTATTAGAGCTTAGCTGCGCTACATGATTGTAGTGTACAGATTGTATGTATGAATTGGGGACATATAAATCATAGTATTTCAAAATGTGCTAAAAAACCCTTGCATTTTTCTATACAAACTTTCTACATTTAATTTTTTAAGAAAAATGACTTGGCTGTGCAGCAGTGTTCTTATGTACTGTTGCAGTAATTCTTTCATTCTTGAGATGTATTTTAATGGAACTCTTTCTATTCTGTGACCTTATTACTATCTCCTGTATACCGATGCAATGCTCAGTTTTGCATAGGGATGGGACTTTTGGATGGATTTCCAAATTTGGATCTGTTCCGAATTTGGATCTTTTTTTTTTTTTTAAATGCATTCGTATCATGGATCCATATTAAAAATAATAAAAATATCAAAACATTTATGTGCATGTGCAAATGGCGCCACCAACAAGAGTGCTGCACAACAAGGATAGGCGGAGCACACAGCAACACTCCCAGGGCCGGTTCCACAGGTACTCCACCATGCCATCCTTAAACAAAATGGTGGCAATAGCATTGCTGCCATTTTGGGTAAAGGTAGCAGCCATTGCATGCATGCGCAATGATTTCTTAAAATATTTTTAATATGTAGCCATAATATGAATCCATAATAGGCAATTATTAATTTGTATCTGCCATTTTCAGACAGTTACAGATTAATCGGAATCCCTAGTTTTGCATCCTCTGTGTTTCCCTGTATGTTTCCCATTTTGTTAATGAATTGTGGTCAGTCAGTGGTCAGTTTGATTTCTCATAGCTCAAACTTCAGTTAACATCAATAGCCTTAAAAAAAGTGTGTGTTAATGTGTTGGGGTGTGTGTTTTTTTGTTTTTTTTAAATTGTTTGTAAACTTGGCAGTGCAGCTATATTTGTTTTGTACGCCTTCCTTTAGGGCTGAAATGTTTCCCCCCAGTCCAGTAATGTGTAGTATACAAGTTCTTTAAATTTTACCTTTTGATTAGATTGAGTTAGTGGCCAAGCTAAGAATACTTTCCCCAATGTATGTAACTTTCAATAACTCACCTCTTCCGCAAAAACTGGAATGAAGGTGGTATTCACCATTAAAGTAGCTTTGATAGCTAAATGAAAGCTGTCCAAGGTAAAGGAAACACACTCCGTTTTTGTTTATAAATAGAATTGTCTGCATTTTCTGAATATCAGTCGTCGTTTTCCTGACTCGCTGTTAAGACTTTCCTGGTAGAACTATACCTCAGAATTTATAGGTAGGTAGTTACTTTACCATACTGTCTGAAGCAGCGGCGGCCCCTCGCTTTGGCGCTGGGAGCACTGGCCTACAGAGCCCCCAGCGCCAAAGCACCCGTGCTCAGCACAATTCTGGATGCGCGCAGGCCCCCCAGTGCCGGCCCAGCACCATTCTGGATGCACAGGGGCTGGCGCTGGGGGCCGTGCGCATCCGGAATGGTGCTGGGCCGGCGCTGGGGGCTTTCGAGTCCCGGCATCTCTTCAGTGCATGCGCACCAGCCCGGGGAGAAAGACTTTCCTCCCCGGGCTGGTGCGCATGCGCTGAAGAGACACGGGAGCGGGGGGGGGGGGGNCCGACTTACAGAACAGATGCGTACGCAGCTTTGTGGGGGGCGTGGCCAGCTTGGGCAGTGGGTTCTAATGGAACCCATAGCTCAAGCTATTTCAATTGCCTAGAGGGGCTGCCCAGTGGGGGGACGTGGGGGCCCCACATCCCCCCACCGTGCCCCAGACACGGGGACATGTTGGGTGGGGGTTAGGGGAGACACATGGGTGACACATGGTGGGGGCATGGGGGAGACATGAGGATGATGGGGGGAGACATGGGGCAGACAGATGAGGACATGGTTTTATATCTGTATTATATGGTTTTATATGTTTTTAGCTGGTTTTTAGCTGTGTCATATGGCTGTTAGCTGGTTGTTAGCTGTATTATATGGTTTTATATCTGTTTTTAATGGTTTTATATCTGTTCTAGCTGGTTTTTAGCTGTCTCATGGTTTTAGCTGTTTCATATAAAACAGAGTGTTTCACTCAGAGTGTTCTGATAAGTTTTATATATGTATTGAAATCCTAATGATGGTTTTTGGTAAGTGTTCTCACAAGTTATATAAGTATTTATAAATGGAGTATTTATTTATAAATGGGGAGGGGACTGTATAAATAAAGTTGTTGTTCTTAAATTCCACATGCATTGGCTCTGCCTACTGTTGCCCTGGCTCTGCCCCTAGGCTAGGCTCCGCCCCTATTTTTGCCAGGCTGCCGCTGGCTTCACCACCACTGGCCCGGCTGGCCTTAGTGACCCACCAACCTCAAAACCCACCAGCCGCCACTGGTCTGAAGACATTATTCTTTACTTTACTTTATCTCTGCAATCGGTTTGAGGGTTGGTGCCAGGTTATACCACCCCACTGTTTTAAGTTCTAACAGTCCCTGTCCCTTTAGAGGTTTGCCTTTGGCCTGTCCAAAGTGAACACTAAAATAATTTCTAGAGATGGAGACAAAATAGGTCAGATGATACCTTTTTATTGGCCCAACTTCTGTTGGTGAGAATGTGCAAGATTTCATACCACACAGTGCCTCTCCTCGAGCAAGTAAAAAGTCAGAACTAAAAACATTTAGGTATATATGAAAGCAATCACTTGGAACAGAGTATTGGGTGTACCGGCAGTATCGAATTAAACTCGATAATCCGGCCCGTTTACCGGATTCCCTGGTACCGGATTTTTACGTTGTGGCCATTCAAATGAATGGCCGCAATGTAAAAAAAAAAAAACCACAAAAAAAACCCCCAACACTTTCCCTCCCTGCCCAGCCTGGATTTAAACAACAAAAACAATTTGTGACCCCTACTGCGGGCTCTGGGTAAAATGATGAATTGCCAGCGACCCAGAGCCAGCCCAGCACCAGCGTCCACTCCAGCAGCAGCCAGCAGGTAAGTAAGTACCGGTACTACTAATCCCTGGGGTGGGGTGGGGTTTAACACCCCGCCCACCCCAGGAATCACCCTACTTTCCCACCCAGATATCGCCTACCTACCTTAAGCTCCGGGCGACAGCGCTCCGGCGGCTTCAGCGCTGGAAGTTCCCCGGAAGGCCTAGTAGCGTGCTGAAGCCGGCGGCAGCCACAGCCTGCGCTGAAGCCGCCGGAGCGCCACCGCCGCCCAGAGCTGCTGGAGTGGACGCTGGTGCTGGGCTGGCTCTGGGTCACCGGCGGTGGCCCGGAGCCCGCAGTAGGGGTCACAATTTTTTGTTGTTGTTTAAATCCAGGCTGGACAGGGTGGGTGGGGGCTGTCCCCCCTTCCACCCGCGCAGCCTGGACTCGGGGAGGGGGGGAGGTTTTTGTTGTTTTCCATTGATTGATTTCAATGGGGACAGTTCCCCATTGAAATCAATGGAAAAGATCCGGTACCGGTAAACCGGTATTAAGCTGGTATTCTTAAATCCGGGAACTGGTAAAACCAGTACCCGGTATTTACACTGATGTCCCACCCCTACGTTCAGCTCTGCAAACAGTAAATAGTGCAGAAAGGAAGAGGAAGTGGCCAGGACTGACTAATACAGATGCGTTTTTAAGTGTGAGATGGTCTCCCTTTGGTTTAGCAGACCCCTTCTAGGGTGCGTGGCTTTACATGCTATAGCAGAGGCAGATTCTGAATGTAACTTAGCAAACACAGCTCTTGCCTACAGCATTCCGGGATTAGCCTCATTTAGCGATAGTTTAAATGAAATTGATTGAAATCTATTGAACAATACTGATGTTTTTCCAGAGGGGGAAACTAAGGTGAGTTGAGAATGCACGGCACCCTTTGATGTACATTTTCTAGTTTTGAAAAATGAAAAACCTGTGGCATTGAACTGGGTCAGGGTGTGGGAATTCTACAGCAAAGGGGGAAAGCCTAGCTGCGGGAGGAATGAAAGTAGGTTGTTCTGTAGTCTCAAGCAAGTTGCATGGGAGCTTGCTGAATGGGAAGTGCCTAGGCCACAGCTAAGGAGTCCCCAGTGCAGAAGAACATTGGGAAATGGTGTTGTGGCCTGAAAACTATTAGTGATGGGGCAGGGTGGAGAGGAACAGGAAGGATCAGGTTTTCCAGTGTGTTATGGCTGATGAGGGAAAGAGAGGATTTTAGAGGAATATTGTATTATCCCCTAGAGAAACATTATCATCTGGAATAATATTTTAGGCTGTATCATGGTTTTAAGCGAGCAGTTTTACTCAACGCCTTGAATTTGGTTTTGCACATCCATTTCCAGCAAGACTGATATTTCCATTGGAATTTACTGGAATTGCATAAAAAACCATCAAAAGATGTGCAAGTGCTGACTCCGCTGTTCAAAAATAATCTGGCAAAGATTTGTTTTGTTTAAATGTAGTTGCACATTGGAATTAATTGTTCCTCTTTTCTTTATTGAAGTTTTGTTTATAATATATATATGTCACTGTTCATTTTTATTTCAGCATGCCTATCCTGAGCTAAAAATATCAGGGGAGGGAGTATAGCCTTTGGCAAGACATTTAGGAGATATATATTGAGCTACTTGACCAACCTTGACTCACTTGACTAATGGCCAATTGATTTAACATTACATTTTAATCTAACAATTATTTCTTTCTGAGTGGTACTTGGAGGAGTCTTTATAATAAAGAAATTATAATACCGAATCTTTATTTTCAATTTGTTATAAATATTATCTAATTAATAGAGGTATTCTTCCCGTGAGAGCTATTCTTTCATTTTACAGATGAGGAAATGCAAGTAGAGAAGTTGAAGCCAGCTACTGAAAACTGGTGTGTCTGGAGACACCTAAATCTATTATTTGGAACCCAAATAAGCGTCCCGATTCTCAGAAGTGTTGCACACACCCTGAACTCATTAATATCTCTCTCTCTCTCAGTAAACTGCCTGAGTATTAGAAGTAATAGATCTTAATTATTTTAGGGTTTGTGCAGCACTTCTAAGAATCGGGGTGCTTATTTGGGTCACTCCATTATGACCTGTTTTATACTTCTTTGAAGCGACTGTAAGTTACCCCTGTCAGTGACAGGCTACTGGGCTGAATGGGCCACTGGTTTGACCTAGTATGACACACATGCTAATTGTAAAACTGAGGTACCCTTGATTCAGACTGCATAGCTTCAGTCTGAATTCAGCTGTCTGTTATAGCCAAGAAGTTGATTAATCCTTATATAACATAGGAGGTAGAGTTAATTATTAACACTTTACTGTTGGCTGTAATTATGTTTTCTACTACAGAAAAAGCCATGCTGATTTTTTTTAAGGGTTATGAATTGTCAGTAGGACAAATTGTGTGGAGGGTGTGGAATGAAATAGCTCAGAGCAGAAATAATGTTTTTAATACCTTCAGCTTTTACCTGCAGAAAGAAAAGAAAACAAAGGTCTTACATTCTGAAGCCTTTCAGAAAGTAAAATGATGAATTGCTTTTCAATTGATTACAAGCTATCTGTGGAATGTAGAAAGAACATAGGTGAAGGCAAGAGTATGGGGGTTGCAGATGGTTTTGTAATGGGTCAGAGTAAGGGGCAGAAAATGGGAGGGGGGAAGATTTAAATCCAGGATAATGTCACTGAGAAGCAGATGAATTTGTTGAGACTTATGGGGAGAGAAGAACAACCAGGCCATGGGATACCACATAAAGCCTTCATGTTCGTGCCACTACTTGTGAGCAAGATCCATGCCCATCCTGGCTGGTGAAAGCCAACCAGGAGATGTTATGGCCGTTGCTGGCTGGGGTGGTTAGTGCCTCCCTTCGGGAGGGCAGGGTGCCTGACTGCCTGAAGGAGGCTGTGGTTAGGCCCCTGCTCAAGAAACCATCTCTTGACGCTGGTGCTCCTGCCAGTTATCGGCCGGTCTCTAACCTTCCCTTTTTAGGGAAGGTTATTGAACAGGCAGTGGGACGGCAGCTCCAGGAACATCTGGACCACACCAGTTTCCTTTATCCCTCCCAGTCTGGGTTTCGGCCTGGGTATGGTACGGAGACTGCATTGGTGACCTTGGTTGACGATCTCCATCTGGCATTGGACCAGGGTTGTCAGACCTTACTGGT
>QEPC01008027.1:2071502-2084305 GCA_003113815.1 Sphenodon punctatus | reverse complement strand
CCTGGGTGAGGCGGGTGGCCACTGATGTTAGATCTTTTTCGGTGGCCACCCCTGTGCTGTGGAATTCACTCCTGGAGGAGGCTCGGCTAGCTCCCACTCGCCTGTCCTTTCGGCATTTATGTAAGACCTGGCTGTTCCGCCAGGCTTTTGGCAAAGGGGAGGGGTGGGAGGGTCTTTTCCCTCTGTATTGTGTATTTTAACGGTTTTAAATTGTTTTATTATTTTACTTTTTTCTACTGTTGTTCGCCACCCTGGGCTGCCCTGTGGGCAGGAAGGGCGGGATATACATTTGATATAAATTAAAAAAAAATTAAAATTATTTTGTCTCATTTAGTGCCTTACAAGACACTCTGCTTTGAAAAAACAGAGTGAGAGAATGTTTTTGACAGCATATCACTGAAAGTTAAAGAAAATCACGGTTCACTGCAAGTTCATCTGGAATATTAACATTTGGGCCTTGAATTGTGTCTAAACCACTTCACTCAGCTTGGATCTTTTGTAACCATTTTTGTCTCTTATAGTTGATGATCTTTTCAGATTTGCTACAGAATGGCATGCAATGGAAAGTGGAAACCAGAGAAGTAATACTTATTGTACAGCTACTTGGCCAAGGCAGGAGAAAAAGCTGCTGGTGAATTGAGAGTTTCACTGAAGATGGGATTATTGTAGTCTCTATTCTACGGACATGAATTCTGCTACTAGTTCTTCTGCCATTTAATGACTAGCAATGACTTTGACAAGCTTTCCATTCCTAGTTTCTTTTAGTATATACACTCTGAAAACACAATTGCATTTAAAAGTCAATACTATCAGAATTAATGACATGAAGATTTAACCCAGTGTCAATTTACTATGCAGGAAAATTTTGCGTACTAAGTATAGAAATAACTTTTAACATTTTGCTCAAACCTCCCCCCCCCCCCATTTCAAGGAGGAACAGCTAGCAAATTAAGCAATAGTATTGGAATTGGATTGGTTAAACTGAGAAAGCACTTATCAGTAAGCATGCTTTGCAGACAGATGAGCTATCAGCCGTACAAAGATACCTTATGTTTTGTGAAACCTGAGAGTCGTACCTGAAAATGAGATGAAGAAAAATCCGTGATTAATATGACTTCTGTTTAGAAGGGGCTTTGTAAAACTCTATTCAAAAGATGGCTTTTAGTAGCATCATATCAAAGTTGCAGAGTTTAATGATTGTGCTAAGGATGGGTGTTTTCACACGGACAGGGAGGCCAGAGCTGCTCTGGGGGCCCCACGCAGCAGCTACCTGTGTGGACAAGGTGGGGAGCCCTTCAAATGGGCAGACCCACATGGCGGTCTCACGGGAGGGGGAGAAGCTCTCATCCTTCCCTCCCCCCACAGTCCAGTTGTGCTTGGGAAACCCATCACACAGGCAGAACCCTGGGACTCTGCTCCAGAGGAAGCAGCTGCCGCCACTGCCTGTCAGTTAGTTATAGGAGCAGTGGTGGGGTGCGTGTGCGTGCACACACCCCGACCACCCACCCATCAGCTGTTGGAGCAGACCCTGGGGAAGAGGAGGAGCAGCCACAGCAGTGGAGGGGGCCCCAGGGAGGAGGAGGAGGAGGAGCAGTCCCAGTTTCCCTGGCTGTGCGAGTAGCCACTCCAGCTGGCAACACTGGGGCTGATCCTCCTCCTCCCTGGGGTTCTCTCCAAAGATGGGCAGCTTGCCCGCCCACACACACATCTTGCTGTTGCTCCAACAGTGGACAGGAGGCAGTGGCTCCTTCCTCTGGGGGTCTGATCCTTGCCAGCACCATGACCTTCCCTTCACACAGGAGGTGGCACCATGTTTGGGCCCCTTGCCCTGGGTTGGACTGGGTTAACTCACATGGCATGCTCTGCATTTCTGGGGATGATGCCATGTGGAGCTGCCCCAGCTCAGCCTGGGGCAAACATTTGGCGTCCACTGCTTATACAGGAAGGTGGATCCAGGGCAAAAGAGGGCCAATGTGGGGCCCTGTCTCCTGTAATTGCACCCCATTTTTGAACCATCAAAGAATCCTAGTTCTTAAGTGTTACTGACTCTGCTGTGGTAACAAGCTTCTTTCTTTTTTAAAAAGGAGCAGCTTATGTTATAAATCAGTAGTGAGTGTTTGGAGTACACAGGGAACGGATATGTTGCAGTAAGTGCTGTGTTTTCCTCATCGTTTTCTTGACCATAACTAGACTTTATTAGAAATATGAGGAAAAAGCTTGATGTTATTAGAATTAGACCATTGAGGCAGAAAAACAAACATAAAAGGATGCCACAAAGAGTCAGCAGAGAAATCGCTTCATTAGGAAGCAAGTGATAAAGATTAGAGATGATGCGCTTACACTGAATCAAGAAAAAAATCTCTTTAACCAACCAGAGAGCTTCTTTTTTAAATTGCAAAAACAAGCATTTCTCAGTGTAGGAGTGTGAAGTATGCACAGTGGCTGTGGTTTCAGAATATTAATGAAATTTCCTTGAAACAAGTTGTAAAGTGTAGACAATCTTTATAGCAGATGTATGTTAATGACTGATGATAGATAGATAAAAGTTCCAAGAGTAGCACTGATAAGTTAACTCCAAGAGGACGAGATGAATTGAAATCCCAGTCTGGTGCTGTGCTATACACATTTGTAAAAAGAATTGCATCCAGGAAACTGGTGGTGAAATTGTGAATTTTGTTTGGTGGTGACTAGACAGGTTGCTCTTAAAGGTGGCTGACCTTATATCTTGTACTATGTTCCAAAGAATATGGATTGTTATGTAAAAAAGGATAAATTAATCCCAGTTCCTCCACATATTTACCTAAAATGGTTAACTATTTAAAATTGTAATTTTTGCTGTTGAGTTGTCTTGTGAGAGCCAGTAAAGAAAATCGGGTGTTTGAAATAAGATTCTGTGTTGCATTACTGCCCGGTGATATTTTGTCACGTGAGAAGTGATTTGCAGACAATTTGAGTTTCAGTCCTTCTAACCTTAGGTAAAGACAAGTGTTATATTTCTGTCTAGTTATGTATGTTCTAGTATATTAATGTGTGTGAATTTTTAAAAATTGCTGCTTTAGAACCTTAAAATGCCCAAATCATTTCTGATTCAACATGTGCATATGCTGTTTGGTCTCTGTGCAATCTTGAATTTTAAAGACCAGGCCAGAACAAAAATACCCTCACTTTCTTTCTAGCAATGTGGTTACTATTGTTGAATTTCGGTATTGCTCTGTCTACACCGAAAGGTGCAGTTTGGCCACACTGCTCTTTAATCTGCATGCTGAGTTTTCATGATAAATGAACTGTACAGTGCCCTGCAGAAGTCATGCTATATGGGAAAGAAACCCTGGTGTATATGCAGCAATTATTTTCCTTAACAAGATGAATCTTTTGGATTTTCTCTTCCAATATGTGCACCACAAGAAAGCTTTAAATAGAACCTACCATTTGAATCCCTCATGAATCATGCATTCATCAGTGTGTGTAATACATTATTAATCTCTAATCTGAGGATCTCAAGTGTTGTCACCGAGAGCATGCATCTAAGCATATTTTAACAATACCAAGGTAGGAAAAATGTCTAAATCATTCATTACACCAATTTTTTCCAATTGGTGGTTTAGACAGAAATCAAATTGTTATGTTCATGTGTATAAAAGGTTACTTGGAGTCAGGCAAACAAATAATATTTAGGCAGGAGAAAAAAGTTACCAGCATGACTTCAGTGCTATTCTGCATATAAGAAATGTATGCCATTTGCTAGAGCTTGTGCCTACAGAGCAAAAAGCTGGTCTCTCTTGACTTGCAATGGACCAATAGTACTTTGTCCATTTATAAAGGGAACCTGGGTGGGTGGGTGGGTGGGGTGTGTGTGTAAGGGGGAGGGATCATGTGATATAATAAGAAAAAAGAATTTTGTCATTTATAATTTTTTTAAGTTTATTTTATTGTTTTAAATGCTTATAAATAACTATGTTGTAAAGGCCTGTGACTGTCACAACAATAAATTTAATGACTGATACTAAGAAAAAGTCTCAGAAGCATTAAGCATATTTGCCAGAACTCCATCCAAAGCACAGAAAAGAAGGAAAGCAAAATCTTACAAAACACTCTGACTTAAAAAATGAAATGGCTCTGCGTTTTTTCTTTGCTTTTAATGAAGACCCTCTTCTTCAACTGCTTTGTCATTGAATGCCTTCAGAATTAGCATTTTTCTTATCCTTTTCATAGCTGCACTGATTACTTGCCCAGAAAAGCTACTCTGTGCTTTTAAAAAAATGTTTGTGTCTTGAGTAGTCTGGCAGTGGGGACTTCTAATCCAATTTAACTTTTAGATTCCCAGAGCTGGAAGGGACCTCATCCAGTCCACTCCCCTGCCCTACTTGCAGGATTCACCAGGCATGGACCATCTCCACAGAAAAATCCATCCAACAAGAAACAGAGACTATTAAAAAATCTGCCACAAGTAGCAACTGGGACAAACCAGGCCACCTTTGATGCCTTGAACAACAGGGAACAATTTTAGAAAAAGAAAAATCCAGAAAATAATTTAATTATTATTCAATGCTTATGGGTTTATACAAACAACCCTTCCACCTGCCCTCTTAACCACTCCCAATGTTATATACTGCAATATCCAAATAATTTCATTCATGGTTTATAGGGAAAATGCAAGGGAAGAAAAATCATATTTGTTGCTGTGAGCAAATGTCATAGGGTTCAGTCCTGGAAGATGCTCCTCTGAACTGTTTCAATCGCCTTCAGTGGAAGTTAGCTAAGATCCATCAGTAATTTGCAGGATTGGTCATCTGTAGAAATATATATGGTAGCTTGAGTACCCTTGCAGTTTAAAGTTTATGGCAAAACCTAAGTAAGAGAAGGGCACAACATCAATAACCGGGATAAATGCTAGGACAATGTAGATTGTCATAGTTCTTTACCCTCGAGACCACAAATGCCCACTTACTAGACAATCAAAGACACAATGGGTGTTTTCAGAAGGTCGCAGGGCTGCCCACCCCTGGAGCTGTTCCAAAGGTGCATCCCCACATCTACCCGCTCCCAGCCTTGCTGGAGTCTGGATCAGAGAGACCTGGCCAGTTTTCCAGCTCACGGTCTGCCTGCAGGGCACTTCTCCCCCCTCCCCCCCCCCATAGAGTTGCGGGCTAGAGTGTCTGCAATATTATGGGTTTTCCCAGGGCAATGGGAAGCGGAACAGCAGCCTGGGGTCACAAACTAGGCAGACCACTCCTCCACTTTGGACCAGTAGCCCAGGTTTGGCTGGCCTGCTCTAGCACTCCGGGATGTTCCGGAACACCAATGACTGCCCCAAGGTAGGTGCAGCCTGCTCCTCCTGCACATCGGGCGGGACACCTTTAGAGGGACAGGCCACCTGGAGATGAAGCAGGCTGGTATGGCCAGCATCAGGGCAGCCCGTCCATCTAAAAACACCCAATGGCAAGACTTCCAGAAGACTCCTATTATTGCCCTTCTACAATAATATTCAGCAGTTGAATTTGCAGCTCTATACTGTTTAAAAACCTGCTGTGCCAATGTACAATCAATCTGCCCCTTAAGGTAAAATAAAGAATACAAGGAGGGCAAAATAAGTCTTCAGGTAATCACAACCGTGAGAAATATGCTACCACATTCTTAACAAGCTGCAGTCTGTCGGAGCTGTCCTGCTGTAATCCCTGTAAAGAGTGAATTTAAAAAGTGTTTTGATATTGTGAAACTGCTAGGGAACAAAATAAAGGCTTTATTTGCATAGATTTTGAAACTGAGGAAAAATAGTCTGTGTCCAACCTAAAAACAGGGGCTGGGGCGTTCTATAGCATGAGCATGGTAAAACATGACACCAGGATTTATAGCATGATCTACCACCCCCAAAATAATTCCTTTCAAGGTTCAGGAATACAGTGGTATAGCAGAATTGGCATAAAACATTTCCATGTGACTGACTTCTACCCAAAAGCAATTCCTCTTTTCCTGGGTCTTAGGTGCTTTACTTCTGATGCAGCTAAGGCTGTTTTTACATGAATGTGCCCCCTCCCCCCCCACCGCTCATTGTTGGGTGTGTGTGTGGCGGGGGGGCAGTCCGTATATGGTCACTGGTGGGGAGATGAGTGTGTGCTTGTGTAACCACCATGGGCAGCAGGTGTTTGTGTGTCTGCACACGCACCAATGCCCGCTGCACACCCACGGAGCCCTTGGACAGAATGGGGGATGCTCTGTGGGTGGAGGACGGGCGCACACACACCTACACCTGCCATGCCGAAACACCCCCACCCACAACGGTCTGTGTAAAAACAGCCTAAGTGTTGATATTTTCATCCAGAGTAAAGACCAAGTTTTCAGGGTCCATAGGTCAACAAGAGATGTGGACTTGAGCCATCCCCATTTTCCCATCCCAAGCCATCGGCCTCCCATATCCCAGGCCATCGGCCTCCCATATCCCTTCCCCCTCACTACACCAGCACTTTATCTCGATCTCACGCTCCACGGCTGTGACATCTGAGGGCTCAACTCACCCAGGAGGAAGAGAGATGGATCACTCAAAATCTTCCCCACAGAGTGAATGAATAAAACTCATGCAACTTTTCTACACCAGCACTTTATCTAGATCTCACACTCCAAGACTGCAGACCCAAAGACCTGGCTCAACAGTAGCCGGGGGGAAGGGGACTGGTATTGTGGGAAGGGTAGGAGATCTGTCCCTGCCCTGTATCCCCCTCACTCTGCCCCCCATTTACCCTTGACAGAGTTGCCGTCAGTGAAGTAATTTTGGTTCAATGTTTGGCCGTGGAGGGGTACATCGTGCCTCATCATTCCCAGTGCAGCCATACGGTGCCCACAGTACAGCCCCCCTGCTGCCGCTACCCAGAACCTGCCCCAACCTTGCTTCCATCCTGTCCCTCTCAACCCCCTGACAACTTCCCCATCCTGGGGCTTGAACTTGCAGTGCAGAACAGTCCTGCCTGGCCGTGTCTCTTCCCCTTCCTTCTGAGTAGCATCAATGGCTGTTGGGGGAGGGGCAGCAGGGAGAGCCACCCATTCAAAAAATGAATGGTGGGGGGGGGGAGCAGTTCTGTAGGTTTATCACTCCCACACTATCCATCCCTGCAGCATCACACCCACAGATGCCCCCTTATGCTGGGGAGGCAAACCACTCCCCAGCACAATGGTCATTCCGCACAAGCAATACAGACTAATGAGGTGAATTGCATATGTTTGCATGTGATTTGCATGCATCTCCAAGCATCCTTGTGTGGGGCTGGCTAGAACTGCCCTGCAAAGCGATGAACCTGCTACCAATCTGAGGGGAGAGAGGACTGCCCAGGCAGTTTGTGCCTCTATGTTTCCTGGCTGGATCCTGCCCCTCAGGATATGGATATGATATTTTAAATATTTATTTATTTATTTATTTAATAGATTTTTATACCGCCCCATCCTGCACAGCAGCTCGGGGCGGTTAACAACAGTAAAACAATTTAAAACATTTAAAATACAAATATAAAACGTATTAATAAGACAGGGTGGTATAAATAAATATATAAATATATAGGTGGGGGATTAAAAATCACCCCCCCTCCCCTCCCTCCCAAAGGCCTGGGCAAACAGCCAGGTCTTACAGTTCCGCCGAAATATCAAAAGGCTTGGGGCCAGGCGAGCTTCCTCCGGAAGGGAGTTCCACAGCCGCGGCCCTACCACCGAGAATGCCCGCTCCATCGTGGCCCCCCGCTTAACACGGGGGACCTCCAGGAGGGCACCCCCGGCAGACCGCAGGAGTCGTTCCGGGGCGCGAAGGGCGAGGCGGTCCCTAAGGTAAGAGGGGCCAAGGCCGTATAGGGCTTTATAGATCATTACTAGGACCTTGAACCTGGCCCGGCACACTATCGGCAGCCAGTGCAGCGCTCGGAGCACCGGTGTAATGTGCTCCCGGCGACCCGTCCCCGTAAGAAGACGGGCCGCCGCATTCTGCACCAGCTGCAGCCTCCGGGCCAAGAACAAGGGAAGCCCCACGTAGAGCGCGTTACAGTAGTCGAGCCGCGAGGTGACGAAGGCATGGATGAGGGAGGCCAGGTCCGGGCCAGAGACATACGGACGCAGCCTACGTACCAGATAAAGCTGGCGGAAGGCAGCCTTAGCGACTGCCTCCACCTGCCGCTCCAGCCGCAGGTCTGCGTCCAATATGACCCCCAGACTCCGGACCTGCTGAGCTACAGGGGGGCAAACCCCCCCAATCAGGGGGGCCACCACCCCCTTCGCCCTCCCCACCACCATCACCTCCGTCTTATCTGGGTTGAGCTTCAGTCTGCTCCGCCGCATCCAATCCGCCACGGCCTCCAAACATTGGGATAGCACCGAGACAGCAGGGTCTGGGTCGGTAGAAAACGAGAGGTACAGCTGAGTATCATCAGCATACTGGTGACATCGCACCCCGAACCCTCTCACGACCTCCCCCAAGGGCTGCATATAGATGTTAAATAATAATGGAGACAAGATCGATCCCTGCGGAACGCCACACGGTAAGGCGCGGGGGCTCGATGTTTCCTCCCCCAACACCACCCGCTGGCTCCTCCCCGAGAGGAATGAACGGAACCATTCAAGAACAGTCCCGTCCAGACCCCCCCGGTCACGCAGTCGTCTCAACAGCAGCCCATGGTCCACGGTGTCAAAAGCGGCCGAGAGATCGAGCAGGATGAGAAATGTCGAACATCCCGCATCCATCTCCCGGCGGAGGTCGTCCACCAAGGCCACCAACGCCGTCTCGGTGCCATAGCCGGGGCGGAACCCAGATTGAAAAGGGTCAAGGAGCCCGATATTATCTAGATGACCCTGGAGCTGGAGCGCCACTGCCCGCTCAATAACCTTCCCTAAAAAGGGAAGGTTAGAGACAGGTCGGTAGCTGGATATGATGACTTTTAAATATGGATATGAATGTTAAAAACAGGGCAAAGATGGAAATGACTTTCATGCTTCTGGTTTTCTCTTTCTACCCTTCCTTACTGTGTATCCACATGTGAACGTATCACATAACGGACATGCGATATCTTTTAACATTCTCATTACTACGTTAATCACATCCCAAAAAAACTGGACATTTTCTAAAACAAAAAACTACATTTTAAAAAACTGTTAAAGGCAGAACGTTTCCAGAACAAAAAACTTTCCTTTTCAAAACCATTTTACAAAATACACTTCCCCCTAATTTAAGCTCCAAAAAACATGAACGTTAATTCCAATTTTCAATTAAAAAAACATTTAACGTACATTACAACAAAAATTAAATGCAAAAAAGCATGGAAATTATTTACAGATGTTCTACCTATATTCCATAATTTACCATCAACATTCACATAATATAGTTAATTCCTTACCATACATTTTCCCTGGTTGCTCCGTGCATGGGGATGAGGGTGGTGAGTGGGGATGCATGCTAGGCAGGAGTGCGCATGCACCCTCATTCACTGCGCGGTCCCGCACCGCATCCTTCACACGGATTGCACCCACTCATGAACTCAGATTTCTGCACGTTCATGAGTGGGAGAGGTCCATGTGAAAAGGGCCATAGATAGAAAATCTTTAAATTTCCATGCTTTTGGGCATTTAATTTTTGTTGTATGTTAAACTTTTTTTGAATTGTAATTGTAATTAATTTTCATGTTTTTTGAGTTTTAAGTTAGGGAAAAATGTATTTTGTTAAATGGTTTTGAAAAGGACAGTTTTTTGTTTTGGAAACAGTTCTGCCTTTAACAGTTTTTTAAACTGTAACGTTTTTTGTTTTAGAAAATACAGCTGTAAGTTCTAAATCCTTCCTGTCATTTTAGGTCTGACTGGTACACATGACCGAGACATGCCACCTCAGCTGTCAAAGCAGCGCACTCTAGTTGTTTGTGTCAGAGCAGAGACTGCTGAGATGTCCAGACTGGCTAAAATTATCTTCTGAGGAACTGTCAGTTCCTGTCTGAAGCAAGCAACTCTACTTGGGAAGCATCTTCTTTCTGATTGTAACGCACACCAATGTATTCTTCACCTGTCTGACTTTGGTTCACCTCAAGAAACACATAATTTCCCAGGGGAAAACATTGTGGGAGTTGCAGAAACAGTTACTAAATGACAAGGAATTTTGGGGTGGGTGGGAATCACTGTGCATGTTGATGCCCAAGACAGCCAGGCAAGATTTATTTATTTATTTAATTATTTCTCACTTTTTATTAAGGCACATTACAGAAATATATTAACGTAAAATATATCTTGTCTATTGTACAGTGCTTAGTCTGGATACATACCGTATCATTTCACCCACCCCCTCCCAATTCCTTGTGTTGACCATCAGTGGGGGAAGAGCTCCAAAAGAAACCTTAAAAGAACCATTTCCCTTATGGTTCTAATTGGCTTCCCGGCCGTTTTTAAAAGGAGAAACAGGCCATATGTGGCCTGCGGGTAGTTTTTCTTTGGCCCCTTTCCAGTTTCTGGATGTGGCCTTTGGACCAGTTCTATCCCCAAAGCACTAGAAGACGAAGGAGGTAGAGGTGAGGGCATGCACACAAGGATAGGAGATGGATCCATGCTTTGTTTCTGAAAATGAATTTCTGTTTCGGTTATTTCAGTCACTTTGGTATTTCAGTTATGTCATTTTAACACTATTAGTGGTATATCTGCTGTCGAACCAATGTGACCAGGCCCGGACTTAGGGACAGGCCCCTAGGCCCGGGCCTTGGGCAGCATTTTCTGGGGAGGGCGGCAGTTGCCGGCACCACCAGCTCCGTTTTTTTCTCTCTCCCTGCATGGCTGGAGGCTGCTTCCCACAGCCAAACCCTGCTACCTGGGTCCCCATTCCTCACCTGCCTCTGCCTTCTCGCTGCCTGCTAGTAGTGCAGTAGCAGCAGCAGCAGCAGTGGGACACCTGGGCTGGGAAATAAAGCTGTTTGTTTACAAACAACTCTTCCCCATGTGAGTGATCAGAAGGTTGTTGCCTTGTAAAGAAGGTTCTTCAAGATGGCTCAGAAACATTCTCACAACTGGGTTGTGCATGCTCACCATAGTCCAATAATAGACCATGTGATGGTCTCAAGCTCCTCTAGTATAAAAAGCACTCTCCCCTTCAAAATCACAGTTCCTTCCAACCCTTTCTAGGAATATAAGGAAAAAATTCCATGCAGGGCTGGAAGAGTGGGTGTTGTGAAAATGTTCACAGCCATCTCGAAGAACCTTATTTACAAGGCAGCAACCTTTCGTCCTTCTTTGAGTGGCTCCTGAAAGGCCCTTTTTACATGGCTCCTCTGGGTTGGGGGGCGTGGATGTGCTGGTGCATGGGCAGGGCATGCACATGTCCGCACACGCATCCCCACTCATCCCCCACACATCCGCACCTACGGAGCAACTGCCGTTTTCTCTGGTTGCTCTGTGCATGAGGACAAGTGGGAGGTGAGTGGGGATGCATTAGGCAGGCATATGCATGCACCCCCATTCACTGCCGGTTTCTAATACTTTTTGTATTTTTTGACATTACCCATAAGGGGTGTGAGTAACAGGAATATATCAAACCAGACTTGCCTCTTTGCTATATTCAGTCTCTGTGCTATATTCAGTAAATGAATTATTTATTTCCACAAATGAAACTGGTTATTTCATACCCTCAGTTATTTTCTCAGTTGAAGCCTTGATTAATCATATGCATACATAAAGCTATCATTTAGCTATAGCCAAACAAAAATAACTCTGCTTATAGTTAGAGTTTTTAAAAAATCATTGTCTAGAAAGAAATTCTGGCCTTACAGGATGTGTTACTGTACTAGAAATTACCTGGTGGAAACTTGAGTCATCTAGACACTGACCTTCTTCAAATACTGTACACATGCTGCTCAACTGGGCCTGCGTGCCAGATTCTTTCCTTAGCTCCTAAGCCAACATTTTGGCTTATTTTTAATCCAGGTTCTTCTGTCTAACTTTGGGTTTCAGGATTTATTTATTTCAATTATTTGAGAGAAGCTTACACCATATAAAAACAGCTCAAAAATCCCCTTGCCCCCCCCAACCTTTTCCTCACCCCCTTCCCCATCCAGTCCCACCCAATCCTACGCCTGCCTGCCAAACACCTAGTCAAACAAAAGGTCTTGCATCTCTTCCAGAAGATGAGCAATCTCGGGCTTAGACAGATCTCCAAGGGGAGGGAGTTGTTATTATTATTTATTTATTATTATAAACATTTGTATAGCACAAGCTGTGTACCTGGTGCTTTACAGAACAAAGATAAAGACCCAGTCCCTGCCTACGGCTTACAATCTAAAAAGACGAGGGGGCAACAAGGAGAGGGGACAAAGGGAAGACAAGGGAAAAGCAAACAAACATGCAAGCGGCTGCGAAGTCTCAGGTGCACGTGCTTGGCTTGGTTACAGTTAGGCAGGAGTCTGCAGAGTATAACCATAAGTATTAGGGGAAAAACAACCAGCAGGCATTGGGAAAGGCAGCATGGAAGAAATGGGTCTTGAGCAGGGCCCCGTGAGAAACGCGCTGCCTCAATTCGCGGTTTTTGCGCAGAATCCTGCCTTAGGCAGAATTAGCGCAGAAACCAGGGAAATCCCCACGGATTTCCCTTTCACTGCCGGTGAATGAGGGGCTTGCTTTGACTCACCGGCAGTGAACAATAGAGCAAGCCCCTGATTGGCTCACTGGTAGTATTTATTTTTATTTATTTATTTATTTAATAGATTTTTATACCGCCCCATCCTGCAATGCAGCTCGGGGCGGTTAACAACAATAAAAACAGTTTAAAACATTTAAAATACAAATATAAAACATATCAATAAAACAGGGCA